>JAWNNJ010001381.1:0-327452 GCA_035045125.1 Hypselothyrea guttata
TGCGCACTTTTCGTGGCGTCGTTTTCTTGCCGCTTGTCTGAGTGTGACCAGCCTGGTCATATATACAAAATACTTAAAAACTACATGCATACTAAAATACTAACATACTTTGTCTTACTTCGCTTTACAACACTTACTTATCGATAGTTCACATTTTACATTCGGCCGACCTGACATTTGATCGACCGCGATCAAAATACAATTTTAAAATTTGAATTTACAATTTCTATTATTTACAACTCATAAACATAGCCCTATTGTTTTATTACACACTTGCAACCATGGTTTCAACCTAGCCGCCTCAAGGATTCCCTTATACGGTATCTGTGTAAGCTGGCAATCATCAATGTCGGTAATTTCATAGCGATCGTTCGGGAAAACTCTATTTACTTTATACGGTCCGCGATATTTAGGGGCGAATTTCTTGCATGAACCAGAGGTGACGTCAACGTTACGAATTGCTACAAAATCATTAACTTGATAAGTTAAGGGTGCCTTATGATGCAATGCATGCTGCGCTTGATTTCGTTCTTGCGACTGCTGAATATTTGCACTAGCTTCTTGTCTATTTTCTTCCAAACTAGGTGGGCTATCAGGGCGAAGTTTCTCTGCGAGGTACTCACCTAACTCATCTACTACGGGTCCGCGTTGCTCATAACCAAACAGAAGAACACTTGGAGTCTTACGGGTACTACTATGAACGGAATTATTAATTGCAAACTCTACTTTATTAAGCAACTTAAACCAATCTGCCTGATTTAACGGTTCCGACAGCTTTCCTAACATAGGTGTTAAAACCCTATTCACGCGCTCAACCTGACCATTGGCCTGCGGGGCTGCGGTAGCTACCTTAATATGATCTATGTTTCGACACTCAAGGAATTCGGCAAACTCGAAAGAAGTAAAGCAAGTTCCTCTATCCGAGATTATCCTTCGGGGACGACTATAATAATCAAAATATTTCTCTAACGAGGCATTTACTTCTTTTGTACTAGTGGAATTCACGGGATACAGTTTTACGAACTTCGTGAAGGAATCAATGACTACTAACAAATGTTTTCGTTTAGAATTTATACACGGTAATGGTCCCAAATGGTCAATATGAAGTGTATCGAACGGAACTGGAACTTTAGGTATGCTATGAAGTGTCCTATTATGAATGCTTTTCGGAACGGAGTGAAGGATACAAGGCAGGCAATTTTTGATGAACTCATCGACTTTTTTCTTCATAGAAGGAAACCAATATTTACTCTTTAAACTATTGACGCATTTATCCGTCGCAAGGTGGCCTAACTTCTCATGACAGGTTCTTATCAACGTCTCTTGCATCTGAGCAGGGGCATACATACATAATTTCCCATCATCGCTGTTTCTATAAACTATTCCGTCAATCAGTGCATATCCTGGGATATCCTCGTTTTCTAACTTCTGTCTTAACTTACAAATATCAATATCCCTCATCTGTTCAGTCTGCAAGAGTAGGTCAATGTCACAGGGAGATGCACCCACTATCCCAACGGTTTCGGATTGATCGATTTCACACGGCTTAACGGATTCACACGGTTCATCAGGCGGTTCACTCGGACTACACGGGACAAAGATGTCGGAAGGGGCAACACACGGATCACATAGCTCTTCAACTTCGTTTAGCAACTCGGTCTGCCTACTAAGCGCATCAACGTGACCCATATTTGAGCCGGGTCGGTGAGCAACTGAGTAATCAAAACTTTCCAGTTCCAACGACCAACGGGCAATTCGGGGATTTATCGATTTCTTACTAAGAGTCTGAACTAGGGAACTACAATCGGTGACAATCAAGAATGGTCTATACTCTAGGTATATACGGAATCTACGCAATGCATATATTATGGCCAATGTCTCGAGCTCAAAACTGTGGTATCGGGATTCTGCGGCACTTGCTTTCCGGGAATAAAAGAACACAGGGTGCAATTTCTTGTCGGGCTGTCGCTGCAATAATACGGCACCAAACCCGTGGGAACTTGCATCAGTATGCAATTCGGTTTCGTAACTACGGTTAAATATTGACAGAACGGGAGGGGTAGACAACGCGGATCTTAACTCCAAAAACGCTTGCTTTTCCAAATCTTTCATCGGAAAAGGACCACCTTTTCTTAACAACTCCGTTAGCGGTTTTGCAACACGCGAAAAGTTCGGAACGAATTTACGGAAATACGCGAATAAACCTAGACAAGAATGCAATGCCTTGCTAGTAAGCGGCTCCGGATACTCTTGAATTGCTTTTAGGTGCGTGTTATTGGGTAATATTCCGTGTTTACTGACATCATAACCCAAGTAATCTATTCGTCTTTGCAAAAAGCTACTTTTCTTGAAATTAATCTCAAGATGGAACTCTAGTAATCGATCCAAAAGGGTTTTCAAAAGCTCTAGATGCTGTTCAGCAGTATGAGTGGCTAAAATGATGTCATCCATGTATACAACTAACTGACGCTTCTTAATCATATCGCTTAAAACGGTTGAGATAAATCTTTGAAAAATGGCCGGACCGTTCTTAAGCCCAAACGGCATTCTTAAATACTCAAACTGTCCATCAGGGGTTACAAAGGCGGTATACTTGATTGATTCCTCCTCGACGCTAATGTGATGAAAACCACTTTTCAGATCTATCACTGAGAATACAGATTTGCCTTCCAGGTATTCCAAACAATCTTCTATAAGGGGAAGCGGAAAATTATCTCTAACGGTTTTCTTGTTTAGACCACGGTAATCAACACACATTCTGATTTTTCCATCTTTTTTCTTAACTAGGACTATGGCAGACGCATACGGAGAATTGCTTGGCCGGATAACTTTGTTAGCTAGAAGCTCACTTATAGTTTCAGAAACAATATCCCTCTCATAATATGATAATCGTCTCGGGGCACAGTGAAATGCTGTTGTATCGGTTAACTGAATGTTCATACTATACTTAGGCAAACTATACCCAGGGTTAAACTTATCAAGATAACGATCATGCAAAATCGAACGGCATTCGCGCGCCAAAGTGCTGCCATACTCGCCACCCACATCAACAGATTCCTCCGGACTAACAGCACAAGCGTATGCCAACGTACTCAACCAGTCTCCATACGGTTCAGTCTCAACCAAAGTTGCATTTGCGTTTACAAGATCACAAGGAATTATTGATTCGTATCTAGGTAGCTTAGCAAATAGGGATGCACCAAACGATTTATATACTAACGCAATGGTATTGTTTATTAATAATTTTTCTTGCGTGCTATCTTCAGTTCTTTTGCACATTACAAGTTTAAGGCTTAATATTTTTAACACGTCTCGGCCAAGAAGGAGAGGCGTTGGCAAAATGAAATTAGGAATTACAAACACTTCAATGTCATAATACTTGTTTTGAAACAAAAGCAAAAGTTTAATCTTTCCGTAAGTTAGAATAGGCTGTCCACTAAGGCCGCGAAAGTGACTTTTCTCCAACTTGTCACATTTCATCAGTTTCTGGATGACTGATTTACTTATAAAGCTAACGGGGCTTCCGGTATCTAACAGGGCAAAAATATCGTTAAAGTCGGTGCATCCCTCTTTACTATATATTCTTAAACTTACAGATTGGATAAATGATTTCTCGCCAATTGATGCTTCATCCTCAGAAGCACCCATTCCAGCTACTCGACGTCGCTTCGGGCACTCACGGTGTTGATGACCCACCTCGAAACATATGAAGCATCCTCCTTCCGGTCTTTTAGGCTTGGGACAGTTATGACTTATATGTCCCATTTGGCGGCAATTGTAGCATCTAGTACCCTGGTCGGTATTGGTGGAGCGAACAGTACTCGCTCCCGCTGATTGGTCGTTTGCTGCTCGGGGAACTCCTGAGGTCTTCTTCTTCTCGGTCTGCACGGTTTGGTATCGCATCATCTTTTCACGCAGTTCGTCTAGGGAAGTACAGTAGTATAGTGGAGCAGCGCATCCAGTCTGATCGCGCAGCCCATCCACTATATACTTTATAACATCAATATCGTCAAACGCGCCTTGTAGTGCAATTTGCCGCATGGCAATATAATATTGCAAAAGAGATTCGCCTTTTGCAATTGAACGGTTCTGCAGCCGCTTTGCAATCTCCTGGTTAGACATTTTAAAGCCAAATACTTTAACCAAGGCTTCGCTAAACTGTTTCCAATTGGTTGTCTTCTCAAATGTGATGTATGCTCGGGCCGATCCTTGTAGCAATCTGTTGCCCAACTGCCAACGCTGGGCATCATTCAATCCGTGCGCAATAGATAGCGACTCTATCTCTCGGATCCACGCTTGAATAGACAGGTGGTCATCTCCAGTAAACTTCGATGCGACGGCTTCTAACTCCATAAGACTCACGCTTGGGCCAGTGCTGCATATCTGCATTTTACTTTCCAGCTCGGCAACATTTAACTTCAACTCTGCCAGATTCTTTCGGGCTGTGTACAACTTCATCTCATTCGCTACAGCAACAAGCTCGTCAGTAACATCCTCACTATTATATGATTGTATACTGGGCGTACGGGAACGTGAACTATCATGTTCACTCAAACGGTTACCATGCACGGGTTCGGGCAATATAACTGCGTCATCAGAATTTTCAATCGCTGGCTGCACAGCACTGTCCACATCGGCAACCTGATCGCAAGGCGGCTCCAGACCAGCATGCTCCTGATGCTGTCCGGCAAGCACATTAACGGGCTCCATGGAACAAGACGGCGGCTCTGCTGCAGACTCCACTTGCTCGCTGTTGGCAGACATAACGGATTTCGCCAAACTGCGTAGTCGGTAGATAGCGGTACTATTGTCAGCTGCAACTCCCTGGCTGGCCAGCAACTCGCAAAGTTCTTCTTTGTTTAATCTCACGATATCGGCGTATCTCATGCGAATCTCGACTTTTGGGGCAAACCCCACACCTGATTTGTAACAAACGGGTTTTTTAAATATAAATGCTTCGGTTTTGGCGGTTTTTTTCTTTATTAATTGCGCACTTTTCGTGGCGTCGTTTTCTTGCCGCTTGTCTGAGTGTGACCAGCCTGGTCATATATACAAAATACTTAAAAACTACATGCATACTAAAATACTAACATACTTTGTCTTACTTCGCTTTACAACACTTACTTATCGATAGTTCACATTTTACAATTTAAAAAAAAATATTTTTAAAAATAAATTTTGTTATATAATGGAATACTGGCCATTTTTAAATTTCAGAAGGAAAACATATATTAACTGCGCAAGCAGCAAATTCATGTTGTCGAACAGGTTTGAGTTAGAATGCCGGCCTGCAGAAGGAGAGCGCGCCCCATAAGCAGCCGTGCGTGTGAGCGGCATAGCTGTCAAACCGATTTGAGTTCGAGCATGGCGATAGCTGCTATCGATAGCTGCAATCGAAATTTTGTTGTCATACCGTAATAAGCGAAAACAAAATCGTATCGTTGCAAAAAAAGGTTAAAATAAATAATGGAATCGCCAATTGGCCAAATCGAAGACAGAAAACCCGCATTAACAGCCGACAGCTTGGCGCAAACATCGAACTCACCCAGCGGCGCAACAACAGCGGCCACAGCAACTGCAACAGCAGCAGCGTCAGCAGCAGCAGTTGGGTCGGGGGGTGGGGCAACAGTCGTGTCCCAAGAGACGCAAACATCGAACGGCGTCAACAGCAGCAGCACAGGTGCAGGGGGAGGGGCAGGCAGCGGACCGCTAACAGTCGATCAGCTGGACATAGAAATATTGCCGATTATCTACGATATCGTGCGCTGGTAAGTTCTATATATATATTTATAATAAATAATATATTTTTATATATTTGCAAGTGCAATAAACTTTGCTTGGCTGGCAACAAAGAATCTAAAATTGCGCAGCTTTAATTTCACAATTTTACAACTTATATAACTTTTTAGACACTGTACTTAAAAAAAGTCTATTTAGTTAGTGCAAATGAAAAGTGTGTGTAACAGATAAAAGAAGGCGTGGTACAGCCCACAAAGTATTTATCAGAACAACGAGGTTAGTTAATATAGTCATTATCTTAGCTAGATCTCGGCAACTATACGAGCTAGAGACACAATTTTTGGTGTGCAGGTTCTCCTGTGCCGTACGCTAATCAGGTTTGTTTTAGATATTTGATAATTCCCCAGCTTCCCACGCAAATCGCCAAAAACCACAGCAGCCACAATATCAAAGCTACAGACTTGTGACTCGGCATGTACGTAGCCTATGGCATTCCCCATCGATGCTGTAAATTTCATTGTGATCGGAAACAGCGAAGATATGTAAAAGACAACCTATATTCTAAAAAAAAAAGGGAGAGGCGACTGTAGTCTTAACAAAATCAAATATCTATAAGCAATTACTTAAAATCATATAAAATGAAAAAAATTTACAATTTATTTATTCCGCAGCGTGGAAAAGGATCCGCTTGAGAACGCTGTGAAGCTTCGCGAATCCCAGGACTGCATACACAAGGTAGGCGCTGGCAATTTGAATTAATGTTGATTAAATTCTAATCTATGAATCCGATTTCAGATCTTCGAGCTGCAAAAACGCTTTGAGTCGGCGCGCGAACAGATCAAACAGCTGCCGGGCATCGACTACAACAAGGAGGAGCAGCAGCAGCGCCTGGAGCTGCTACGCAATCAGCTGAAGCTCAAGCAGCAGCTGATACGCAAGTACAAGGACAAGTTGTTCTAAGCTCCCCCCCGCTCAAGATGGTGCTGCGTCTGCTGATGCGCTATCTGGCCAACAACGAGCAGCTAATACAGCGCATGGCCGACAGCTATCCCATGCGTAGGGCTGCTCAGTTGGTCGTCTCGCTGATGTACCGCACCAAGAGCCTGGCCAGGGAGCAGGGACTGCACGAGATGACGCCGGAGCGGTTCAAGTGAGGAAATCTCAAGGAAATCCCCAAGACTTGCCACTAATCTATGCATCATTTCTTGCAGATCCTTTATAGCCATGTTCAAGAACAATGTGCAGCAGGAGCTGGAGGGCGTTAAGCAGCAGCTGAAGAACAAGAAGAACTAACTAAATTAATTGTTATAATATAGGCACGGTTGTTGCTTTAGTAATGCTCGATTAAATTGTACTTTTTGCTTTAATTTATTGCCAATTTGCTGCATTCCCCTTAGTAAAACCCTCTCTACAGTTTGTCAAATTAATAGATTTATTTAATATTAGCATTTTATAAATATCAAATCAAAATTTGTTTAATTTTCCCCCATAACTCAAACTAGCTTATTTTATTTTAATTTATTAAGCAATTGTACTTTCCTTTCCTGATTAAAAGTCTATATATGTTTAGGATTTGTCAAAACTTGAAATTTATTTTACAAATTGCTTGAAGTACAGTAGAATCCGGTTATAGCGACTTTCAAGGGACCGACGATTTTACGTCGCTATATCCGGAAGACGCACTATCCGAAGGGAGCAAAAAAAAATTGTTTTTTTAATTTTATGGATGCCATGTTCGTAATAGGTTTTAAAATAAAACAAATTAATTTTTTAATCAAAACACAAAATGTAATACAGTAGAATCCGGTTATAGCGACTTTCAAGGGACCGACGATTTTACGTCGTTATATCCGGAAGACAAAATCCATGATTTTGTTTCTTTTTCGTATTGAAAAAACACAAAATCCATGATTTTGTTTGCTTCTTTTAGCATTGTTAAAGAAATCAAATTTTCCTCTTTAAAGCTTTTTTTGTTCGGCACGTCGCAATATCCGGTTGAATTGTGAAAAATCTCGTCGTTATAAGCGGTTTGACGCTAAAAGCGGAGGCCCTTTCATATAAGTTTGTATGGGAACCAACCAAGCCATCGAGCTTTCGTCGCAATAACCGGACGGACGCTATAAGCGGCGTCGTTATAACCGGATTCTTCTGTATTATTCAAAACTGTTTCATTTCGCATATTTAAATTGCTTAAGCAAAACTCTCAATTAAAGTTTATATTTTATTTGAATTTCCTCAACAATTCCCTTGGTTAAAAGCCATTTAATGCTTAGAGTTTGTCAAACTTTGAATTTATTTAATATTAGAATACAGGGAGCGAATTATAAACTTAAATAGTTTAATTTCACTTAGAAAATCAAAAAAGTTTTGTTTAATTTGGCATTTTCCATTGATGTCTGCCCCTTCAACTCTCACTCTTAGTTTGTTATTTTTACATGGACGAACGCAAGACACAAGAATTTTTTTATTTTATTTTAATAATTGTATGATCCAAAAGTTCTTTCTCTCTTAATCTGTAGCAAAATAGTTTCTCTCTTATCTTCTTGGCTTTAACTCGAATACTTTATCGCTTAACAACTAACGGATTTCGCATACAAAATGAATTTCGTCAATTGGAGAAAAAAAAAAAACAAAGTTGCAGCTTTAGTTCTGAGTGGACTCCAGCGGCGTCGGCTCCAGCGCAGGCGCTGAGAGGGAAGCGGCGCCGTTGAGGGTCTGGCTGGCTGAGCAGCCTCCGATTTGGCTGCGATTGTTTCGTTTCCGCTTGCCGCCCCGCCGGCTGCCCTCGCGTCTGTCGCCGTTCTGCTTGTCCTCGCCGTCCTTGCTGCCGGAGGCGTTGCCGGAGGAGGAGCCTTGGCCGTTGTGACGCTGCTGATTGCTGGAGCTGTTGCTGCCGCCGGCGGAGCCGTTGTGGGCACGCGACTGCATCTTGGCCGGCTTGGGGCGGTAGGGCGAGGCGGCCGCCTGTGGCATGGGACGCAAGATGTTGCCAACGGCCTTGGTGCGACCTTCGCGGAAGACCAGACGCTGACCGGCGCGTATGTATTCCGGCTGCTTGATGAAGCGGAACTTCACGTGCGCCTTGTCGCCGGTGCGCAGACAATCCATGGACATGTGTATGATGGATGCGGTCTGCCGTATGCTGCCGCAGTGCACCATGGCCTGGTAACGGGCCGAGATCGTTGTGGGATGATGCAGCACCAGAATTTCGCCCTCGAACTCCCAGCACGCCTGCGGCTTCAGCTCCGGCGCCACCATCACCATGCCCTTCCTCAAGTACGTGCGCTTGATCTTCTTCAGCGCAAAGCTCGCCGTCTGTCCGCACCGCACGCGCTCCACATTCATGCGCTTGCGGTGTATGCTCTTGATGGTGATCGGCACAAAGCTGCCGATCGGATTCGGGCCCAGCTGCAGTACATCATTCAGCCGTATGGTGCCCTGCAAACAAGTGCCGGAGACTACGGTTCCAACGCCCGGCACGGAGTAGACATCATCGATCTGGAACTCGGCTGGCAGCTGCTCGGATCCGGCCATGCGTGTGCTCAGCAGATTGAGGAACATCTTGAGCAGCTCCAGATTGTCGCCGCTAACGTTCGACACCTGGAAGATCGGGCAGAGGCGTTCGCTGACAAAGTTGGTGGCACTCAGCACCACATCGTCCTGGGTGCGCACCACCACCGGCACCTTGCGGCAGCCCTGCGATTTGAGCATTTTGAAGAGCAGCTTCATGTTGTCCTGCAGCACGTTGGGCGGACACATGTCGATCTTGGTGACGACCACAAACACAGGTACAGCGAGCGCCAGCGCCAGGCCCAGATGCTCCTTGGTCATGCCAATAATACCGGCATTGGCGCCAATCTGTGAGAGAAACAGGGATATAATATTCTATCGAATATTTCTACTCGGTCTGGTTCAGAGCAGAACTTTAAAAATTAAAAAAAAGTCGCTCGCGATCCGACTAGCAACCTATTTTGTTCTCAATTTTTGATCTAAGAGAAAAAGAGCTGTTTTTGGCGGGAAGGGAGCTTTAAAAAGCTTAAAATATATTTGAAAAAACCAGGCCAGAAAACAGTTATTCTTAAGTATGGGCTTTAAATTGAAGATCAAGTGTCGATCAAAATAACGACAAATGTTTCTTAGTTTAAATTTTGTTAAATTTAAGAAATACTATCTGATAAAAGTCTAAATTATTCTTGAGCTAAGAAGATCGCAAAATGTCCTCTAGCAGACAAATTCTTTAAGAGAGAGAGAAAATTCGGTCGTCGGTTTAGCAAAGATCAACCCGAACCGAAAGGATGTTTGAGCGGTCTTCCTGAGACTTTTATACATCGTAATAGAGAAGTTTGGAAAGGGATCTATTATTGCTAGCTCTGATATAAAGCGGATAAAACTTGTCGCTTTTATTTACCATCAGCATGCCAAAGTCCGGCGCGTGTCCCGTCATGCCAAAGACGGTGGTCTTCAGGTAACGCTCGTGTCCCGCCAGATCAATAAAGGTGATCACCTTGGCCGACTTCTCGCAGATCTTCACCCAGTCCAGATGGCCGTGATCCGGCTTATTGACCACATTGCCCACGCCGTCAAAGCCCAGTATATCGTTGCCCACGGAGCTGGTGCGTCCGCTCTCGATCTCATGCTTATGCCGGAAGAGCCTTTGCCTGGCATGCCCGCGTCCGTTGTCCAGTTCGCCGTGCGTGAGCACGCCCAGCAGCGTGGATTTGCCCGCATCCACGTTGCCCACCACCGCCACGCTGCGGGGTAGGGGAAGGGAAGCAAAATTAGTTGAGGAGAAGCTGCGAATTGAGGCGGATGCTCACCGTATCTCCATAAAGTCCGTGGTGTCGATGTGCTTGCGTATGAGAAACTGACCGGTGTTGCCCTTCTCCGCGCTGCGCTCCCGCAGCTTCACCATGTCCGCGTCTATGTTGCAAGCCAGCTGATGCAGCGTCTGCACCGATGCCTCAAACTGCGCGGCATTCAGGCCGCTATCGCTGCCATCTGTGGAGCAAAGGGAAACACATTGATAAGACTGATCGCTGATCGTTTTGAAAGCTTTAAACTAGAGCTGTTTAAATTAGAGCAGGATTCGATCTTAAATTGATCATTGATCAATCTATTTATGCTTATTGTTCGCGGTAGGGGCGTGGCATCTAAACTTTGAAATAAACTTGATCTGCGTAGGGTATATACCTTTCAAAAAGGATCAAAATGGGTGCGCTAGCTCTTATAGTTGCTGAGATCGACGCGTTCAAATAGATGGACTGATCAAGAATATATATTCCCATTTTTCATTGGGTACAGGGTATAAAAACGGTAGTTCTAGTTTGAACAGATCGACGGACATTGCTATATCGACTTATTCTGATCTTCCTGATGAAGAATATAAATAAATTCTAAATATTTTCAATTTGCATTTGTACATATCTTCTTCAATGCGCGAAAAAATCGATTCCCGAACAAAAAATCGCTTTAATCGTCGAACAAAATAATCGATCAAATCGAATCGTAAACAAATTAAAACCTAGCTTTAGTTTAAATATATAATATAAGATTCTATATTGACAATATCGAGGTTTCACCAGCTCTACTTACCCTCTCCCACTCCGATCTCGTAGATCGTCTCCCCGCAGCTGTCCGCAATGCGATCGAGCAGACGCTGCCGCAGCAGCTGGCGCTGCTCCTCCGTAGGCGCCACCAGGACGTCCTTGCCCCTGATGCTGGAGTAGTCGATGCTGAGCTGCTGCAGCTGCTGCGTGGGCAGGCCGTCCACGTTGAAGATGTTGCTGCGGGCGCTCTTGATGCCAACGCCGACGCCGACGTTGACGTTGACGTTGACGCCGCTGCTCTGCAGATTGTTCATGATTGGAAGGTGTTTCGCTAGCTAAACTGATGATAATGCCGACCGATTCTATATGCTTGGAATCATTGCCTGTGTGTGTGTATGTGTGTGTGTGTGATCGGCCAGATATTTCTGCAATCAACAAAATAGAATTCATATCATATATATACTATGATGGTACAGTTTGAAGCCAACCTATCCCACGCCTAAATGAGCTTGCAACAATTTGTCGTTCGATGTCCGCTTCAGCTGCATTTCGATTGTGAAATAAGAAGTTGCAACTGGGGAGCGTCGCTTTTTATACCAAATTGTCTGATGAAATGTTGTAAGCCAACTGACGCAATCGGCACAGGAAATTGCTTTAAGAATCGCTTCTTCAGCGAGCGTTGCCATTTCGTGAGCAAACGAAATGACCGTTACCGCCAGTGTTGCTCATTTTGATCGAGGGAAAAATTCAGTTCGCTCAGTCGGATGCGCTCGACTGTAGAATATAAATTCCCTAAATTTACGTTTTGCATTTCATTGCTTTATAATTTATTCTGCTTTAAAATAAAGGCGGTTTGGGTAAATATTTCTAATAGCTGGATTTCTAATACAGCTAGATTTTTTGGAATAATTATTTGGCAACACTGGGCGCTACAAAAAAGAATAAATCAAGCCAGAAAAAATGCTGCTGCCAAAGAAAACTTATACTTGTGTTAACATTAATTGTGAAAAAAAAAACTAAACATAAAAATTCATTTTTTTTTCAGCTCAGATCTGTCGGAAAAAGCGCCGAGTTGGCAACACTGCCGCGGCACGGCTCCAGAACTTGAAGCAGGCAGCAGCAGCTGCTGACGGCAGGCGAACAGCTGATTCGCAAGATGGCAGCCCCAGGGGGCAGGCTAGCCAGTGCATGTGTGTGCGTGTGTGTTTGCGTCTGTGTGTGTGTTTGTTGGCGGGGGAATTTACCGCAATTTGGCAATCGGAAGACGCTTTGCGCTGCTTTGCTTTGCTTTGTTTACGTTTGTTTGGCTGCTCAGCATTTATATAAGTAAAGCAAAAGCAACAACAACCAAAACAACAACAACAACAAAGAACTGTTTGTTGACGTACACAAAACAACAAATTGTTGTTGCATGCACAAACAAAATTCAATTTTATGTTATTTTTAGAGGCACACACACAAACATACATATATTTATGTATTTATATATTATTATTATTTAGTTGCCTTTGTCTGCTCTTAAATAATCAGCTGCACTGGAAAGTCGCATATGCAATTAAAAGTGAAAGGAACCAGGAATGAGGGGATTTTGATTGGCAGGGGGGAACTCCTGTTGCAGTCCTTCAATTGCGTACTTACAGTTCATGCGGCTGTTGGTTGTGTCCGTTGCACGTTGATGGGGGCCCAGCAGCAGCGGTTTATCATGCATTTAACGCAAGTAATCTTAATAATTAGTTATTGCCCCTGCAATTGTTTTTCCGTCTGTCCAAGCCACGTAAAATAACATAAAAGCTGCCAGCTTTGCTGTGTCAGCGGTGGCAACGCTGTGCCGCTGTTATCGATAGCAGCCGCCAGGCATGGTCACATTTTATCGACAAGCGCGGGGATTTTAAATTGCACCAAAAGGGGTAAAGCAGGAATTTGCTAGAATCAACAACAACTGATTACATTTAAATGTATAATGTATATTGTTTTTGCGGTTTAAGCTGAGTACAACTAAACGAAATTCAACTGATAAGCACTAACCGCATTAGTTATTGCTAGAAACTTCGACTCGGCTTGCATTTCAAATGTTTACATATATACATATGTATGTAGATATATATTTATTTGTTTTTAGCAAAAAAGCCGTGACTCAGGGCATGAAATCGAATTAGCAAATACAAGCGTACGTATGTTTGTGTGTATGCGTATCTTTTGCATGTGTGTGTGTGCACAATTATTTTCACCTTTGGTATCAACAAATTGTACATATTTGCACACACTTTCCACTGCCGCCTACATTTCTACAGTTTTATTTGTAATTACTGTAATTATTGCTTTTATTTCACTTCATTTTGGCCAAAGTTCTTTTAACTGACGCTCAGCTGCTCGCAGTTTAAAGCCGAAATCTCAATGTCAACAAGTTTCGTTTTTTTTCCTACGTTTACCGCGTGCTCTTCTCGGCTCTCCTCTTTGGTGCCATAATTCGTTGCTAGGCATACACACACGCACGCATACACACACACAGGCACACACGTCCATGTGAAAGCATACATCGTTTATGCGGGGCGCAAAGCATGAATATTTAAATCATTAATTTAAAAATGAGCCAGGGTAAACAAATCAAACTAAAAGCTACAAATAAGTAATAATATACAATAAAAATTATAAAAAAATAAATAAAATAACTAGCAAGACCGCTACGGGCATTTTCATGTCGTGTTATCGTGCCATAAAAATTTTTCAAGTATACTATCATACACACACTTCAACGCATAAACGCCGCTGTAAACGTGTGCGTGTGTGTGTGCGTACCGGCAGGGCATGAGTTATGCAAGCCAGAAATAAACGCTTACAATATGAAATGAGTTTTTATTTTCACAGTTCTTTCGTTCTTTTAATGTTTATGACAGTCTAAAAAATAGTTTACAAATTATAAAAATGTTTTCAACAATTTTGGTTCAATTCTCTGTGTATGACCAGCGCCAAAATACCAATTAATTTTTAAATGAAATAAAGCCCGACATCGGGACAACTGTTTTGATTTTGTTTGGCTGCATAGAGCGAGAGGGAGAGTGCAGGGAGCAAAGTTTACAGTTAAAAACATTTATATATTAACATACAATTTCCTGCGTGGGGCGGAAGAAAACGTAATGCTATAAATATATGTAGTATGTATATTCAATACTTCTCCCATCCAACTGGCAATGACTTTTTCTGGAGTGTCTTCTTGGCGTCGTCCATCACTTTGCAACTGCAACAACAATATTTCAAAATATCCAAAACTAGAAATTATGGATCTATATGTGTGTGTGCTTACATATACATATGCATTTGTAGCTTGTGGGGAGGCAAAAGCAGAAAATGTGGAAAAAACAGTGTTGCCGATTTACTTTTGGAGAAAAAAGCTGTTTTTGAATAAGGAAATTATGAATTTTTACGCTTTTTATGATATTGTGCTTAAATTATTATGTATTATGGGCAAATTGCGATTAAAACCATAACAGATCCATAATTGTTACTTATCTTTACTTGAATTTTGTAAAATGCAAGAAAAAGCGATAAGGCTGATATCTAGTTTTTTTCACGAATTTTCTAGCATATGCTTTTGACTGGAAGAAAAGCGCAAGTGGCAACACTGTTGGAAAGGGAACATCTCTGGTATTTGTTGAGTAGTGGAAACGTGCTTTAATTGCCTGGAAATACATGGTTTTGTTGTACATAGTTTTGTCGCTTCCAGCTATAACTGTTACTTTTGTTTTAAGTTTGAAAATACCCTTAATATATTAATATAATTATTATATTTTATGTGTGTGTGTTCGGTTCTCGACCCCCAATGCAAGAGAAGTCTCTCCTCCTCCTCTTCTCCACTCCTTAGACCTTGTCTCGCTGCTGCACGACACTGTGTGTATGTGTGTTTGTGTATGTGTATTTATGTTTGTGTGTGTGTGTGTGTTCTTAGGCAGATGCCGCAACTTCACCGGATTTCTTGGCCGCATCGGCGGCGCCTGCGATGGCCACCTCCTCGAAATTCTCGACCAGATCGGGCACATCGTCATCCCCCTGATCGGAGGAGGAGGCAGCGCCGCCGGGGGAGGTGGCGGAGGCGGCGCTGGCGCCGCTCTTGTTCGCAATCTCCGAGGCGATCTTCTTCAGCTGATTGATGTCCTGGGGTCCCAGCTGCGTCAGGATGCCCGGCAGCATCTCCGAGATGGTCTTGTGCTCCCCATGGCCGGTGATGGCGAAGGTGTTGGTGGGCAGGGAGGCCTGCGCCTTGGGGTTGTTGAAGTGGATGACGGAGCCATCGTTCTTGATGATGTTCACCTCCTCGATGCCGGGTATGGTGTTCACCGATAACTTCTTGAGCGATGACTGCAGCTTTTTGTCATCGGTCGCGGGGGTGGAGTGCACGATCTTCTTCTTGCGGCGGGGGGTACCCTTGCCACCAATGCGCACCTGGGCCTGCAACTTCTTCAGCTTCTCGGGATTCATCTGCAACGAACGCACAAGCACAATCACACTTTGTAAATTATCTGCTGTAATTTATTTTTGATTTTATATTACTTTGATTTTTGTAAAATTTAGCCCGAACAAAACACGTGCGTCCAGTTGTAGGCAAATGTCAAAAAGAAATCGCCATGATAAAAATGGCAAGGCATGTATGTATAAGTGTGCGCAGTACTTCTAACCAACACTAAACCTGCGCTGCTATCGATAACATTTTGCACAGTTATGCCAGGCGTTTGCAAGCGCGTTTTATATGCGACATGCAAAATAAAAACTTCTAAATTTTTATTATGCAGTTTTCATTTATTAATTGCATTATTTAAGCCGCGTTAATGGCAACGATAGCAACTACTTTTTCGATAGGCAACAGCTGGTTTTAGGCAGCCCTCGCGCACCAGTGTTGTACATTGTTTTCGAGAAAAAGTCATTTTCGCGGCAAGTGCACTAAAAAAAGCAAATTAATATATTTCCACAAACTAAATAGTTTATTATTTTCACTTATTAATTTTCAACATTATTATTTACATTATTGTGATTATAAATAAATAATTCAGTAAAAATTGTATGTGCTTCACATATTAGCTGCAATGCGCAAATATCGATCAAAATAATGACAACAGGCCTACAAATGTTACTTATTTGAGTATAAATTTTTGTGAAATTTAAAAAAAACTGACGAGAAGCTAAATTATTGTTGAAACAACCCAAAATTCGTGCTTGCCGCAGTTTTACAATTTGTTCAGCTCTTCAAGCCAGTTCTGGCGGTAAAAAGGCGGAACTGCCAACAGTGTCGCGCCCAGTGTTGTGCAACGTCGCAGCCAACAGGCAGGGCTGTGCAGCTTAGCGCTTGAGAATATTAATCTTTATGATAAGATAACGCGCTTAATAAAAAAATAAAAACCGATTTGATTAAGCAAACTGGCTAAACTTATGCACCCCGTGGCTGCTGTGCGCTAATATTTGTAAAATTACACGTGTGCAGGCATTTGCGGTGCAGCCAACGAACCAAGTGAAGCGAAAGGCAAACGGCAACAAGTGGAAAACAAAAATTCATTAAATATTAAATATATTATTGTTTGGCAGGTCGCTTGATATCGGGCATAAAACGTGAGTATAATTGCACGCAATTAATTGTAATTCGCTTATTGATTGTGTTGTTGTTTTTGCATGGCATTAATATTCAAGTACAGTGGGCAATTTTGACGATTTGGAGGATTTGGACGATCTCACAATGGATTTCTGGGGCATCTTCATGTTCTTTCTGCTGACGTTCCTTATCATGAGCTGCTGTGGTTATTGCTGCTCCAGCAAGCGCCAGGGCACAGTGCTGTCCAGTAAGTCCAATTTCCATTTCTTTTCAAACTGTTTCCGGCGATGACTCATCGCTGGCAGGGGTGGGGGGAGTCGCTAATCAAAGCGAGGGGAAGCACACACAATGCCAAAAGATGTCTATACTATATACATATATATATATATATATATATTTATGATATGGGTTGTTGTTTCTTATGAGTAAGCTTTTTATTATTTTTTTTTTGCATTTGGCATTCGACTTGAGTTCTGTTTTTTTTTGTATTTTATTTATTTGCACAAATGTATATTAGCCCATCTAGAAAGTATAGAATGTATCTGTATATATCAGGGGTATACTAAATAGGTATGTATCGCTTGCAGACAGCTTTTTACTGTTTGTTTACCTTTCGTTGTTTCGTAAACAAAGCCCAATGACTTTGTGTCTTATAACTTAATTATAGTGGCTGTTGTTTGTTCCTTTTATCGAACTCAATCGCCGTTTGCATTGTGTGCAGATATTCGTATGTTTATGACTAATAATAATTATCTAATTAATGCATGGAGTATCTTATCTAAAGGGTTTTGTGCCGCTGTCACCAGGTGCCCTGCCATTATTCAAAAACAAATTGTTTTATGTCGATTCTGATTACTCTGCAGTTCAGTTAGTTTATACATTTTGTATGCCTATTGTTTTATCATATTTGCTCTATATATAGCCCGTTTGTTCTCTGCTTTGTTTATGCTAGTAAAAAACATTTTATTACACAACAACAATTTCTTTTACGTCGATTCGCATTGCTCTACAAGTTTAAATATAAGTATATACAAATTTGTATATAGCATTTTTATAATACCATTTTGCGTTTTCGCTTAAAAACTCTTTATTTGTATCGATTTTGGTATATCTATAAGTTCATTGCAGAAATTTTTTATACCAATTGTTTTATAATATTTGCTACACTCAGAAAAAAAATCAAACCAATCTTACTTGATTCAATCCAGAAGTGGGTCGAAAGTCGTGTTATCCAGAATTTACTTGATCTGAGTAAGCACTTAATTAATTCTACTAAGCCTCATATAAGCAGAATTTCATTATTTTAAGTAACTTTCGGATATTTAGGCATATTCAGCATTGATATAAAACTTTGTCTTGAATTACATTTTATTTTTACCTAATTTTATCAGAATTTTTCTTAAATCAATCTTGTTTTTTTCTTAATTCAATCGTTATTGCATTGAATTAAACCTGTTCAATCTAGATTTTTCTTGAATTAATCTCAATTATTAATTTTTTTAATCAATCATGATTTAATCCATACTTTTTTCTAATATGTGTATGTTTCTTTTTGTTTTCTATATTGTTTTTAAAATATTTTTAAATGTTTGCTTAACCAAGTGTTGTTTATAGTATGGATAGCGTCATAATTTTATATATATATATATCTATATTTATATAAACCATACACAGTTATAATATGCTTGGGCAAACAATTTGCGGTTTTCCCATGACCCTAAAAAATTCGTAGTGTCTTTATAGATAACCGATTGCGTTAAGCAAAGTAATTGCGGGTGGGTTCTTTTTCTACCTTTTCGAAATAGATAAGTCAAAATTTGAAAGCTCACTTGAATTTCTGCTCAACTTTAGTCAGTTTTCGTGCTGTCTTCGAGTCAAACACGCGGAGTTCAAAATGTGCGACGAGTGCGCAATTTGGATACCAATTGTTGTAGTATTTTCGGTGTTTTCTTTTCTAATTGCGTTGCGAGCTATGCGATTGCGTCGTCAGCGGCGCCTAAAGATGACCACAACAGTCACGACGTGTAAGCGAACACCTCCATTGATATACAATTATTGGATGAACTTTTGCCGATGATAAGACACACTCCAAAGATTATTCGCTGTTGGGGTAAATAGAATTCCCCTTCGATTCAATAATCTAATCTGGAACGAAACAAATGTTCAAATAAATCAACTTTGTCATTTGCATTGCAGATATACATATATATGTATGTATATAGTATATATAATATACAATATTAAAATCGGCTTAATCAGCATATTCGAGTGTTTCCACGAAACTTTTCACCGAATCTCAATTCCTATGAAAATTTCCATTAATTCTGACGTTCTTTCGTCTTAGCTGTTATGCCACAACTGCTGACGTCCGTTATGTTAAGTAGTTTAATATCAAATTAATGGCACTTGTACTTCAAGTACTTATAAATTTAGCCCCAAAGTTGGTATAGTTATTTTTATATATTTCTTTTGTGGCAGATTGATAAATGGGCTAAATAATTGCGGCACGTTTTGGCCAATTACGTATGAATTTCAGTCCAAGGTGAGCCAAGATCATGGCTTACTTTCAGGGCAATATTCATAATGTAAAATAATGAACAATAAATTGTAATTCATACTGAAATATTGGAAATTGTGAGCTTAGAAGGTAGAAGTTGAAGGAGTACTGTAGGGAAGCTAAGGGATAACTACAAGTTCTCCTGTAGTGGGATTACTGATGAAGAAATATAGGAAAGATGAAGGCGAACGGAAGATAAACTGTAGGAAAGCTGAGGAACTGCAGGGATGCTGAACAAGAACTGCATAAAAATTGAAGAGAAACTGAAGAACAATTGTAGGAAAGCTGAATGCGAATTCGAGATAAACTAGAGGAAAGCTAAAGAACTGCAGGGATGCTGAAGAAGAATTACAGAAATACAGGGAAGCTGAAGGAGAAGTGCAGGTCAACTTTAACTGATCTACAGTCAATACATCTATTAATTTTAGAGTTTTCCAAGAACTTTTAGAAGTCTTATTCTGATAAAGGCTTTCTAGTATATAGAGCACTTTCTTATAAATGTTTACTTATACTAGCCGCAACTAATTTCCATTTAATGCTATCGTTCGTGTTAAATCTACTAGTATTTAAAACTTGTACTCAACTTCGTACCCCCGCTCTCTCTCCTCTCGAACACATGCTGCGCTACTCAAGTTGAACAGTTTCTGTCAGACTGATTCGTTCGGACAGTATCTGGACATATGTAATTTAATAATAGGTTCGTTAATCACGACTGACGTCAAGAGACATGTACCGGTATTCCTGCTACCTTTCCCAAGCCAAATAAAGATTATCACGAGCGATACGTGGGTTGGATTGGTTTTAAGCAGATTCCATTAGGGATTCTAATTGGCCGAAAGCACTGAAGAAAATAGTAATCTGCCAAAGAATAGTAAGTAATCGATCGATTGACGCACAACAGAGTTGTAAACTCTCTTTCTCTCTCTCTGGGTGTTCATATCATATAATATAATTTATTGGCTACTGCGTATTGGCTTTAATTGATAATTGATAACTGATAATCTCGGTTAACGTCGCTGTGACGACACGGTTACTTGGCTTTTGGCCATATCTTATCGTAAAGCCAAAGCCCATGTTGGAGACGTTCGTCTTTAAAACGGCCAGAGAAATGCGTGTCGAGCATTATTTACCGCCAAACGCCAAAGAAATGCACAACGCGTGATCCGAGAGTGTACCAAAACGTACTTGTTCCGAAATTCGAATTTCTAGTTAATAAATCCTATAATTTAAACTACATATACTAAGCAAAATGACGCACCATGCGACGGATCTGGATCTGGAAATCTCCACAATTGTGCTGATGTGTCTGTTCGTGATTGTTTTTGTGGCCATCCTGACGGTCATCATACGCAACGTGATACAAAAACGCAAGAGCCAAAAGCAAGACATATACGTTATCCAAAATTGTTAGTATCTAGACGAAATACTTAAGTCCCAACCCGATGTACTCATTGCAATTAGTTGTACTCATATCTGTGTAAATTAAAACCCTAAACTATCCACATAACAAGTTCTGTATTTATTGGCGAGCCGAAAAAAAAAAAAATTTCATTCATATCTAATAGATAAAACATCGTCATCGATCTTCACACATGACTCACTGCCTTACAGCCAAGTTCTTCAGCTTATAAACCCAAGTTTTCGCTTATCACGCTATATCTAATTGATATAAATGTTTTTTGTATTGTGACTGAGCGTAATTTTGTTTGCAAATTTTAGTTTGAGTTTTTCTAGAGTTGCTAGCCTAATTTTTTATCGTTTAAAAAACTAAAAATTTAAAAATAGTCGAAATTGCATTTTAAGGCCTATTTGTTTTAGTTTTATTTCCCTTTTTGTGCAAAGTTTTGGTTGAAGATTAATATTATTTAACTAAAACATTTCTGTCTTTAGTATTCAAATGTAGCGGGAACTTATCGATTTCTATGTTGGATACAACGATATGTTTGTCTATCGATTGCGACTGTTAGTGTTGGAAAGCAATACTATCTTTTTTGCGCAACATAAATATCGATAATTTGGCAACTCAACAGATTTGCAATGTTTGGCCATCTCTAGTGGCCAGTTCATCTGCGCACTGATCGTAAATCGCAAACAAATTATATAGTAGAATTATAATGTCAGTGATTGGATTCGTATTTCTTGCCATTGTCTTGGTTCATATTGTGTGTATCTGCGGCTACTGCTGCAAAGGTTGCTGCGCAGATGTGCCGAAACAACCACGCAATCAAAGTAAATTGAAAACAGTTTTTATACACTTAAAAAAAATTACTTGATCCGGTTTAATGATGACAAATCTTGGCTAAACTTTTCTAAGCCACATTTCCGGTGTTTACATGAAAACAATGATGTTAAAAAGCGCTTGTAAACCGTTAATCGTAAAGCTTTAAGTGTTATACAAATTATAACAAAGTGTTATACAAAATATAACAAGTGCAATAACTTTAATTTCATTATGCCAAAACTTTCGATTAATTATCGAGTTAAGTTCTTTTTTTTTTTAACAATCGAAACCGGTTAAGACGTAGTTCTGATCCATTGACTGAATCTGAGAATTTTGCAGCTGGCGACGCTGGTTTGTCAGCCATTGATCATGCCTTGGATGTAGCCAACATTGCTACCGACATAGCTATCGATAATACGGAAATTGATGTGGATGGTTGTGGCTGTGATGGCAACAGTGGCGATGTAAATTTTGACTGCTGCGGCCCTGACTAAAATAATTGACCTTTGACAATACCTTATTAGTGTTAGAGATAGCTATATGGAACAATAATATGAAACAAGAAGAATTTATAATTTACTTAAAGGCTATACCTCATTAAAAATGGGTAAAAACAGGGTTAATCATGTTTGGAGAATGTTTTCATTATACAATATTATATATTATTTTATTGGCTATGATCAAACAGCTTTTTTATAAAGCCAAGATTTTAGTTTTTTAATTTTTCTCATTATACAAAGCTATTAAATATTTTTATAAGTCAAAACTGCCTTCAATAATTGTAACTCTGGGTATTATGTCCATTATGATCAAAGTGAAGCTCAAATTACTTCCCAAAACAATTTCAAAGTGTTCCAAAGTAGAGCCTAATTAAAAAGGCATATTATAATTAAAGCAGCTTTAAAGTGATCTAAAGTGAGGCTTAACTAGGAAAAGCATCGATAAATATACACAAACGTTTTTATACAAACTGATATACCCTGGTTGACGTTTTAGTACAGGGTCTAAATATATATAAGCTGTTTACCCCAAGAGTTTGTCGAATTGTATATTAAATTTATAATAAAATATTTCATTATATACGATGTCTCTGTGTGTGTTCTATGTCTGTGTCTAATTAAATTATCCATCTATAAGATTTTGAGCATTTTGCATGATGGATATAGTATACTCTCATGTCTGAATTTGTTTGTTTATCGTTTCTATATAAGCAGAGACTACAAACAGACAATGCCACATACAATTTTCAATAGATAACAAATAACGGGCGTAACGACTTAATGTCGATGGGGGCGTTGCATTGATAGACAAGTGGCAAGGGGGCGTTGCATTGACAGGACACTTTGTCTGGCGCTGACATGCTCTAAAAATATATTCTACATCCTTGAGCAACGGCTGCTTCTTTGCTTCTTCTTAATATTATCGTATTTGCAACAACTTTCATATCAGCTCATTTGCATTTACGCATTCGCACGGCACGGATAAATTGCTCGAATGACGGTTTTCCTGTCATTTCTGCCATTGATCGTGTTGATGTTTGTTGTGGGTTTTATAGTGCTAACTGTGCATGTTATACGCTGTTGTTTTGTACTGAAAATGTATGCACAGCTATTCCGTAATGCTGGTGAGTGTTTGGATTACGAGCTAGAGTTCAAAACCCGTTTAACAACTTGGCAAATGCCATTAGCATTCTAAGAATATTTATGCAGTTTACAAAAGATTTTTTCCCTATGACGCATGGCTTTAAACGGGCTTTTCCCCCAGTTGTTTACCAGAGTCTTGTTTTAAGTTTCTGCATTGTGATCTTGTCAGTTGTTATAGCCACTTTGAGCGAATCGAACGTGTTTTATTAAGTGTTAAAAGTTTTGATCGAAATGTATAATTCAGACGATTTTCCTATCGTGCATTTTCCACGCGATTCATATTTCCCCCACCATCGAAAGGAACTTGAGGATCCCTTTCCTTTTCCGGATAAAATGTTTACCTCTTTTCTGATATTCGCGTTTTGTTTAGTCACGCTCTGTTGCTGTCTGAATTGTTGCTACTACAAGAGGCGAAAGCAATTTGCAACGGATGACGACTGTAAATAAAA
The DNA here is from genome assembly GCA_035045125.1 of Hypselothyrea guttata. Lineage (NCBI taxonomy): Eukaryota > Metazoa > Arthropoda > Insecta > Diptera > Drosophilidae > Hypselothyrea > Hypselothyrea guttata. The sequence goes on from JAWNNJ010001381.1 coordinate 23,731, forward strand.
TATTTTTATTTTATACAATTAATTTAACAGAAGTTCATATTTGATCACATATTTGATGATTTAAGCAAGTGTTAACAAAATGCATAAAAAGTGAAAAGTGACAGAGCTAAACTCTATAAATATTCATGATCTATGTGAAGTTGTTGCATTACATTTTACATAATATTATTTTTTTTTTGAAAAAAAAAAATTGAAATGTTGAGCTGTTGCAGTTATACAAATATTTGAAAACTTTTTATTATTATTATTTTTATATGATATGTGTACTTTTCATAATGTTCGCAAATGAGTTTGTTTTAACAACAACAACAAAGAAACATCTGTTTGTTATTTTTAAATCAACTTCTGTCCCACATAACGCTTCCGTAACAGACGCACCGCCATAATACACGTCCGCTCAACAGGTCGGCAGCGAACGCACTGATTGAGCGAACTGCAGAGAGCTGCATTTAAAGTGCTGCTTCTCTCTCTCTTTCTTAAGCTGCAGGCTGCGGCTCTTGCCGTCTTCTACTCTCACTTCTTCCGATCGGCAGTCAATTGCAACCCACCCCCCCCCCCACACACACACAATGAGCGGCGTCGCTCGCTCTTCAACGTGAGCGAGCGCCAGCAACCAATGAGAGCGCCAGAGCTTTCTGCTCAGCTCGTTGGCGCTCGCCAGCAGCGCAGACTGCAAGCCAGAGGTACCCACTCCACAGCTCTCGCTGCTCTTTAGAATAGGGCTGTTGTTTTTGCTTATGGGGAGAGCCAGACCGTATGTGTGAACGCGCTCTCTCGTATGCTCTCTCGTATGCTCCGTTTGGGCACTAGAAATGCAACTCTCTGCAGTTCGCCTAATCAGTGCATTGTCTGCCGGCTTGCTGAGCGGATGTGTTGGGTGATCAAGTGCTCGCTTTTTTTCCGCCAAATCAGATTTATTTAAAGAGTATGGGTAAAATTTAACAGTTATCGCATAACCTGTCAAGCTGCAACGAAGAAAATAAAAAGCTAGTTTGAAAATAAAATGTATAATATTTTTATAAAAATTTAAAGCTAGATAGCAGCTGGAGTATTATAGCTTGAACGTATTTTCGTGAGGATAATTCTTCGGGTAGTTGAATATACCACAGTCGTATGCACTCGACAGTAACAGAACTGTTGGCTGCATGAAAAGCAGCATTGCAGATGTTTCTAACCTTAACATCTAGCATACCTTTGAGCTGTTATCTGCATTACAATCGAATTAAAACTACATCTAAAAGTAGGCAGCAGCTTTTCTCACTATTAAAATCCATAAGAAAACTTCTGTTGAGTCAGAAAATAATAATCTGCCATTAAGTGTAAACCAGAAGCTTTAAAATTCTTATAAACTGTGACACAATCGCACTATATTTATATGTAAACCGCATTTGCCTGAACTTTTATCACATTTATTGTATGTATATTTAAATAGAGTCTTGTGATAAATAGCAGAACTGTAAGCTATACTTTGTTTTGCCTTTAGTCGTATTATTGCTTTCAAAGTGCACAGATTCGCTACAATTATTAATTTATTAATATTATTAATAATTATTAATTTAATTTAATTTACCTTAACATTGCCATAATGTCGTACCATCATTATAAATATTCTACTGATCATGATTACGATGATTCGACTGAATATACGCATTTTCAAATTGATGATGAGTTTGTTGAAGTTTGTGATGAAGAAAGTTAGTAAAATATGTGTATAACAGATAAACTACATTTAAGAGTTAAAAAACAATACTGAAAGTGCCTAGTGCGCTGTATAACCAGAAAATTCTCTAGCCAGTGTTGTACAATTTAATAAACACTTATTTGATTAGACTGTACCAAACAGTAGGAGTTACAACAGTGTTCATTTAGTGAATTTATTTAGTTGAGCAATTACTAGAAATTGAAGAACTATAAAATATTACTTAAGCCACATCTAATAATGAAATTTTAGTCATCAGAATTAAATACTACTCCCGACTTAATGCCAGCGATAAGCGGCATTAGTCGCTAATTTTATTAAACACTCAGTGGTATTAATTAATTAATTATATCGATTAACTAGTTGAATTGCAGGATTAAGCTAATTTTCAGCTAGCATTGAACTTTAGTCGTACGTGCAGTGCCTAAAAATGCAGAACTATACGGAGGAGTTGGATAGCTATAATACTAATAACCATTACCATGAGCATCCTTATATGATGTGGATGATACATATACTTCAAATCGTGATCAAGATCTTTTGTTATGGCCTGATCTTTGCTGCGGTTAGCTATATGCTGCGCTATAAACGCCAAAAGCGACGCGTTAAATGTTTGCTCGATTTGAGTAAGTTCAATTGTACCGACTGTCTAAATTCTCTCTCTCCCTCTGTTATTCTCGGTTTAACTCTCTCTCTCTTTCGTAGTGCTTACTTATCTTTATGATTCTTCAGATTGCCCTTATTTTTTTCGCAATTCATAGCGTGATTTGCGCTTTTTTTCAGTTTGTTTGTTTTTCGTAGATTTCGCCAATTTAGTCTTGATAGGTTTGTCGTGTTGCACGTATCGGTTTTTCCGATTTTTTTTTTGTTAAAAATGGATAATGCCGGCATATTTTGGATTCTATTCTTTACGTTATCGATATTTTTTCTGACTTCTGTGGCGGTTTTCCTCACACGCGGACGCAACCGTCGAGCTGAGCTGATGAAGGGCGCAGGTGTGTGTGTGTTTATTTGCTTGTGATAAGCTCTGATAAGCGCGATCAATGTAAATATTTAAAAGCAGCAGCTAAAGTTGGCTTCCTGCTATATATAGACGCCTAATCGGCTATTGCTATCAGTGTTAATATTCTTGTAAATTCTGATTATGCTCGTAAATATAAATTTGTATTTATTTTCCATTAACTGCAAGCTGGTTAAATGGTTGTTCCCCTAGCAGCAATTTTATGATACGACTTATCATTGTGAAATAATAATATTGCCAGGTTTGCTAGCATATTGACCATATAACTGACAAATCAGTTGTGTTTGTGGCTTTGTAGCATGGAGGCCTTTTGGATTGCTTTTATAGTGTGTTCTATTGGGTTTGTTGTAGTACTGCAGCTGGTTTGCTGTGTGCGGATGTATTATCAAAAGAGGAGACTGCGAAATAGTGGTAAAAATATCAAAAGATAAAAATACATAATTAAAATGCGATAAAGCTAAAATATAGATTAACATTTAAGCAAAAAAAAAAAACTTTAAACTCTGCTGGTTGTATAAAAAAATAGTTATCAAAAGATAAAAATGTTTAAAAGGTGTTAATGTTGAACAATAAAATAGTTCTCTTCGTTCAGATGGCAACTGTCGCTGGCCCAACTCTTGCTGGGCCAACTCTCTCTTTGATCGAAATCTCACTGGCCCAACTCTTTCTTTGATCGAAATCTCACTGGCCCAACTCTCACTGGCCCAACTTTCGTAGGCCGAACTTTAGAAAGAGCAAAATAAATTTTAGAAAAATATACGAATATTATAAACAATATGTTTATCAAAATTGAACTTTAATTTGTTAATTTCATGTCAAACTGTCAACTTTTCACGCTTGTCATATATCTGACGACATTCGAAGTAAAACCCAAGTTTTTTTGCGTTGTTTCTTGCGTTATATTAGCCACTTTATAGGCGGGAAATTCTTGATAAATGCTTATCAGTCAATATGTCTATAATTGTATTGAGCGATTAGGCTCTGCAACTAAAAGTTGACTCACAGTTTGTATTGTCATCTGGCAGACAGCACACGATACTCTGATATTCTGAGCCATGTCTGCTGGAATGATTATTGGTTTATCCCTCGGGTTTATGATATTCGTGATGGTATCGACTATAGTTTATCTGAAGCGTCGTGCCAAGGCAGCCCGAAATGTGGGCTATGTGTTAAGCGATGGCACTGGTAATAACATTTAAATAATAATAATATTTGGCTTATCAACTTAGCTGATTTGATTTGTGCTTATCATAACTGATTTGTAACTTGATTTTTAATTGTTTCTATTTTTTTTTTGTGTATTTGCAGCACCCGTTGTGGTGACATCGGCCACACACACAGCTCCTGGCGGTTATCCTGTGACGCAGATTCCAGCCACAACCTATCAGCCCAATACGTATGGCGCGCCCTATCCTGCGCAGACAGTCGGGTAAGTGTCTCAGCTTGTCTTTAGTACTTTCAATTGCTTTAATTTTATTTATTTTTTATATATTTTTAGTAATGTCACGGTGCAGATGCCCATGCCCATGCCCATGCCAGGCGGCCAGCCTCCGATGCCCGGGTAAGTTTGCGGATTTACGCTAACAAATTCAGAGATTTTCTAATGCTTCAATTTCCTTCTGTGTTTGCAGCATGCATCAGCATATGCCGCCGTATCCGGTGGTGCAACATCCGGGCGCCGGTGCCGCCAATATGAATCCACCTTCTTACGATGCTGCCATGGCCAATGCCGGACCCAGCGTGGTGCCCGCTGGCTATGAGAAGCAGATGCCATACAATCCCAACTATGCCCAATAAGCATTCCGAGCTGTTTTCGACTCAACCAGAACCCCAAAAATAAGCTACACTACTACACACACATATTTATATCTATACATATACAAATACATATATATATCTGGAGTATATATAGTAAATGTTATTCTTTTTGAAAATAATATGAAAGTTCATTCACTTTGTATTCATTGCATTCAGGAAAAGCAATTTTCTTAGTCATTTTTTCGCACGTACTTGTGATGTAAATACGTTAAGTGCAACTTATTTTTTAATTTATAATAATATAAGTGCAAAACAAAAAACAACAAACTTAAATAATTATATACAACCATATATGTTAATAAAAATGTGAATTGCAGAATTGCATTTAATTATGCCACATTAAAGGCATAATTCTGTGCAAATCTACAAATGAAAACAAATTTTATTGATTTTTGCTTAATTGAATTTTGAAATGTTTGGAATACAAAGAAAGAAGAAGCTGTAAATGGAGCGGGAGCTTTAAAATATTTACTCCACCAACTTAAAATAGAACTAATTGTTGCCAGTAAATATAATAAATTTGTAGTAGGAAATAGAGTTTTGTTTCTTAAGAATTATGATAGGTTTTGTATGCCAGCTGAAAACAGAACTAATCAGTTTATCAAAGCTGCCGTTAAATATAGCAGAATTTAAGTTTCCCTTCGCTTAAAATAAATTCGATTTGACTGCAACAAATTTGGCATGAAATTACTTTCGGAACGCCGCAAATCTGGTTTGATTTACGCTCGTATTGAGCATTGAAATGGCCAACGAGAAGCAACTGCTGCTGTTCCTTATATATCTGGGAGCATCTGGAATTTGTATCCGCGTAGCACTGGCCCAGTGCAAAACGGATTGTCTGGCATGTCAACAGGAGTTTTGCCCAGAAAATACCACACAAGTCGGCTGCAAGCAAACCAAAGTAAGTTTACAATTTAATTTAAAATGCGATATTGTATTATGTCTATTACTTTACACCCATCTGTTGCTTCTAGGAATTCTCTGCCGCTTGCCCAGTCGGTAGCATTTACGAGCATGTTAGCGGCTGGTTAAGCCACATCATTGTGCTACATGTGAATCTATTCCGCAACATGGTGGCAAGTGGATTATTCCAATTTAAGCCGGCAGCACGCATGCCCTTCATGAGATGGGATCCCGAACTGGAATACGCGGCCAAAACACTCGTCTATAACTGCGCTCCCACTGTCTGTGCGAACACCGATAATTATAACTTTGTGTCAACTGTAGAGTTGTCTTCTGGCGTTACGAGGAACAGCTTTCATTTTCAAATTGGTACAGTTTTTCTTTCTCAGTGGATTGACGACGGCCTGGGTTGCACTATGGATGATCAGCATCGCATTGTGCCCAAGAATAACGGGTAAGTACAGTTGAGATACAGGAATTGTAACGATTTCTCGTCGTATTCGATGCATTTGTATAAGCTGATTTGAGTGCATTTAAATTTGGTATTACAAACGCTATTGATTATGATTTTGCAAAGTATTAATTAAAGCTCTTGTCAACTCTTTGCTAATGATGTGACTAATACTAATACTAATGATTTTTAAAATGATATAGCTAATGATATCATTTTGGTTCTAATGATAATGCTGATTTTACTCGCTATTGATGTGATCAATAATGATATAATCATAATTGATGGTTTGCTAATGATTATCTTAATGTCGCGACTAATTATATTAATATTGTTGTAGCTAATGATTTTGCTGATATTACTAGCTATTGATGTGATGAATATTGGTATAATCACGGTTGATAGTTTGCCAATGATTTTCCTAATGACGGGACTAATTGTATTACTAATGATTTTTCTAATGATATTGTTAATGCTATCTTTAATGGTATGACTATCACTATTAGGAGTGATTGATAGTTTAGTAATAAAGTGTCTAATTATATTAAAATTGATTCTTCTAATAATATTCCTAATGCTATTTATACTATCTACTGCAAATGATTTCTTAATGATATTGCTAATGTCATTAGTAATAATATTGCTAATGACATTACTAATGATGGTTTTCATGATATTCGCTAAGCATTATTTGCTATAGGTTTATCATTACTGATACAAATACTAACTAATGAAAGTACTTTTCTTCGTGTTTTATCAGAACCTGCTTGGGCCATTATATACCCCTCATACAGGATCGTGGCGATCGCATGGGCTGTGCGATACGCAGGGATAATACGACATTGACGTTGATTTGCAATTTTTCGCGTGCTCAGGTGGGCGATATGCCACCGTACGAGGTGGCCAAGAAGAAACCGGGCGAGAAGTGTACGACGGGCAAGCATATGTTATATAGGAGCTTGTGCACTGAAGAGGAGGAGATCCGTCATAACTTCGTGCGCAGAGCACCGCCAGAAGCAATGAATGGACCATGCCAGCCAACCAACTCTACCCAATAAAATTAACATTTTCTTGCATTTATATACTGTAACTGAATGTATTAATTACAAAAAAAAACTACTGAGCATAATTAATGCATCGATGTGTCTAATTGCTGGTGGGTTTGATAGATATGCCTGGGTGGCAAATCGATTGACGGATCGAACTTTATAAGAGACTCTGCACCTGCGGCTGGCTGACCAAACTCCGATAATGTGGCTCATGGAGTGGTTGCTGGCGGCATCTCTGACCCTGTGGCTCTGGCCAAGCATCGCGGCCTTTGATTACTGTGATCCTGTGCTCTGTCCGGGTCCCGAGAAGCATATTGCCTGCAATAATTTTGGCGTAAGTTCGACACGAAATGCAGCTGGCTGCAGTTAGATACAAAAAGAACCTTTCGCTTTTTCAGGCGCTGGCGGAGAGCTGCAGTCCGGATGCGAGGCTGGTGCGGATAACCCCAGAGCGTCGCACCATGATCCTAAATGAGCTCAACAATTACCGTGATCGTGTGGCACGTGGCGAGCTGATGGATTTTCGCGCTGCCACGCGCATGGCGACCTTGCAATGGGATCCGGAGCTGGCCAACTTTGCGGAGCTGAATGTGAAGCGTTGCGGGCTGGTGAATGATCATTGCCGGAATAGCAAACAGTTCAATAATGTGGCTCAGGTGGTGGCCGAAGGCGGTTGGCAGTCGGCAATTCTGGCCAGCGCTACGGATCCCATCGAATATCATACGGAGGACGAGGTGATTAAGGCCACGTTGGAGCAGATGTTTGCCGAGTACAAGGAATGCACCATGCGTGATATTATCGCCTTCAGTCCACCCATGAATAGGTAAGCGCCCCCTCCAACTGCCCCGCCCCGCCCCTGTGGCGCCTGTTTCTGATTCTGTAAAGAATTCTGTACTTTCGCATTAGCAAATGCATCGCATACTTCACACAACTGGTCAGAGACAGCACCACCCACGTGGGCTGTGGCATCCTACGTGAGACGCGCAACGCCACCACCAAAGAGGGACAGCCGATGCTCGGCACGCATCAGTACATGACGTGCAACTTTGTGCGGGGCAACGATGTGAACGCCCCGGTCTATCAGAGTGGGGATATGCCGGCGACCGATTGTAACACTGGACGCAATCCGCAATTCATTAATCTTTGCTCCATCAACGAGGTGTATGACAACACTGACTTGCCCGGATTTGCTTTCTACTAAATCGCTTAATCGTTAATAAATTAAATGATAAATCAATAAAATTATTGTACCTCAAATTATGTGTGTTGGCCAAGCGGCGTCTTGCACTGGGAAACCGAAATGTTCAAGTCGTAAATGCAGTTTAAAATACAAAATATTCAAAAAAAAAAAAAAGATTATATAAGCGCTAGAAATGTGAAGTAGTGAAGTAGTAGTGAAGTAGTGATGAAGTTGCTTTCTCAATATAATCTATAACCAGTGAGAGTTTGGCTAGCGAGAGTAAGGCCAACAAGAGTTGGGCCAGCGAGAGTTTTTCCTGCGAGAAAGATTATATAAGCGCTAGAAAGTTGTGAAGTAGTGATGAAGTTGCTTTCTCAATATAATCTATAACCAGTGAGAGTTCGGCCAGCTAGAGTTGAGATAGAGAGAGTTGGGCCAGCGAGAGTTCGGCCAGTTAGAGTTTGACCTGCGAGGGTTAAGCCAGCAAGAGTTCGGCCAGCGAGAGTTGAGACAGAGAGAGTTAAGCCAGCGAGAGTTGGGACTGCGAGAGTTCACCCAACGAGAGTTCGACCAACGAAAGTTGGACCAGTGAGAGTTGCGCCTGCGAGAGTTCGGCCAGCGAGAGGTGAGACAGAAAGAGTTCACCCTGCGAGAGTTCACCCAGCGAGAGTTGGACCATTTAGAGTTCGGCCTGCGAGAGTTTAGCCTATATAAATTTATTGTTTTCAGGCTTTTCAGCATGCGTAAAAAATTGCATTTCGCGCTTAATTTTGTTGTCTAGTGTGCACGAATTGAATTGTATTTTATTGCTGCTGCCGTTGCTGTTGTTGTGGCTGTTACAACTGCTGACAGGTTGTGCTGCACGCTCAGTGGCATCAGCACCACCTACTGCCACCTGCCGCATGCCACCTGCCACAGCAGGCTGCTGCTGATGGTGGTGTTCGTGTTGTCGGTGGTGTTGGCAGTGTTGGTGGTGGCACTAGCGACTGCCACTCAAAGTCAGCGGTGCAAAGTTTTGCTGGCAATTCAGCAGTCGCGTACGGCGTTGACAACTTCAGCAAACAAATTTTTATCGCTCTCTTGCCACACCTTCAACTGTTTTTTATGCGTTTGTTTTTTATGCGATTCCGAAAAGTGCATAAAAAAAAGAATACTGCTGGCGCAGCAGCCACAAATGATGCGCAACAAAATGTCGAAAAGATTTTTTTATGCATAAAATATATAAATAAGATTACTTTGTATGCATATTAAATTATCTGCGTTTTCGACAATATTAAATTGCGATTTTGTTTTTGTTTTAATTGCATTTGCGATTTTTGTAATGAAATCAGCGCATGCCATTGTTGTTAATTATTTATTGAAAGCAAGTCAACTATTTAATTATGCCGCATTTAAATGCCGGCTGAATAGCTATGATTATTTCTTGTGGTTAACTATAGATATGGCCAATTAATAATGTAAATGCACAATTGAAACTGAAAATGTTGCAAATTGTGATCGCATTTTGCGCATATTTATAAACAATACCACATGCTGTTTAAAATTGAAAAGCTCAAGCTCAGACCACAGCTAAAAGTGCAGTTCATGTAATTTATTTCAACAAGAAATTGCTTCAGGCGTACGCCGCGTATACGTAATATTTGCAGTGGCTTCAACCGTAAATACGTTTTAGCACCGTAAAAAACGTATATGTCGTGTTGAGCAAGTGCTGAAACAGCTCCAATGTAATGGGTCGTATATTACCCAAGCGTATCTGCAGTTAATTGCAACTAATTTAATGTAATTAGCTAATTACATTGCATTAAATCTCACCGAGGCCGGCCGCTGAGCACGAGCTATCATGAACAGCATATTCCTACGTATGCCCAGATCAAAGTTGAACCATTCCGTCTCATATGCAGCAGTTGCTATAGCCAAATTCTGCAGATATCGAACGAAAGTCAATTGAAATTGAATTTGCAAGTAAGTGTGCTGCCAACTCACCTGCTCCCTCAGCTCATTGGCATACCAGTAGAGTGCCAATATCTGAGCCAGTATCATGTTTATATACGCACCCACAATGACCACATGAGCTGTTCTATCCACCTGGAAAATAGAGTGCATCGGAGTCAGATAACCCTGCTATCCCACCCATACGAAGCACTTACAAACATGAGCATGAAGAGCAGGGCGCAGAGCAGAGCGCCAAAGGCCAAGAATTCCACAAGAAATATATATGTTGTCAGGTTATTGATGGTCTGTATATAACTGGATGGGAGCTATAGCCATAAATTCTTAAGCAATTTTCCATAGCTTACTCAATGATCCGCTGATGATAGATAATACAGTCGACTATCTCCCGTTTCAGCTGCTCTCGACTGAGCTGGCGGCGTTTGAGGCAACGCAATCGATGCTGCAACGCCTTGCACATCACGATGCCAAACATAATGAATGCCACACAGAGGCTGGTGTAGGGTATGTACATGCAGCAGCCCATCGGTGTGATGAGCATGTGAAAGACGAACCAGATTTGATAGTACGGCGTTACATACTCATTTACGCCGGGTATTTTACTGCCGAAGGGTAACACTGCAATATCCACGGAAAAAAAGCAACGAAAATCGATATACGCTTTTGTTTGTACTGCAAAGTAACGCGAAAGTAGCCAATAAAACACAGCTAAAAACAGAAAGGTCGCAGACTTTAAGCAAAAGACTGCAATATTGTTTCTTCAATAACTTTAGAGTTTATTAACCGATTTAAAAGCGCTTTTCAGAATAGATAAATATAATGGTAGAAAGTATGTGGTTTTAATTACAACCTTCTATATTCAAAATTACGATTGTTATTTGGTTTTATCGCTTAGTGCGTAAATAGGGCGTGGCATTAAAGATATTAAATATACTCGATCTGCGTACGGTGTAGACCTATCTGCATTTTAAAACTAGTTACTCTAGCTCTTATAGTTCTCGAGATCTACGCATTCATCCCGAGACAATCCTAGTTTTATCGACTCACCTCTTTCGCTGGAGCTAAGTGGATACAAGCCAAATCCAATGCAGGTTAGCAAACCGAAAAACAGATTTCCACGTGCCATCAACTGACCCTGTTGATTGACCTGATCCAAAAGTCCAGCTATATAGTCGTCTTTCAACCTTCTTAGCTCATTATAGTATTGGCCCAGATTCTCAATCAGCTGTAGATAGCTCTGCTGATCGTACAGCAAGAGATAGGCTCGAAGTACAGTGTTAATCCAGAGCACCATCAAATAGGAATTACGTATGATGCCCGTAATTCCCTCGTCTGTGGTAAACATGTAGAGCAGCTGGGTGAGCACGTGAAAAACGCTTAAGGTGAGGCAAATGTGGCGTTTCACATTATTATCATAGAGCAGAGCCCAGAAACGTAGTATCTTAACATTCAAATAGATTAATTGTATGTCCTCCAGCATTTTGATGGCTAAGAAACTCAACTAACTGTGGGCAACGGCGAACGTTTGGCTTTTATAGCAGCCCCTGAAAGTATGCTGTAATTATTGTAATTTGAGGCGCACAACTTGCAACTGCTCCCATGCTAGAAAAATTTGTAGCAATTTTCAATTTCAATTTCAATTTCAATTGCCTAAATTGCAGCCAGCATGATTTGGCATTTTTTTGTTGTTCGAAAGGCCACCTGGGAGGGGTTGAATAATATTTTTCATTGAATTTATTTGCACTTTATTTCTTTTTTTTTTATTGATTGCCTGCGGAGAGCTTTATAAAAAAGTACATCATGTTTTACAAATGAATTTTGTTATATTTTGTAGTTCTATTTTTCGTAAAATTAATTTATATTTATTCATATTTATTACAAGTGTTCATTTTTGCACGTTTATTTCATCAGCCTTTTCATAGCTTCTATATTTGTAATAACCATTGTGTTACAGTTGGCCAGATAATTTATTATCATTTGCGTATATGTATTATTAATCACTGATAGTCCTTACTGTAATATGCTAATGCAATTACTGAGTACATAACAATTATTTATTATTTATTTAGTTTGTAATCAGCGAGATTACAATTGCCACTTGATTGAGCAAATGCAAAACACTTTTTGTTTAGATAGACAATTGGACTTAATTTTTTTGTATTAAACAAATATTAATGCCGAGATTTAAATACACTTTTTAGATATATTCATAATTGAGCTTTAAATTCAATTAATTTAATAGATTTATCACTGAATATAGGGGACTTCTTAAAGATAGTAAAACTAGTTTAGACAATATATATAAATTTAAATACTTTTTTACTATCATAGCAAATAAGGTCTAATATAACCTACATTTTAGCTAATTCACCAAAACCTATCTCTGCGGAATATTTATCAATGCTAACCATAGATAAACTCTCTCCTAATTGCTCCAAATTTATATATAATCCAACATTTGAGTTTTTTGTACAGTTCAGTCGTAAATGTATATCTGCTAGGTAGAGTTCAAAATGGGTCTAATAATCCTAGCACTATGCATAGTGCTGCTTGTGGTCTTTTACAAATACTGTATGCAACCAAATGAGGTTTTCAAGGAACGAGGTATACCACATGTGTCCCCCTGGCCAATTATTGGAAATTTAAGTCTGAATGTGATATTGGGGCGTACTCCATTTCTTGCCGCGATTATCAAGTGGGATCGGGAGTTTAAACATACTAAAATCTATGGTTTCCACAATGCGGGAGAGCCCATGTTTATTATCAGAGATGCTGAGTTGATCAAGCGAGTGGGTATACAGGACTTTGACAATTTCACCAATCATCGCATATTGATACCTGAGTTGACAGACTCTGTGGTTGGCAGGTGCTTGGTATCGCTTAAGGATGATAAATGGAGGGATATGCGTAATACCCTCACACCTGCTTTTACGGGCAGTAAACTGAAGGGTATGTTCGAACTGATCAATGAATGCAGTGTGGAAGGCGTGAGGTATATAGAGGGACTGTTGAGAGATACAAACTGTTCACATATGGAACTCGAAATGAAGGATTTTTTTGAGCGTTTTGCCAACGATGTAATTGCCTCGGCTGCATTTGGCATCAAGGTTAATTCCTTTGTGGATAAAACAAATCGTTTCTATACTACGGGACAGTCGGTGATACAGTATTCCGCTTTTGGCATGATCAAACTGATACTATTTGGTATTATACCAAGGGTGATGAAGGTAAATTACAAACTCTTACGATTAACAAATATATAAACAATATATTTTTCAAATTTAAGGCTCTAGGTGTTCAGCTGCTGAATGAGAAGCAAATCTCGTATTTTAATAATTTAATATACGATGCCATGAAATATCGTGAAGCTCACAACATAATTCGACCCGATATGATACATCTGCTCATGGAGGCCAAGCGACAATTTCAGGAGCAAAAATTCCAAGAAATTCCAGAGAATTCTGCGGCCACGGAGCGCGCAGATTTCAATGATGAGGATCTGTTAGCCCAATGCATATTATTCTTCTTTGTGGGCTTTGAGACGATGTCCGTTTGCCTCTCCTATCTGACCTATGAACTCTGCATGAATCAGCAGGTGCAGGATAAGTTATACGATGAGATCTTGTCAATAGAGCAGGAGCTAAAAGGAAAACCTCTAAACTACAATATTCTGGCCAAGATGAAGTATATGGATATGGTTATATCGGAGCTATTACGACTTTGGCCACCATTGTTTAGTTTGGATCGTACCTGCAATAAGGATATCGATCTTTACGATGAGAATAATAAGCTTATTGTTAAATTTAAAAAGGGCGATTGTATTGTAGTTCCGGTAATGTGCCTGCAGCGTGATTCGGATAATTTTGTGGATCCAGAACTATTTAAACCAGAGCGCTTTTTAGAGGAGAATAGGAAAGAAATCAAACCGTTTACGTACTTGCCATTTGGTCTCGGTCCGCGAAGTTGTATAGGTAAACTAAACAAATTAAAAAAAAATATTATTTAATAATAATTGTAATTCTGTAATTAAATAGGAAATCGTTTGGCCTTGTTGGAGGTGAAGTCTATGGTTTATCACTTGCTGCTTAGCTTTAAATTGGTGCCCGGTGAGAAAACCATAAAACACATGTTAAGCAGCTTGAAAGGCTTTACCATGCAACCCAAAGAGAAATTCTGGATCAGATTGGAGCGCAGAGAGAATATTTAGTCCATATGCAGTATGTAAGCGGCATTAAAAAGCACTTTATATATGCATTTCGTTCGATTCAACTATAAATAAATAAAAACACAAGATAAGATACGATAAGTAATGATTGATTACAAAGCCATAGACACTGCAGTTTGATTACTATGCGACAATTATATCGATTAAAATTAAGAGCTTAGTTTCCATCTATACAATTCTTTTTACATTACCATTTCAGCTATTTTATTGTAGATTTTATGCGATAATTATATCAGTTATAATTAAGAGCTTAGTTTTCCGCTATAATATACTTTTTACAGTACAATTTTAGATATTTTATTATTGTTTTTTCATGTTGTTGCATTTTATATATTTGTGTATAGATAAACAAACCAAATGCTTCATAATTCACAGTTTGAAATTGCTATTTGATTGTGAGTTTTGTTGTTTACGTTTTGGTTATCTCATATTTTGCACCGAAAGTTAGCTTATGCAGACCTTTAAATACTCTACTCAAATCAAGATTGTTTTTCAGTAGAGTATGTCAGCTTAGTCTAAAAGCTTTGAAGCAGCTTTGCGTGATTTTAATTTCCTTTAAATGCGCTATACTATAGAATAATAAAGCTTAATTACTGGTTTTTGGTAGTCATGGCAACAAACTTGACAAACTCAATGACTAATTCGTAGAGCTTAATGAAAATAAAGCTGCCAACAGAGAGAGAGAATGAGAGAGCTGAAGAGAATCAAACAGAGAATATTTCATAGTTTGAGCCATTTTTGCGGCATTTCTATAAAGAAATGAGAGAACTTGAAATTAAGAGAGAGAGAACACTGCGTATTCGTAATATTTTGTATAGACTATTAAACAGTGCCTCATTAGTTGAATTCGAGCGGTTGTCTGGGAAGGTTGACGCTTTGGCCTCTCGTTTCGTTGAGTTAAAATAATGTTTTTGATTTACTTGGCACTCGTGATCGTGCTATGCCTGCTGATCTATAAATGGTCTGTGGCGAAATATCACATTCTGAGAGATCGCGGTGTGGCCCACGATGAGCCAACGCCTCTGCTGGGGAATCTTACGCTGGGCGAGCTGCTTGGCTCTGCTCCGCATATGACAAAACAAATCGAACATCATTTGAAGTTTCGGCATAGCAAGGTCTATGGATTATATTTTCTACGCGATCCGGTGATCGTGGTGCGCGATGTGGAGTTGATTAAGAATGTGGGCGTTAAGGATTTTGAGCATTTCATGAATCACTCGGCCACTGAAAAGGTAGAGACACTCTTGACCAAGAGTCTGATACACCTGAAAGACCGCAAATGGAAGGAAATGCGCAGTATCTTATCGCCCTCATTCACCGGCATTAAAATGCGTGCCATGTACGAGCTGATCAACGCCTGTAGTGAGGTGGGCGTGGAGTACATCGAGGGGCAGATGAAGCAAAAGGGCGGCCATAGTCTGGAGCTGGAAATGAAGGATTATACGACGCGTTTCACCAACGATGTGATTGCCTCGGCTGCCTTTGGCATCAAAGTGAACTCGTTTGAGGATAAAGAGAATCGTTTCTTCAAAGTTGGACAGAAAATAACAAATATTAGTGCAATTCTCTTGCTCAAGGGCATTCTATACAGTGTGATGCCCAAGATTATGAGGGTAAGTTTGGATCAGTGGTGATTATATTTAAAGTAATCTCTCTCTCTTTCTCCCTTGCAGGCGCTGCGCGTTACCGTAATGGACGAGGAGAGCATTGATTACTTCAAGAACCTGGTATTCAATGCCATGAAATACCGCAAGGAACATAAGATAATACGCCCCGATATGATACATTTGCTGATGGAGGCGCAGCGCAAGACTGACGATGTCGATGGAGCTAAACATTTCTCCGACGACGATCTCTTGGCGCAGTGTCTGCTCTTCTTCTTTGCTGGCTTTGAGACAGTTTCCGTCTGCCTCTGTTTCCTCACCTACGAACTTTGCATGAATCCAGAGGTGCAACAGAAACTCTACGAAGAGATACTTTCCGCAGAAGAAAAGCTGCAGGGAAAACCCCTCGACTATGATACGTTAATGCACATGAAGTATCTGGATATGGTTGTATCTGAAGCATTGCGTAAATGGCCGCCGGTTTCACGCACGGATCGCTTGTGTAATGCAGACATTGATGTACGGGATGAGAACGAGGAGGTTGTGGTTTCCTTGAAAAAGGGAGATATTGTATTTGTGCCCATGTTGGGCTTGCACTACGATCCAGATAATTTTGCAGAGCCCGAAGTGTTTAGGCCAGAGCGCTTTGCTGATGAAAATAAACATGAAATTAAGCCATTTACTTACTTGCCTTTTGGCGTGGGACCAAGAAACTGCATTGGTAAGTAACAGAAATGATTTCTAAATTAAATAAAAATAATTTCTAAATATATCTTTGTTATTTTGTAGGCAACCGCATGGCCCTAATGGAGGTCAAATCCATTGTGTATCATTTGCTAATCAAATTTAAACTGGAGCCTGCTGCCACCACACCCAAGGATATGATGAACAGTATTTTGGGCTTTACCATGGTGCCAAAGGAGAAGTTTTGGCTAAAATGTGTTAGCCGGAAACATAATGCATAAACTCAATAAACGATTTGCGGATTCAAGTGAAATTTAAATTCATCAAACAGCGGAAAATTTTTACTATTTTTGTGCAAACTGTGTACTAGATTTGGCTGTTTTATTTGCAGCCAATTAATCAACTGACAATCCAATTAAAACTTTATTATACTCTACTATCTATGCAGCTGTTTAAGTTTTTGTTTAGCTCTTGCAATGAGCTGCAGTCATTTATCAAATGGCAGCGTTTAATTATTTTAGTTTTTATTTCAATGGATTTTAATGCGAATGCAGCAAGCTTGCATTTTCACTTCATGAATTGAAAATAGAGCCATAAAGCGGAATGAAGTAATTAGTTAAAGCACAGGGCTTGGGATAAATTTGCCCTGAATTATATGTTTATTAATAAAGGTTAAGCACACCGCAAATCTGGCATAAACCTATTAATTTATTATACAATTAAGTCAAGATTTGTTGTACCGGAAATGGGAAACAAACTCGTAGAAAATGTCCAATATCAAAATGGCCGCAACATTTGCAGCTGACTGCGAAGCCCGTTTAATTTGCTAAAGAAATTTTTTGGCCAGAAACTTTTTGACATTTCGGTTATTTATGTGCTGGGGCTACTCGTATTTAGGCAAAAACTTTTGCCCGACTAAGCAGTTAATGCGATATTGATTTATACTGTAGCAGCAGCAGCTGCTCAGCGTTACGCCTAATAAATATTATGCAGCTGAAAGTTATCTATTTCAATATATACATATATATACAAACACACACACACAACAGTATCTATATAGACGGTTTAAAGTGCAAAAGTTTTGTTTTGATTCGGAAGCATTTCAAGTTCATGAATTCGCCCGTTTGAAATTAAAATGCGGCAGACGATTAAGTTGCTGAAGCTCTGTGAGTGAGTTTCTTATAGCAAGTTTTTCATGAGCTGCTAGACAGCTATAGATATAGCTATGGCCATGGCTTTGGCTATAGCTAAAAAGCTACAGCTCAAGATCTCAAATATCAAAGTGGCACAGACGAAAAACTTCAAGCCGCTATGAAAAGGCAACAAAGTTTTCTGCCGCGGCAAAACTTGGACTGGCGACAAAAGGCGCGAGCAACAAATAACAAAAAAACCAGAAAGGACAAAGCCGATCAGTCGTACGCACCTGACAGTAGCATACCCGACAGCTTATATTTTAAATATAATTTCAAAATATTTACACAATATCAAACAAAAAGCGAGGCGAAGTGCGCTGTTCAGAATAGATATATGTATATAATGGTAGAGAGAATATATTCTAAAAAACAACCCACTTTGTTAAATTTTACTTTGAACGTAAAGAGAGCGTGGTATCTAACATTTAAAATAAACTTGATCTGCGTATGATATACACCTACCTACATACCAAATATTACCGTTCTAGTTCTTATAGTTTTCGAGATCTTAACGTTCATCCTGACGGACAGACCCAGCTCATCTTCCTAATGAGTAGTACATATATTTTATGCAGTCTGTTATGCCTCGCACTGCCTGCAATATATATTTACACAATGTTATTAATCCCGGTTTTTCTCACTTCATGGGTACAGTCTTTAAAAAGACATAAAACAACTTGAAAATTTCTTAATCTCTGCGCTTTCAGTTTTTTGCATTTACTGCAGGCAAAAAGTTGTTAATTATTTTCACTGGACAATGGCAGTGGAAAAGTTTGGAGTAAATCTACGACTGCCAGCGACATTTAAGCATTTTTCTTAAAACAACGAGAGGAGGAACTTAAATTGAAACGAAAGTGGAAAGCAGAGTGAAGTGAAGTGCAGCTAAACGTTACAAGTAAAACGTTAATGGTCATATTTTTGGCCCAAACTGCATTTGTTGTCTGTGTGCAATGCGGCTTAAGTGCTTTGGCAAATTGTGCAAACTTGTAATTTGTAATTTGTGGCAAGGCAGGTTCAGAGCTTTAGGGTTTTGCCATATCTACTGCTGATACGTATTCTCCTCCATTCTCCATCCTCCATTTCTCTGAATCCACTTGGCAGTCGGCTTGACCACTAGTTGACCCATTTGCATAATTATTCATTGCGCAGCATTATGAGCATAAATAAAATGATGCCTCACTGCACACACACTCTCGCTGTGTATCTGTGTGTGTGTATAAACACTGTTAGCTGCTAGATAATGCCTTGTATCGCATAATAAACTCATGTGAACATCATTCTTCCTTCCTGGTTGCCATGCTCTTTCCTTAAGCTTGCCTTCTCCCTGCTTTGCTCTGTATCTGTCTGCCACTTGTACTTCTCTTTTTGCTGCTTATTTATTGTTTAGCATTTTTTATGCTTGTGGCAGGCAACGCCAGTAACTGTACTTGCCTCATATATGTATGCCACAAAAGATAGAAAGATACAAGTACTTGTATTATACTTTTCCAATTTCGCAAATTCTCCGGAATTGAAAAGCATTTCCACTGCAAATTCAATTGGCGAAACAATTTATTTCTGCACACGAAGCCAATGCATTTTCTATAGTTATTAGGAGAACTTGTAAATAAATTTATATCTTGCTTGTTAAAGCTTTAAATTGATTTTAAATTCTCAAAAAATTTGCATATTTATTTAGTTTGTCAGCTGAGTACAGCTTTAATATGCTTTAAAAGCTTCTCGTATTTCTAGATTCTATAGACAATGAGCAACCGCAAAAGCTGCTTGCGCCAAAAACTTTCCAAAGCTTGAACAGTTCGTGTGTGCGGGCTCTGACGACAACCTTAACACCGAAATACCTCAATTAAATAAAGTTCCACTTGAAATTGCATTACATTTATGAACGTGAGTGCGTGTGGCTCTGCCGTGCTCCAATGCCCTTTTTATAGTTGAACCCAAGCCTACACTCTCCGACACTCGGCGTACTTCAATTCCCACCAGTGTTGCCAGCTTAGCTCATTTTACGCCAAAATCTTGCATATTTATAAACAAAAATCTCGCGGGCTAGCGCCCGCAAGACATGACAGTCGGGCCAGCCCGACTGTCTTATACCCTGTACCAAAGATCAGACTTGCTAGTACTGTATTCTATTTAAAATATATTTTGAATCTAATGTATGGCCATTATTCGCGGTAGGTGCATGGCATCCAAAAATTGAAATAAACTTGTTCTGCGTATTGTATACACCTTTAAAAAATTACCAAAACGGCTGCTCTAGCTATTATAGTTGCTGAGATATACGCGTTCAAATTGGTCAATTTATTGTATTTATGGCCATTGTTCGCGGTAGGGGCGTGGTATTCAAAATTTGGAATAAACTTGTTCTGCGTATGGTATACACCTTTCAAAAATGACCAAAACGGCTGCTCTAGCTCTTATAGTTGCTGAGATATACGCGTTCAAATTGGTCAATGTATTGTATTTATGGCCATTGTTCGCGGTAGGAACGAGGTATCCAAAATTTGGAATAAACTTGATCTGCGTATGGTATACACCTTTCAAAAATGACCAAAACGGCTGCTCTAGCTCTTATAGTTGCTGAGATCGACGCGTTCATACAGACGGACAGACGGACAGACGGACAGACAGACAAGGCTAAATCAACTCGTCTTGTCCTCCTGATCAAGAATATATATACTTTGTGGGGTCTACCACGCCTCCTTCTGCCTGTTACATACATTCTGACAAAGTTAATAACCCTGTATTTCCCATTTTTCAATGGGTACAGGGTATAAAAAGGCAAATACATTTAACAAAGATTTATAGACATAAATAAATTATTAAGCAAATTATCGGTTAAAAATCAATGTAGAATTTACAGCTAAATATTGTATACTTGAGTAATATTTTGTGCCCGTGATCTGGCAACACTGTTGTACTCCACATAACCACAAACTGCAAAAGTTTTGCAGCTTATACAAAAAATAATTACATACACATATTGTGCGCTCCATGTGTGTGTTCGGGTGTACAAACCGCAAAAACAAGTACCCGTATAGAATAAGTGAGCTGCACATTTCGATTGTCAAGTGCAAATCATATAAAATAAAATGGAATTTTTCCGTTTCCACTTCCGGTCTGCGTGGACCCGAACCTGCACGCATAACCTCAAAGTGCTTAAGTAGCTACTACAAGTTGTTTAACTACTTCTACAAAAGACATTCTTTTTTTTATCAAAGTTAAAGTTGATTGCAGTCATACGTACTTCACAAACCGCAAGGCTACGCCATTCATTGGGGTTATGAGTGTGTGAAGCGTAAAACTTGTATAGCTTAATCAATGGAAAACCACAGGTACTCCATGATTATTTTGTCGGTTGCACACAGAGGTGTTGGGAGTTTAAGGACACCGAAAATAGAGAAGAGAAGCTATCGCAAACCAATATTAATTACAGGTTACAACTTATAACTTACTGAACTGACTTGCAACTAATAAAGCGACCACAACTAAATTTAAAGAATACCGCATTTGCCAACACTGTCAGATGGGATTATCGCTCTTTAAACGAAAAAAGCCATTTCTGTTAAACTTTAAAGGCGCATAACTTGGGCAAAACTGAACCAAATTTCAAGCGGTATGTTTTTTTCTTTATCATTTCAGTTAGAAATTAAAATTTGATCCAAAAATCAAAGAAGAAAAATTTTTAAATTTTTTCAAAAATTTTACGACCTTCCTAAAAAAAAAATTTTTTTGCAAAAAAAAAATTTTTTTTTGAAATGTAAGAGTTGATGCTTAAACGAATTGTATTGCAAGATTAGGCATAAAAAACAAAACATTACAGCATTTGGTGGAAAAATGTAGATTTTAAGGCCAATATTGGTAGCATGGGGGGATTATCACTCCTTTGACAAAAGGGACCACAACTCCAATTAAAGCATGCAGCATTTACCAACACTGTCAGGAGTTAAACGAATGTTTACCTTTCCAAACCTCAAGACATTGAATAATATTAAATTAATTTCTAAGGAACAAATACAGCATTACCAAACCTATTATGGGTGTCACTTTATTCAAATAATAAAGGGACCACAACTCTAATTGAAGTGTGCAGCATTTACCAACACTGTCATGAGTTAAACCCCTTGGGCGCTCAATTATTGTAATTGTGTGCCAAACTTAAAGCCACAAATGCATGATGCCGGCAATCCTTTTGACACTCTGTGGTCCAGCAATTAATATAATTTACAATAGAATAATGCTGAATAAATCTCGGAATAACTGTGCATAGACCACACAAGCGATACCAACCACTCGAATCTAGTATATGTATGTATATCTGTGAGTGCATTACTGTGTACTCTGGATTAATACAGCAGAGTGCCTACCTTTCATCACTCTCCTCTCTCCACGGCTGTGGCCAACTGCCCACTGCCCACGCCCACCTGTAAGCCTCCTTGCCCTGCCTAAAATCGTATAGCGAATACCAGCCAATTGTCGGTTTTTGCGGTTTGGCAGAATGTTTAAGCTTTTTGGCTTAGCGTACTATATATATGTATACCGGCAGTACTTAGTCAAATTGGCGATGAGTGCTCCACTATATGGACAGCGCAACAAATTAAAATTGTATGCAAATAATTTATATGCCGTTGGCAATTCCTATAAACTCTTAAGTTCCTTGTATGCTGTTGTTTAAGAGAAATCCACACACTTCGTTTTCTCTTAACTCAAACAGCGAATGGCGTTCTCTTCGTTTCATGCAAGAGCGCAAGGAAGCTGTTCGAATGGCGGTTTAAGAGAAAGTTTACCTTATCAGCAAAGGCTAGATTTGGAATATAAAATATATACTACTATTTATATTAATTATACATTTTTGATCAAAATAAAATAGTCTTGATTGGTAACGTTGTCTATCAGTTAAGTTTTTTTTAAATAAATAAATTATTAAATTGTATTGATTATCCGATTTCAGTGGGTTTTTTAGGATAGATAAATAATAATAATAATAATAATAATAATAATAATAATAATAATATTATAATTCAGTTTTTATTGATTTCAGCGTAAAGTTGGCATTACATCCAACTTTTAAAATAAGCTTGGTTAGCGTATGGTATATATATATATCTATTTTCTAAATATGACCTATCTAGTTTTTATAGTTTCCGAGATCTAATTTTTAATGTGTACAGGTTATGACAAATATGAATATCAGGATATCCTTTTGCTTACTCTGGCTAATATTTAAAACTAATTACAATGCAAATTATATAATAATATGGGTATTC
Organism: Hypselothyrea guttata; assembly: GCA_035045125.1. NCBI lineage: Eukaryota > Metazoa > Arthropoda > Insecta > Diptera > Drosophilidae > Hypselothyrea > Hypselothyrea guttata. The sequence goes on from JAWNNJ010001381.1 coordinate 46,772, forward strand.
TCTACCTGTCGGTTTATGTTTATTATGATACTCTTTAAATTATGCACACATATTATTGTAATTTTAATATTGGGCAGTTAAATGGGTATAAAGATACGCTCTTTTGAGCTTATCCCACGTGCTTGAATTGGTATTTGTATGGCCATTTTTATTGTATTCATTTTCATTTTTATTTTTATTATTATAATTATTAAGGACCATAAATACTGAGTGTCTTAGCCGGGCTTTGGCATTGTCTTGCCGCTTTTTATGGGGGCTCAAAGTGCCTACTTAAGGAATCAGAAGCATAAAAAATAATGTTAATTTCAATATTGCCTTATTAAATGAGCATAAAAGCCAAAAGCTGTGCGCATGTGTGCTACATATTTATATTTATATATGTATGCATATACGGAAATGTGAAATTTGTTCATTTGAGCCTTATAATGTAATTCTTTCGTTGGCTCTTCAAGCGCGGCCAAGCGACGATTTCGAGTTTTCACGGTGAAATTTAAATAAAACGTGCGCCCTTTTGTATGCTACATATAATATTTTTTGGACAGATTGTCGAGCAGCTGCTGTCGGTTGGCGTTTCCCCTCCCTCTCGTTACCAGCGTGACGCGGCTTTAAAACGAGCCACAGTCAGTCTGTCAGTCAGTCAGTCAGTCAGTCAGTCAGGGCAATAGTCAGTTAGTCAGTCAGTCGGGGCAAGTGGGGCTGTTTTGGGCCATGACTCGGTCGCGTCGGGAGTTACGCATTCCACACACTTAGACATTTTATAGTATGTTACGCAGGATGCCGACAGATGGCGGCAGCACATATATACACACATGCATGCCTACACACACACATACACAAGCATATGGGGAGCGTGTCGGGAAATGTGACAGGATGTCATTTTGCAACGCATCCGAAACATAAACACGTCGCGCTCTGCTTTTGTGTCTCTGGAAATTATGCTGCTAAAAGGCGGCAAAATGTTTGTATTTCTTTGTGTGTGTATACATGTGCGTGTGTGTGCACGTGTGTGTGTCTCTTAGGTGTTCGCGTGTGTGTTTAAGTATGTAGGGAGGCAGCAGAAACTACGAAAAATTTGCATAAGTGTTTGTCGTCTTGCCGCTTATTTGGCTCGCTTACCCACTTCGTTTTCAGCTCTCCCTCTCTGCTTTCTCTTCATCACTCTGAGACAGTGTTGCCACAGCCGCTTTTTGCCGTCAAATCTGACTGTTTTTGAACAGCATTTACTAGAAAATTTATCACATTGGGGCAAGTGGAATTTTTTAAAAAATATTGAAGCTTTTTGTCTGTTTTGATTTTTATACAAAATTTTTTTAACTTGATAGTTGTTGAATAAATCGGAAAAAAATTTAAAAATAACTTAGCTTTTTCAGGCTTTTTTTGCATGTCCTTTCTGCTTTTTTTTCTCTCGATAAAAAACTGTCATCACAGCCACACACTCTGAGGTTCTTTTTGCCACTACTTAGCCGCTTTCCCAGCCCCGTGGTTATTTAAAATACACGTAATATTCATAATATGAGGCAAACGCGTGTCATACTCCACACGCCAGTTCCAGCTGCTTTTAGCCCTGGGAAATGTGTTAAATATATGCAAAACTTGTTGAGTTCCCATCGAAAGTTGTGACAAGTGCCTAATAAAGCATTGAGTATACCATTTTTCAAAATACAAAATACTTGAACGTCATTCTAACGGCTTGAATTAGTTTGCTAACAAAGCGAACCATTTTCAGCATATTTTTCAAATCAAAATAGAAATTAATGTGTTTATTATTTGTATTATTATTTGCGATCTGGCTAACCATAAAACCATTGAGATTTTTATGTTGGCTTTTTGCTATTCGACCGCAATTCAACAATGTACGCAATTAATTTCAATTTCTGTATAATTTCTTTTTAGTTTGCGCTAAATGAGTATGTGAAAATAGTATCAAAGCATTTCGCAGCATAATTGAATTTAAATTAAAAGCATAAAAAAGGATAACGAAATGTGCAGCTAACTGAAAATTGAGCAAAATGTGAAATTTAATTTCAATAAACGCTGATAAGGCACAAAATCTGCAGTTAATGTGGGTAAATATTTCAATATAGTTAATGAATATGTTAGAAATGATTTTGCTAAACATTGTAAGCTAAGCCTAATTAAATTACAATCCCCTATCAGCTTACAACATGTGTGTTGGAGCTATTAAGCTGAATGAACCCTATTAATTAAAATCCTCGTTCTGTAGTTAATAAAATGTTGCAATATGATAATAATTATTACCATGCAAATTATGTCAATATTAGCAAAGCAGGCAAATATTCTATTACAAACATTTAGTTTAAAATTTGTATTATTTTCAGAGCATGTGGGATTTAAACAGACTGTGATTAAAGTAAAGCTGATCAGTGGGACACAATCGACTGTAGATTTGCTTAATTGAGAATATATTTATGTATTTTTTGGGGTCTAATACTTTTTCAACAGAGATATTTACGAAATTATTATGCCCCAGTTTGGGCATCAGAAATATGTATAAGCTAACATCCTGTCATTTAATTAGTTCATTATATGAAATTTACAAGGAACCAAATGCAAGTTAGTCAAGAGATTGTCCTTGAAGTCCCCTTCTCTCTCCCTCCTCTGCTCTCCATTGTCTTTGCATAAGTTGCAGATGCAATTAACATACAACCAAACCGAAGCGAACTGAACTGCATGAAATATTATACCACAAAATAAGGGGTAAGCCAAGAAAAGCGATGCATGTGTGTGTGTGTGTGTGTGTGGGTTTGTGTGTGTGTGCTCCAGTTGGTAAATACAAAGTACAAATTGCACAAATAATGATACAGTTGGTAAACTTTCGCTGATGTATCATATGATTATCATGATGATGATGATAATGATGTTGAACGTTGCTGTTTTCACTAACAAACCTCCGGCTTCAAAATCAACATGCGCCTTATGTGTATGCCTGTGTGTGTATATTATTTAGCAGGCGTTGCAGCTCATAGACACACAAAGTTTGTCATTTGCTCTATTGATTTTTGCAGGCATCTTTGCATCTTTTAAGTTCGTTAAAATCTAAAAGAACAGCAGAAGAAGTTGCACTAACTGATGCTCTTTTTTGCAGAAAATTGCATAATTGATTTCGATATTTGGCATGCTGAGTTATTTCTATCGATCGGGTTATCGAACTGCCGGCACACAACTGAACTGCGTTATTTGAATTTCAGTTTGGCATTTGAAAATATCACCAATGGAAGTTGCACTATTTTTTCTCTGTTACCAAACATCTATTGATTGGTTTAACAGCGTACTGAATTTGCTATCGTTATGCTGTTAAGCCCAGTTATTTTTTTATCGATCAGGTTATCGAACTGTTGCCTCAGAGCTCAACTTCACTTCACTGAATAATCGTTGAGTATTAATATCGTTTAACTTACGACTTAAATAGCGCATATGCCCGCCAAAAAACAATTTCAAACGTTTGCTTGTAGGTTGACAACGTAAAAACTTGTGTGCTGCCTAAAATGGAGGCAGGAAAATAAATTTAATAAGCGCATCAAGCGCTGCTCCTCAGCCTCGCATCTCAAGTGGTTTTCTGAGGCAATTTGCTTTTTTTATGAGCTCGTTGCTGTGTCACAGCACAAGCTAAGCAAATTTTTGGCGTTAATTGATATTTTCTTTGTGCGGTCATAATTAACTGTTATGGCCGAGGCCATAAGAAACATGTAGCATGCATTGCAGGGCATTGTACTAGGCCCGGCCATCGCGTGGACTTATTTATGGGCGCTTTATGAGGCGCACACACACTGCCGACCTATTAGCCATGTGTAGTCAAATTTAATTTCTAAGCTAACATAGCATTGAGCATTGAGCGGCGGCTGGGCAAACAACAGAAAAACGAGCAAAGCGAAACATATAAAAAAGTCGGCGAAATTTATGTGACAGCATTGGAAATTTATTTGGTGCAACGGTTTGCATGGCAGACAGCGGCTGGGCTGGCGATTTGTGTCTGCTGCAACAATATAAAGTTCCATTGACCCATTTTGTGGGCCAACTTAACTCGACACTAAACTCATGCCCCCTGCCCTCCTCTGCTAGCCGTGCCTCTGCCGCCTCAAATGGTTGTGGCATGCAAAGTTTTTGCTAGGCAACCATACGGAGCGAGTAAAAAATGTGGCAAGAGCGAGCGTGCCACAGACAAAAGCAGGCAACAAATGCAAGCACAGACGATTAGTGTGCCATTTGGTGCTCTCACACATACACATTCACACACACACACACACACACTCTCTTATGTGCGTTATTTACTGTTATTTGTTTAGCCGGGTTCCTGTTTATTTTTCGGCTTATTTGTTGCCATTGTTGGCTGTCATTGTTATTACTATGAGCCAAGCAGCAAGCCTGCCACTGGGTCTGCCTCCCGAACTGGGGACAGTTTATGCTGCACTTGCTGCAACGTCACATAATGAAATATTTAAGTACGCATTAGCCACATGCCCCATTTAGCCCAGTGCACAGTGGTTCAAATTTTACAAATTGTTTACTCTTATAGATAAATTGGTTGTTTGAATCGAACGATTTTCTTTTGGTCTTTGCAATAAAAATAAGTTAAGGCTAAACTTTATTCTCAAAAAAACAACATAAAAATCATATTAAAAATAATAGCCAATAACTTCAAATATATATCTATATTTTTTCAAAAAGTTTTATAACCATACCTGTAATAAAACTATTATTCTAGGATGTTCAACCACTGTGCATTGTGCTGCTGCTGGCATTTCCTCCTCATGCCATATCCACTTACATTTGCAGCTGACATGGTGCAACTGGGCAATTGGACAGGCAGCCGCAGCCTCAGGGCCGGCAGAGTAATTGCAAAAATTACCACAAGCTCTGCAGCTGCAACTGCCACTGCAACTGCAACCCAGCATTCCGATTGAATGAATGAGAATTGCAATGATTTTTGTGCTCCGTCTGTCCCACTGTCGCTCGGACCAGACCCAAGTCAATCCATATGCTGATTTCAATTGATTCTTGCTTTGTGGCTTTTTCTGCCAGCGCCTGTGTGGGAATGCTTCGTTTGCTTCGTTAACTGTGCAATGTCTGATATGGTTTTTCGATACAGGTACAGGTATACCGCACGCATGCCTGAACAGGAGCACACTGAGAGAAGAAGAGTTGCCTAGAAATTCCATTATCAAAAGTTCAAAAAGCCGGACAATTCTGTACCCAAGTACCAAATACCTATTTTGATTTTTATGAAATTTTAACAATAAAATAAGTTACGTTTCAATCTTACTTTAATTATTCTTTTCACTTAATTTTTAGTTTCTTATCTCAGTTCTTGGCTTTAGTAATTTTAATTCATTGTATATTTCATTTCAAATTTTACTAGAATTCTGGAACAGAACAATATTCATTTAATATCTTAATTTTGTAGCATAAAACATTTCTAATTTTTCTAAGTGCATGCTGCATTCCAGTTGGAACACAAAGGCATATTATAAACGCCATATTTCTTATGCAACAAGAATAACAAGTAACTTTTAGCTTATTTAAGGCTTGCGTAATTGTTTTTGCCTGCCGGCTGCAAATGGAAATTGATTTTTGTTTATGTATTTTAGATTTAGCACATTTATTGCTTCATCTGCTAATGGCGCTGCCATTTCATATTCACTCTCTCAAAATATATCAAATGCAAAAAAAGAAAGGAAATATTATTCAATTTATCAAGTGCTTCAGGCATTTGACTTTCGAAACTGTTTTGTGTGTGTTCGGACAGCATTTAAATCAAGTATTTTATGGCCATAACCTTTAACAAAGCGATTTTGGCAAAAGTGCTGCCAAGTTGCCGCACTGAGTGCACTTCAAATAATAAACGAATGAATTGTTTTTTCTCTCTGCTCTCAGGTATTTTGAGTACTTGTAACTTTGCTTACATATACTTCAATTTGCAGAGAGCCGAACAAAGTTTTTTGGCTTTTTTCCCCCCAGCCTTGCACGGATTGCTCATACGCAGTGTGTGCGCTTGTGGTCAGCAATTTGAAAAATAACTACAAGTAAGTGAATGTGTGAGCACAAGTTTGAATGTGTTTGTGAAATTCTCGAACTGTGTGTGTAACTTTAGTTAATTAACAAGTCATTAATTGATTTAATTTGAGCATGTAGGACTCAAATTTAATTAAGTCAAACAAAGCTTATACACACACACACAAACACACTCTGCTCTGTTGCATAAAACCAAGTTAAACACAAAGGCATTTGCATTTGCACATACTTGTAATTTGCAATGCAAATTGAAATAGTTTTGGCCAAATTTGTTAAGTGCAGAATTATGTACTGCACAAATAACAATAAGTAAAAGTTGCATGTTTTATGAGCCAAGTTGACGCTGCTCTAAATTGCATTATACAAAATTTATGCTAAGGATTAAATTAAATTTGAATAAGATTGTAATTGTAGTTTTAATTTATAGTTAATGTGATGAAATAGAACTTTAAATTGGGCACATTATTACTATTTTAAGTTAGAAAAGATGGGAACAAAATAAGCAGATGTTCTTCAGCTTCATTTAATTTAATTTAAATTAAGAAGTTTTCTTTTTTAATTATTTTTAGTCAATTTTGCATTATTTTACAAGTTGCTTGTGATATTTAAAATACTTATTAAATAAATAATATTAATGCATTAATTTTTCCTTGATTTAAGTTGGTTTAAATAAGGAACAATATAATAATTTTTTCACTTTACTCATAATTTAATGTCTATTTATTAAACTATTCATGCATGCTCAAGTCATCACATATTATATAAATAAAACACAAAGGCCCGACGAGTGCAGTCAGCGCATCAAATGAAACATTTTCTTTTGTGAATCAGCCACGAAAGCTGCCCATTGAGACGAGCATTTTTTTTTGTGTTTAATTGAAGTACAATATGAACTGTGCACAGTTGACTGCACAAATCTAACGACGGTTTTTCCTTGAAAAGGGAACTCATTTCTTATATTGAGCGGAGAGGGCAACATTTGTGTAGCGACACGTAAAAATCTGAACAATGGAAATGTTGATAGTTTGGCTTTGCTTTTTGATTTAACAGAGAAGGAGAGGCAGCGAGGAAAGAGAAAGAGAGAGAGAGAGAGAGAGAGAGAGAGAGAGAGAGAGAGAGAGAGAGAGAGAGAGAGAGAGAGAGAGAGAGAGGCTCCCTCCCGCGAGAAGTGCGCTATAATTGGAAATCAAAGCTAGAGGCTAAATAAACTCGATATGCGATTTGTATTGCGTTTTGTTTGTGTGTGTGTGTGAAATGCAATTATTATGGTAAGCTTGTTTGTAGTCGTCACTTGGCGTTAAGTAGTTTATTTACTTGAGCCATAATTGAAATGCCAGTCTCAATGCTGTGTGAAAAGAAATCATAGCATACATTCGAGCTGAGAGCATTATAAATTGCATTGTCGCTGCAATAGCTTCGAGCTGCCTCCAAGCCCCAGCTTTCTGCTTCTGCTTCTCTTTCTCCTTTTGCTTCTGTATCGCATTGCAACGAGCAGAAAAAACCAATTTGCAGCTATCAAAACGAAAGCAGCACTGCGTGCCAGCAAATGCTTTAGCTGCTCCAGTTGCTGCTGCTTTTGCCAACGACAACTGATCGATTTGTTGGTATTTGCCAAGCAATCGAAGTTTGTCAGCATTTCCAGCAGAAATGGCAATAATTGCAGCTAATGTTGGGCCAGGCTGATGGTACCAGTTAATAAGCTACTCCACGCTAAACTTTCAACGGAGGCTAAACAAACAGCCGGCACATGTGGCGTATGCGTAATAAGTTTATTTCCAAATTGGCCCAGATAGTGGTGTGTCTCTCGCATAAAGTTTAAAGACAAATGTGCTGATTATAGCGATAGCACTTGATTAAGGCGAAACTGTTATGCAAATGAGCTGGCTAACGGTAAAAGGTGTCGCTCACTTGACAGCGCTAATGAACGCAGAGGAAAAGTGGCAGAGGCAGAGACAGAGGCAGAGCCAAAAGGCAAAGGCATTGCCGCCTGTCAGCGAAGAAACCGCCAACACAATCACGAAAGCAAATAAGCAAACAAGCAAACAGTTAGTCAGATGCAGACAAAAAGACGAACGGACAGACAGACAGACAGGCGGCAAAACTGTTGGCCCCAAAAAACTGTCGAGCCGAGTTACAGTTACAATCTGACAGCCTGGTTTGGCATGGCTTTTGGTTATCTGTGTTTTTGGCCATGTTTGCCCCACTGCCATTGTTGCTGCTGTTGCTGCTTCCGCTGCTGTTTGGCTTAATTAAAATGCTTCACACTGGCAATTGGCTGTAGCGGGTGACAGCCAAGTCTTACTTTGCTTTAGCCAACATAAATATGCTGAAAATGCTTTTAAGCCAGTTTAATTAGCCATAAATAAGCTCACATGATTAGACGAAATTTTAAGGTTTTAGTTTTTTAGTTATTTCACTTCCGGCCATAAAGGAAGTCACATTTCTATGGCACATGACCTGCAGCATATTTCTATTCATAAGCCAGACAAACAGACGGTTAGACAGACAGACTGTCAGTTAGTGACAGAGGGACAGAGTGACAGGCAGACGGTAGATAGCTGCGGCTGCTTTTGGCCTTTTTATTTTGGCTTTGTAATGCTGCCGCCGCATACAAAAAACGTAAAGTATCATTAATAAAAAAAATAATGCCGCAAGAAGAATAGCGCATGCCACACACAAACACACACACACACACACACACACACACAGATACGAACGAGAGAAACGTCTCTAATTGAATTTCTTATGGTCCATTAACTGTCAGTTCAGAAATCCGCAGAGTCAGAGTCGGAGACGGTTACGGAGGTGCTTGAGACGCCTACGGAGTCTGAGCCGGGCCCAAGGTAGTCGGAGTAGTATTATGAGTACGAAATACAAGTAGAGTGTAGGGGCTAAGAGCAAGTGTAGCCGGTAGTATGTATTATATGATGCTACTTATATAACACCGACTGAATGAGTAAGCAACGAAACCGTAAACGTGACAGTTTTTAACAATATTTAAGATGTCAGCATGATATATCGTTTAATTTATGTATTGTATATAAGTATGATGCGCTTACTCTCTATCCCCCTCCCTCTCTCTCTCTCTCTCTCTCTATCCCTCTCTCTCTCTCTCTCTCTCTTTCTGTTTGAAAGGAAGTACATGTGTCTGGTGGGCGTTAGTCCTCCTCGGAGAGATAAATTTAATAAAAACGTTTTGTGCGTATTTTTCAATGCCGGACAGATAAATGCCTCTAAGTAATATTTTATGTTTTGAGCACTTTTTGGCATATTATAATTAGCTTAAAGATGAGTTTGCCCCATAAGAAAATATGTAATTTATAAACATTTATGGAATTAATAATGCTGCACCAGCTGCAAACAGAATATTAAAGCAGTAAAAGTACTATGAAAAATAGATGACTTTGGCGCGTGCGAAATATCAACTTAAATTCTGGCTAATTTTGTCAGCTTAATGTTTGTTAAATTTAAGGATTTGCTATTGAAAAACAGTCGGACAGTAGGACGTAACCGACATTATCTTTCAATAATCAAATATTAAAATATCAAAAATCTACAGCAAATTTTATCAGCTTGATCTCTCTAGCTTCTATAAATTTAAATATCAAATTTCTGCCTTGAAATTCGCAGCTTAAAGCCGCTTGGTAATCTAAAATTTACGCTGTCTCCGTATGCTCTGATTAATCTAATATTTATGCTTTGCTTTCAGTTAGTTTTATTGTGTTTTGCAGTCAAGGTTGGCATTTGGTATTTGTGCAAGGCGCTTGCTGCATTTGCATACTGCATTTGCAATATTATCATTTTGTGTTGCGCTGGCGATTTACAATTTTCTGCTTCAACTATTCAGAATATTGCAGTCGGCTGTTTGCTCGCAAATGGAAATAAAGGCCAAATACCAGAGTGCAGGTAATGTAGGTAACTGAATCAACGCGTTCTCCCTCTCCTTTTGGGTAACGACTTCCTCCATCCGGCTGACTTATTGGCGAGTGCGCAAAACAAATTTACAGCATCGACTGCTAGATATGCATTAATGTGATTTTCGTTTAAAGAAAATGTGAATGTTTAAAGCGAACATCGCGAATGAACTGGTTACATTTCCATAGATATTTCATGCGTTCAAATTGGTCTTCTCGGCAAAGTTCGCGCACATGCCAGCTAAGGCAATAATGACCTATTAGCAGCAATTACGTGCTGGATGTACGATTAGCCTTCAGCGAGTTGCATTCCGTGCACTGCTGCCAGCTGCGACAGTTGCCAAGGCAACGCATTGGCCTGGCCTACGCGGCGTATGCGTAATGCGCTTTGCAACGAGCGCCCAATAAGAGTCTTTGTTGTGGACTGAAAGCATTTTGTTGGCTGTTTTTTTTTTTTGTTTTTTGGTCGTTTTGGGTACTGCAATTTCATTTGAGCTCTATTGCAATCGGATTTTTTCCCACTAGTTGCTTCCCCTTTGCCAGCAATCTATGCCAAACACGTACAGCTTTTATACACTTTGGTTGCTCGACTTTGGTTCTTGTTTTTGGCATGGTTGTTGTGTGCCTATGGGGGACACTGTCAATGGCAAGCGCTGAGCTCTGGTACCCAGGAGCATAGTTAATAATAATTGCCTGCTTGCCATTGAACATTTAACCTTCATCAATTTGGGATTACACGAAACTCACTCTTACTTCCGACTCCCACTTGAGGTTTGTTAAAACTGTCACGTCTTTTGTTATTGTAGCGAAATAAATACTTTCAGATTCCCGCTCAAATAATAATATAAATACTCTATATACTATATATATAAATTATTTTCGTTCAAGGCCAAAATGAGCTGCAAAAACTTTTCACAAATGAGCTGTTGCTGCTTTGCTCATGTGCCGCTCCACTGGCTGGGTAATTAGCTTAGTTCGAGACCGAAAATCGAGCACTTTGAGTTATTCGTTTTATTCGTTATTCGTTAGTCGTTAGTCGTTGTGCCTTTGGACTTACGCTTTAATAAATAATTATTTCAGTTTGCCTGCTGCTTTTGATGTTACTTTGTGCTGGCCAAATATTCTTTGGCAGTTGAAAGAGCATAATAAGCATACGCACCATGGGTTCCGCAAAAATGCTATCGCTTCCAGCCAATTCGCCAACTGAGATGTGCTTAGATCTTGCAAAAAAATAGTTGGAGGCGGCTCAAAGGTTTATCAAAAGAGTTTAGCTTAAGATAAAACAGAAAAAGCAGTTTTCTTATGCTTAATTTCTTTTTGTTTTGCTTTTGAAATAAAGTCAATTATAATTATAATAATAAATTAGCTAAATTTGCTTTAAAAAGATTTGACTTCTTATCGTATTATGAAATTATTCAGATATCTATTTGTAATAAAAATTGTTTTTAATATAGTTTCGGATACTTAGCTCTATTTTTTTTTTGATAATTTTCTGGCGATTTGTTGGCGTTTTGGTTTTCGAGCAGCGCTGCATTTGGTATGCAGCAATTCGTAGAGGGCAATCAGGCGTGACTTGCATTAGAAGCATGCGTACTCAATTAATTTCAATTAGCAGTATACACGCACATAAATGAGAGCTTTTCAGATGGCCCAGCTTTTTGCTGTTTACTGAATTCGTTTTTTACGCTCAACTTTGATAAAAGGAATATTGATTGCGTTCTCAGCACGTGTCTCTTCTTTAGCTGCTGCTTATCAGCGTATTTGTTTCTGCTTGTTTTGTGCTCATGTTTTTTAATATTGAAATTCCTTGTTGCAGAAAGTAGTATGTTAAATATTCTATGGCATAGTCTGTGGCGCCTCCTGCATGCTGCTGCATTCCATTTGCATTCACTTGTAAGTAGCTTTAGTTGAATGTTGGTGTTACTGTTGCCTTTTCCACTTTGCCAGTCGATTCTCTGGAGCTCTGTCTGCGTTATTTTTATGGGCAAACAAATAACTCTGGCCAGATACTGAAACCGATATAGAAAGAGCCACAAATAAAAATACAGATACTAAAACCAAACGACTCAAAGTACTTCTAACAGACCATGCAACAGTGTGTGTGTGTGTTTGCCTGAGAATGTGTGATTGTTTTGCTTTTGCTTTTGCCTTTCCTTGGCTGCCAAGAGCTATTTCCCTTCTACAAGTGCAATAAACTTGCCTTGACTTTGATTGACAGCTTTGGGGTTTTTCGGTCGCATGCCACAAAGTTCTAACTAGCAAGTGGAAATATCTCCAGAGACTCGAGTTGTAGATACTTTTTGAACATTTCAACTGCACTTTTCGTATTGGTAATTCCAAAAACAAACTGCAAAAAAATGCCCAAAAAATTGAAATGGTTTTATTAATAACGATTTTATTTAAATTAATTATAATTAATAAAAAAATATTTGTCCAGCCTAGATGTGAGCCGTAGATACTCTGAACATTTTTAAAGCAAATGGAATAAGAAATGCATGAAAAATTTCAAAACACAAATTGAAAATAAATTCCAAAAAAGTGCAAACTGTTTTATAAATAATTAATTTGTTTAAAATACCTAAAACCAACATTTTTCTTGCCTACAATCTTAAGATATATTTCAGTAAAATACTACAATTTCAATTTAAATCAAACTGTCAATCTCTAACGTGTTAATGGCTTCACATTTTAAATGCTGGCAAAGTTTGCTCTGCCAAATGGAATTAGATTTGAAACCATCGAGATACGTGTGCTCTCATCATATCATATTGCCACATGCAGCATTATTAATGTTAATATATTTGTGAACTTGCCACACCGAGTTGGCAATTGTAGCTCTCGGAGCATAATATGCAAATTCTAATAATTATCTCTGGATTGACTTTGGGCTGTTCGCATTTCGAAATATGTAGCTCCATAGTATGTTTGTTTATTTTATGCAAATTTCATGCTACGAAATGCGAAATACGAAATATAGACAACGCAATTTGAAGCTTGATTACATTTATTTCTGGGCTGATTGTAAATTTCTATTGTTGCTCATTGAAATAGATAGAGCCTGGGCATTGGAAAATCAATTGAAAATACAATCTATATTCGTTATATTTGATAAAAAGAAAAATTTGTTATTAAATTTACATGCTGACATCTGTGTAAACAATTTTTCCATTTCGTATAATTAGAAAATAAAAATCATTCTATGCCAATTTTCGTTTTGTGCAACAGTAAAGCAATTTTAATTACTCATATGATGTTGGCAAATTGAATTTTCCAGCACACTTGTGGTTGCCACTGTTGTTGCACCTGCAAAGCTTCAGGTTACAGACGACGATAACAACAACAAGTGCGTCCCCCGGGGGTTCACCTGGAGAGTTATTGGAAAATACCCCACAGTGAGCTGCAAAATTGCTTACAACTGCAACTTGGCTGGGCCAAAACTTGGGGCTGCAATATGATTATTTATTGTGCAAGTTGTTGTCAGTCGCATCTGCTATGACCTGCACTTAAATCAAAATTTAAATTGTGTGAATTGTGCACATTTTGATTGGATCTGCTACACTGGCAATGTGGTTAGCCAGCCACACAGCATCTTGACAAACTTCCACACATTTGTTGGCAGTAAGACATGAATATCTCATATCATAATTATCTTAATTAAACACATCTGCTTTAATTCCTGGAATTCATGTAAAGCTTACAAAAGTAAGTTCATTTCTATAGTCACACATTTAACTTTAACATCAATTTAAATAAAATTTAAATATCTCTTAAAATTGAATATTCTTCTGAATTAGCAACGATTTTTTAAACGCTTTTTAAAGATTTTAAATTCAAAATTTAACTTTTTAATATAGCCTTAATTTTAATAAAATGTCCATACCTCGGCGAAATTGAATTAAAAACATTTACAATTTAAATAAACGATTAAGCATAGCATAATTTAATAAAAAAGTTATGCAAATGTTTGCACAATTAACAGCAAAAACACTTTTAACTTTAATGCTTACCCAGATTTATAATTTTATATGTATATAGTACAACGTGCGTTCGCATGCGTGAAGCTGCGCATTATATTTGCATTTAAATACATATTTGTGGCACTTAATTTCTGAGTTGTGGTCCGATTAAAACACTTATTCAACAACATGAAGAAATGCCACGACATGGGGCAGAAAGTACCCTCTTCACAACAACAAACAATTGCGAATGCCATCAAAAGTTACTCGAAAGTTCAGAACTTGGTCAAGCATTTTGCAAATAGCCTGCCATGCCAGTCAGTCAATCTGAAGACCCGCTTACCAACCCTGCCCCCTGCCCCCTGTTGCGCCCCTCTACGGCGGCTGCCCATCATCAGTTAGCCAGGTTGTATTTTTGCTTTATTTTATTTCAATGTATTTTTTTTTTTTTTTGGTTTGTTTTTGCTTTTTGCCTTCGTTTTTTGTTAGCCATGCCAAGTGCTTTATTACTTATTCAAGTTCTTATTCAAGCCGATGCGCAGAAAGTTTTCATTAACTGCGGAACTGCGGCAGTCAGAACAGGGCCAATTCCAGGCCAAGCCCATGGGCAGCCCAGGTAGCAGATAGCACTGGCAATGAGTGCTAATTGTTGAAGAGAAAATAGCAAATTTAATAAGTTTTCAGTTTTCAGTTTTCAGTTTTTAGCTGCTGCTGCTGCTGCTACTCAAGTTGCCATTTCCAGGCTGAAAGCCAACTTGCCTCAAGTGTTTTTCATTCAGCAGGCTCCGCTCGGTGCATGCAAATGCTCGGCTATCTTTATGCAATTTTCAATGCATAATGCCAACAGTTTAAAAATGGCAGCCAACTTTCACTATTTAGATAGCTGAAATGCCAGGAAATGTTCAGGATATTATAGCTTTACCTTTAGAGACGCAAAATTATCGATGGCTAATTAGAAATAATCGATGTTTTCAGAACTGTTCTATATATCGATGTTAAAATTTGAATTTTCCTAAAATCTATATTTTTCTACCAACCATCGATTGTTTTGCAGCCCTATTTACCGAAACCTCGATAATCCCTATTATCGATAGTTGGCGAATATTTTTCCTAAACCATTTACGAGGGCAGTCCGACAAGTACCTGGCCTCCACGCCAAATGACCCCACAACCGCAAACTAAATTTTCTATCATATAGTATATTCTTTTAGACGGGTACTGTCGAAATTTCAGTCGAATCGGACTTGTAGTTTTGTTTTGACCGCGTTTGAAAGTGAGCGCCTATGCGAACTTTATAAAAATGGAAATAGCGCAAGATCGGTCGGTGATTTGATTCTCGTTTTTGAAAGGGAAGTCGCGCAGCAAAATCAAAGAGCGCTTGGATGCAGTGTACTGTGAATCTACTCCTTCGATGGCGATCATCAAAACTTAGTTTAACGGTTTCAACGGAGTCCCACGTCGGCTTTTGATGAGCCACACCCAGGTTCACTGAAAACGGCTACCACGGAGGATTACATATGAAAAACTCACAATCTCGTATTGGCAGACCGCCAATTAAAGGTGGACGAGATAGCTGAGATAGTAGGCATCTCAAAAAACCGCATAAGTCATATGCTGCGTAAAATTTGGGGCATGAAAAAGTTTCCGGCGCGATGGCTGCCGCATTTGCTCACTTCAGACAACAAGCTCATCCGTAAGGCCACTTCAGAGCAGTATTTGACGCTCTTTAAATTGGCTTCGAACTACAGCCCCATCCACGATATTTTCAAGATTTGGCCCAGTGCGACTTCTTTTTATTTTCAAACTTGAAAAAATCATTCGCTGGGCCGAAATTTGAGTCAAATGAGGACGTCATCGCCGTCACAAAGGCCTATTTTGCAGACCTCGAGAAAAAAAAATTTTCAGACGGGTTAAATAAGTTGGAGCTTCACAAGATCAAGTGTATCGAGCTAAAAGAAGACTATGTTGAAAAATAAATTGTCAGTTTTCCAAAATTTCCATAACTCTTTCGAAGGTCAGGTACTTATCGGACCACCCTCGTATTCGACTATTTAAGTTGTTTATTTTTTAATCATAGAAAACTATCGAAAAATATGGTCATCAATAGTTGCCCACCTCTAGTTTGGTTGATTTTCAAGTACGCATTTATATGTTACTATATTAATTATGTATGTCCCCCATTGTTTCAGCTGATGCGAGTATTACCATAAATAAGGCTCTCTTATGAGTAATCCCTTTCAATGAGCAATTAATGCCACTTTTTTTTTCAAGAACTGTATTTAAAGTTGCCATTAATAAGAGTGTATTTACAATTTGTATTATTTTAAGAGCATCTATAATTAATGCAAATAATTAATTATGTAGCTGCACGTTTGCAATTTCATTAATTGCGCGTTTATTAATGTCAACAATAAACGACACACGACACAACAACTCCAACTCGAAAAGCGCATAATTAATGCCATGAAATGTGCATAAATTCCAAATGTGCTCAGGGCACAAAACACAGTCTAGCACCGCAGGATGCGCAGACAGGGCGTATCGGCAGGGAATAGGGCGTGGCATGGGGTTGGGGGATACGTTTTGGAAAAAGGTCAGGTGAGTGTGATAAATACTGGAAGTTGCCATATGTGCGTAAAGGATTAAAGTTTTAAGCGCGTCGCTTTATTAATTTGCATGTTGCATATTTTCATTTGCGACGCGCATAAATCAAGCGAATTACACGGCGAGCAAGGCAGTGCCATGTGTAATTTAAACATTAAAATTAACAATAAATTACAAGCGACTAAATTACAAACAGCAAAGGGATGCGGGGAAGGGCAGAAAGAGGTATGAAGCTAGTAGGGCGAACAGCTGCGGCTGCCAAAGCATAAAAATAAATGCAATAAAATTTCATATTTGTTGCGACTGTAAAGGAAGCACATATAACAGAAAAAGGCAAGCAAATGAAGTGGCTGAAGATAAAATACAACAGCCAATGAAAGAGACGAGAGAGAGAGAAGTAGAGAGAGAGAGAGAGAGAGAGAGAGAGAGAGAGAGAGAGAGAGAGAGTGCGAGTGTGTATGCCAATCGAGTGTGCATAAACAAAACATTTCATGGCCAACATTTAAAAGGTGAATTCATTTGATTTGTGCGACGAGTCGGAATGTAATTTAAATATTTGATAAAAAACAAGATAACAAAACGGAAAGCAAAACACTCGCTGAGGAATTTCGATATTATGGTTACGATTAGGTTGCTCGGCGCACTCTTGAAATTTGGTTTCTCTTATCAGTGCCATAATAGACGTTTGCTGTGTCATGTTTCGCTTTTCCTAAGAGTTTTCAATGTTTTCCCGGAACTTTAGCATCTAGCAGACGGTTTTTGTGTCATTTGTCAATATTTTGTAATGGTTTTAAGTTCTCAGTTCAGCTTCAAATTTTGCCAGAGCTTAGATAATTTAATCCTTGGTTTAAGCCGATTTGGAACTTAAGCTTGAGTTTTTTTTTTTAGCAAATTAATTATTGAAACTAAGCTAATTTCTTAGCTTTTAATTCACTTTTTGTTCCAATTCGAATTCAATTGCAATTCAGTTTTATATATAAAAGACGATGAACGTTTTTTTTTTATCAACCGCTACTTAAAGATGTAATTATCGAAATTTGTACATGAGATTTTTAATAGATGTAACGGTTGCGGTTGTATTTTTTTCACCAATGGGCAATACAAAAGCCATTCGCTTAATATATAATTGTGGGATTGAGATATCGATGATATTGCTGTCATTCCCCAATTCACATGTATTTGTTGTTAAACACAATATTAAACAGTTTAGTTTTGTAGCCCAACAACGGAATAACTATTAAACAAACGTAAAATATTGGGTAATTATTTTATTTGTAAATTATTATAAAATATAATATATTTATTTTTTATCGACCAGTTAAAACCTATTGAAGTTCGCAAGTTCAGAGATCCCGTTGCCTATGACAAGATTGGGGGTTAATTCAATGAACCAACTGATGCGACGACCTCAAATCAGGAATTTCTGGATTACTTGGAAGTGATTCCGGAATCGGCGGTGGAGTGTGAAGAGTTTCTGAAATGTAACAAATATTAAATTTTCTTTTCGCTATATTAAGCTTTTCTTTTACATATTTTCCTTTTACACATTTTCCTAGAATTATCTTTCTCCATTCACTGACATTTGACATTGATTTTAATTGAAATAATGTTGCTCTTTTTTGCTGTTATCAACCGGCGGCAAAGCAAACATTATTAGGTATAACCACAGCATGTTGTTGAACCTGTGGTTACCTGGTAACAAGTTGATACAGGCCAACTGGAATTGGCTGCAACCAATTTGGTTTCATTAGCCAGGAGACGACGGCGAACTTGGGAGCGTCGAGCGTGTCATTTTCATGTTAAAGACGTTAAATAAGTACACCCCGTAGTACAACTGAGATGTAAGTAATAGAGATTTACAGCAGACAATAAAGCGAGCACACAATGGAGTGCTCATGACATCAAAAGAGATTGTTCCCTGGATACACTTGCTGCCCACAGACTGAGCACATTATACGAGTATTACTGACTTGACTGAGTTTGTTTTATGTATTTCGAGGCATTTGGCATTTGGAATTTGGCATTTCCCATTCGATATTCGAATTCGCTTTGACTACTTTTTGGCCTGCCTTTTGCATTAATCTGTGCCGTAAAAAGTTGCTTGCCATGTGCTAATTAAGAAGTGCTAATGAAAAATCCAACATACATTTGCAGTTGGGCGAAACTTTTAGGCCATGTTGTAAGAGGAGCATGAAGCATGTTTTATATACGAGCATTTTGCATGCGTGCGGCAAGTTTTTAATTAAATAAAGTCCTTTGCGTCCTTTGTTGGCAGTTCGCTCTCTCTTTTATGCCATTCTCGTGTGCTCTGCTTCTCTTGTTGTTTGTGCACTTTGTGCAGCTGCAGAAACTTCCGTCAACTAAAATTAAGTCAAGAAACTTAAAGTTGCAGCTTCCTCCCTTCACTGCAACCCTAAGCGCAAGTGCATGACAAAAGTATCTGAAAGATACTCTTGTTCTTCGACTAGCTTAAAGCAAGCGACAGCCGGGATTAACTTGAGTACATCAAAAGTACAATGAGCACAAATGACAAAAAACACGAAATAAACAGCGCCGAGAAAACTAATAACAAAACGCAAACAATTTGTGGCCTTATAAATTTCGTGGGCGCGTCTCATTTGAGAGTTTTTTGGGTTAGCTGAACAGCCCGCCAGGTGCCCGGGCACGCAGTTGGGCTTGAAAAGATAGGTAAACAAAATCACGTTGGGTAAATATTATTCCGTTGGCACGACTCATGAGCTCTGCAGAGTCGACTGAGTCCAACGCTGAAAAAAACCCACTTTGGGGATTTGTTTTTCAGCCAGCACCTGGCTGCTGATGCTGTTGTTGTTGCTGTTGTTGCGTTTTTAGAAAGCAAATTTCAATTTTAATATTTCGGCATTGCGTTGTTGATTGTTTTTCTCTGCTATTCTCCACTTTTTTTTTATTTATTATTTCGAACTTGGTTTTTGCTGCGTGCTATTGTTACTTCGTCACCATCGTCGTTGTCTGGCTGCAGACGGACAGACACATAGAGAAATGATAAAGGACACGATGGGGAATAAAGTGGCAAGTTTTGCTTAAAAGAGAGATTGCAAAACAATTGTCAAAATATCATAAGCATTGAGTGCACAAATGCCAAAGTTTTTGACCTTTTCACAAAAGTATTGTCGAAGAAGTCTTAACTACATTTTGAAACCCTATTATAGAAATGGAAAGCAAAGAAAATCAAATAAATTAAGTTGCCAAATAAGAAGCCGCATAATATTTAAAAAAAAATTGGTCAGACTTTAATTTAATTCCTTTTAAAATTGTAGAGAGCATTGAAATACATTTTATAGATTTTTCGGACCCCATAAAGTAAATATATTCCTGATTAATTTAGTCATTTCTGTCTGTCTGTCTAGAAATTCGCTGTCAACTCAGCTAAATTCCGACTACATAAAATATACAAATTTCTAGCGATTAAGTTGCGTTTATTCGATTTGTATTTGTCGGTATATTATTTTGGCAATTATCTATATCAAACTGACATGCCAACAAATTGTATTCTATTATTACCAAAATTATAATAAATTTGCCATATTCAGCAAAATCTGTGAGTTGTATGTTTGTGCGTTGTAAATCTGAAATCAAAACTCTAAAATATGTACACGAGCATTTTTCATGCCAATAACTCGCCTGAGCACGTTTCCATTGACAATGCGTACAGCGTACAATGTTTTGTCGTATTGACAATTTCTTGTATTTTTTGTATTTTTGTGTTTTTTTTGTATTTGCCAAGTTTCGTGCTTCAACTGATTTCAGAATATCTGTAAATGTCTGTGTGCACATTTTACTGTCCAGCTAGAAGTAATATTTTTGGTATGCCAACTTGAATTCTGTCAAGCAGCTGTCAGAATGCAATGCACTGGCTGCTGCTGTTTCCTGTGTTCTCCTGGCTGATGCAGCTACTTCTAATGCCATGGCTCATTCAATTGTCACTCGGATTCGAATTTAGATTTGGGTTTGGGTTTGAATTTGGAGCACACGTGTGCCACATCTTCAGTTTTACAAGCCAACAGACTGTGCACAACTAATGCATATGAAAATGCTCTGACATGTCAAGAGTTGAAATCGTTTTTGCGATTTTCTGCTTTTGCACTTTGCCCACACCATTTGATATTATTAAAGCAATAGATAGATAGATTTATAGATTGATTGTGTATGATTGCTAAATGCAAAGATAGATTTGTGGATTGATTATGTATGATTGTTTAATGCAAAGATTTGAAAATATAACAACTGAAATTTTATAAGAATTTTATGACAAATGATTTCTATTTCTCTTTAAAGACAGATTTATATAAATTTTTAGATCGATTATGCATAATTGTTAAATGAAAAAGGACTTGAAAATATGCTTAAATAGATTTCACAATGATTAAATTTTATAAGAATTTTCTGTTCCTCTTTATATGTATTTTCTGCAAGTTTTTATAACGAGCACTTGTTACTGCTTGAAATGGCTCTTTAGATAATTAAATTGATGTGAGTTCGCAGAAGAGAGATTTTGCTTTGGCGAAACGAGTCAATAAGTACAAGTATTATGTATATCATTCTGATTTACTTAGAGCTGTCGCTTTGGCACTCAATACACTAAGCGCATTACACATACGCTCTGTATGCCCAAGAGATATTTGTTACCCTAGCATTCAGTTGATTCGCCTGGCTCGTAAAGCAGACTCATATACAGCACTAATGCCATGTAAAATGCTTGAAAATGCTGCAAATGCAACAGCAGCAAAAGCAACAGCGAAAGCAACAAACAACAAAATGAAAAACATATCTAAGTAAGCTGCGAGAAGTGAGGCAGACGAAGCAGATGAAGGAGAAGCTGAAGCGTTGTAAGTGAGCAAAATCCTTTGGCGCTTTACTTTTATTTTGATGGCCCCGAATGATGTTGATGCTGAAGCTGCTGCTGCTGCTGCTGCTGCTGTTGCTGCTGTTGCCAAGAACTGAATGAAGTGCAAAAGTGTAAAGTCGTAACTGAAATGGTTTTTGCGGCTTACAAACGCATGTCGCTACAATTAAGCCAGACAGCTTTGGTTTTGGTTTTCCTTTTGGGCTCTCGGTTTCAGTTTCACTTGCACA
This sequence comes from Hypselothyrea guttata, assembly GCA_035045125.1. NCBI lineage: Eukaryota > Metazoa > Arthropoda > Insecta > Diptera > Drosophilidae > Hypselothyrea > Hypselothyrea guttata. The sequence goes on from JAWNNJ010001381.1 coordinate 68,388, forward strand.
TCTTCAGGTCGTTTAGCTTATTTCTTTGCAAAATCTTCTGCCATGAGTAATTTAAAACTTCATATCGTTTGACTGTTAATTTTCGCCATGCCTTTAATATTTTATAAGAACCAGACCAGCTTTAGACCACATCAGACCAATCCACATCGCAGCATTCTCCGTCATAAATCAGCTCCGCCGGCTCCTCTTCTGTGCAGTTCACAGCCAGACAGCTCTGGTTGGTTTAGTTAGAAGCAACAAATTGTCGGTCTCTGTGGCCAGTTGATAAATATGCTCGACTGGCTGCCGAGTGTATCTAGCCACTCTTAGCCAAGATGCTGTGGATATAGCTTGGATATCTGTTGCCTTAATTATAACGAACTTTGCTGCGACATCAAACATCAATTTTGGTCGGCATAAATATGTCAAGCGTGAGAGCGCAACGTTTTCAACTGAAATCAAATTACTTGCAGCACATTCTAGCAAAGAATTTCACAGTAATTACACCGCGATTCGCAGGAGATTTATGAGCGCATAAAACACATGGAAAAACTGTAAGAATGCAGCACAATAAATAACTGCAAAGTATTTCAATAATTCTATATCTATAACTTTTCGCGGAATACCCTCAATTCTGGCAACATGCAGCCGCTTACACAAATGAACTGTTGGATGCTTAAAGCGGTATTTGATTTCAAATTGCAGGCAACTTATATTCTATATATATATATATATATATTCTATATATAGTAATGCCGGCGGATATGCCAGAGACAGGAAGCGCGAGTGTGCGGGGAGAGCAGGCAAAACAGCTGCAGACCAAGAGCCGGAAACATAAATTCGGTCAGGTTCGTTTGCGAAAATCCTCAACAGTTAGCGGCGAAAGCAGCAACAAAATGGCCACCGCCGCCAAAACGGAAATGCAGACCAAAAACTTTAAATTACTGTGAAATTTGAAGAGTTTACTTAAGCAGGCACTAAGGCACTAATAAGCCCAAGAGGCTCAAGCATACCCTGTACTCTAATTAAATGCAAGTCATAAAAATTCCATAAACCAAGCAGAAAATGTCAAATTAAACGTTGCTGAATTCATCATTAGTTACATAAAATTAGCATACCCGCTGGCGCTTTATGGTAGTAGAGGGTAAAATAAATAAAAACTGAGTGAATGCAGTTTGGAATCATCATCTAAATGGATTTTGGGGACTGAGTTGGGGCTACTTCAGTGTCTGCATTAAGTGTTCGTTTCGTTTGCGCTCTCGATTCGAGTGCTAATTGCCGGAAATAAAAATGAAAATCACTTCCTGTGCTTCAGTTGGCGGAAACGAGGGCCGCAGCCAGCCAACCATCATCAGCTTTTGGCTGCATTCATTGAGTTCGCTTTTTCTTAGCGCCATGATCGTATTTGTTTTATTATTTCAATTATTGTGCAGTTTTCTGCTACGTTTGCTCCTCCACAAGCTTTAAATATGATTTAAAAACCGGAATGGGCGCAGCCGATCAGTCGGACGTGACTGACGGTAGAATACTCTCATATATATATATTAAATTTAATTAGAAAACATGCAGAGTGTAATAATATTACTATGCCTCTTTCTCACTTATCAAATTAGCAAAACTTTGATGCATCATATCTCTCTTAATTATTGACCGAATTCGATAAAATTTATGTTTTTTACTTTGTGGAACTTGCTACGCCTCCTTTTGCCTGCACACTTACTCACAAAGTTACTAAGCCCGTTTTTAACCGTTTTTAATGGGTGTAGGGTATAAAAATATATATAAGGATAAAAGCACTCATAATGTAAATGCATGCTCATGAGAATTCATTTTATTTTTATACGGTTTTATGCGGGCAACTTGGCTCGGCTGGAAATCAACAATGGTAAATCATGTGCCAGCCTAATTTAATTTGACTGCCTTCACAATGCTCTTTGCCATGGAATGTGGCAGCATTAATTCGACTGTGCGTGAAATACTCTATTAAATTATGTCCGACGCGCAAAACAGATGCCAAAAAAGCAATGGAAATGAATGGGTTTCAATATTGAATTTCAGCTACACTGCAAACTGTTGTTGAACTTTTTAAGCACATCAATTTGGATTTATTCAGCTGCGAGTTCATTTATTCTTTACTTAAATCAGCTTGTATTTCAATTAAGCAGTGCGCGCGCTTTAAATCATTTTAAAGCTCACTTAAAGTCTTTATTTTTAAGCTTACTTGCACGTACCATTAATTGCTAATTGAGTGTATTATTGCCTTGACTATGCGATTCGCAGCATTCCCGTATCGCGCACATCGCGCATCGCGCATACGCCGCGTTGTCAGGGCGTGGATTCATGTCCGTGTTTCGTTGTTTACTTATTGCCTAATTGCATGAATATTTTTGCATGAATGGCACTTTGTTTATTATTGTTGATTTGCCGAAAATTCTAAAAGACTATGGCATAATTTGTATGCCAATTTCAATGTTAAAATTCGTTTAAATATTTACACTTAATTTAGCTGTTGAAGTACATAAATACACAACAATCGAGAGCTCACTGCTGCGTTAATTAAATGCAGACACTTATTCCAGCATAATTTCATAACAAATGAATAAATATTGATTTTGCTTTTGCTGTCACAGTTTTCTTTTTTAAATTATTATTTCATTCCTGCCTTTGATTGGCACATGAAAACGCATTCAGCGCAAGTCGAGTGCAAATCTTTAAAGACAGAAACCGCCAACTGACCAGCCACTGGCCAACTGCAGTTCAAGCCGTAATCTAACGGCTGCCAACAGCCATTGCTCTGTGCTTAAGACATATCAACTGCATTTAATACCCTTTCCCAAGTGTATACTAGCGTTTTATGCAGAGGGATTAGCATTGCTTGAGCATAAGCGTATTTAGTTTAGGTTATAGCCAAGTCTTTCTAGTGTCTGGCCAGCCTGACTTGGCTTTTATTTCGAATAAGGCAATGGCACAGCATACCCATGGAGCACAGCAAATTGCTTCTGATTTGCTCTGGCAGTTTGCTTCAAGTATTTTCCTCCTTTTTTTTTTGTAATTTTCTATTTCAATGTTTGCTGTTGTGGTCCGTCTGCCTGTCTGCCTGTCTGTGCGTGTGCGTGTGTGTCTGCTTGGCATTCATTTAAATTAATGTCATTAAAGTGTTAAGAGCTCGCACGTACCGCAAATGTGTTTGCACCACATCAAAACGAATTTCAACAGCTAAAAAAAAGGCAAAACGGAACCCAAACTCTCACACACACATGTAATTAGTTGAGCGTGAGATAATTTTTCAATTGGTGTTGCGAAATTTATCACGTGCTCTTGGCTAATTTTTGAAAGTCTAATCTTATCAGATAAATAAATAGAATCTACATAAAATTCAGTCAACAAACAGCAGTCGTTGAAGCATAATAAACGCTGATCAGTCGGATCTCCTACTGACTATTTGATATAACTTTTTATACATTTCAGTCTAACAAAACGTTACGTAATTTGTTACCAATTGCATAATGTTGACTTTGTGGCATTTTCAGTCATACTTTATAAAGTTTTCCTGCTGAATTTGCATACGGAGAAAGCCGCTCTTCATTAATTAACTCCATTTTGCTGAATTCTTGCAAGCTGCAAAAGTATCTTTTGCGGCATTTTGATAAGGGATTTGCTGCGCTGAAAGCCACATGCATTTTTTACGACTCAGCATACCACATATATGGCATAACTTTATGGCTATAACATATTTAAGTAATTACGTAAAAGCGTTCTCAGTACATCACTGTGGATATATTTGGGTAGGAGCGGCAAACGTGATGTGCAGCTGTCGTGCTCGAGAAACGTGTCAGACATTTTCATATACGGCCAAGACGCCGCACAAATCTATCTGGATGTAAATATACTCTATGCATATGTGTGTGTGTGTATCTCCGTCTGTCTATCTGTCTGGCTGTCTCTTTGTCTGTCTCCGTTGAGGTTATGCCATGCATAAAATATACATGCACACATTTTTATATAATGTCAAAGTGTGTGGAAAAAATGCGGTTAAATGTCTGTATATGTGGCAGAGTATATATTTCATTACGTAGGTCCTTTGTCTCACAAGCACAATTTAGCTGACGGCGCGTCTATCCAACATCTTGGGCATCGGTTAGGTTGGGAGTTGTATCTGAAATAGATAACTTTAAAGAAATCTGCAGCATTTCAGTCGTCACTTGACTGTAGCATACTTATTTGGGTTTTCAGAAATACCATCATAAAGGTGAAAAGCGGAGTGAACAGCGAGCGATTCAATGTAATTCACTTTTCGCAGCTAGATAAACAATTTGTTGAACTTTCGCCTTTAGTTCTTTTTGGCCTTGATTGGCTGTTTAAGTTAAGTTTCTCTGGCTTTGACTTTGACTTTGTCTTGGTTTCGGGCATTGTCTGTTACCCACGCTATTGGCATTTCGCACAATTTGTTCGTATCTAACGCAAGTTCAGTGCGTTTGACTTGAATTAATTCCTTGCTCAAAGTCGAGCATCAAATAAAGCAAACTTTTGCTCAATGTCAGGCGCTTAATTTCTCGGGCTTTGCTTTTGTGCTTGTTTACGGCTTAACAACATTTTGGTGCTTATTATGCTGCTAATTTAACAGCAGCCGCCTAATTGTATTTGCCCGGCTCTCAGCTGCCCAATCAAGTCAATTGGAGGGCCCGATTCTAGCACCGAGGGTCTGAGTCAGAGCAGATTCAGAGCCCCATGACCAGGACCAGTGAACTAATTAGGCTTTCGATTAACTTTGCCATGAGAACAATACAATATCAAAGTTCGCTGTGCAATCGACAAGCCACACACACACACACATACACACGCACACAAAGCACATAATCATTGTCAATAGCAGCCACGCCCATCAACGGCTTACGCCCATCGACATCTAGCGCCGGAAGCGCAGGAGGGCAAAATTTGAATCGTTTGGTAAATAATCGAAATATGAGAAACATTTTAAGTGCTTTTGGCCTGAAAAGTTTTGCGGTATCATTTCAGTAACCATAGCCTGAAGTGCACTAAGTGCAAGATTGCCGAAATTTCAACAATAGCAACAACTTTTCTGCGAGTGTATAGTTGTGTGTGTACATGCATATATGGAAATTAGCTGGCAGCAATTGAATCCTTTCTACTGAGTGCAAAAGATTATTTACCGCTCAGCAAATGAAATATAAATAAATTTAATGCCTAACAAATTTAGTTAAGTTCAGTTGGTATATTTAATAGGAAATTTCCATAATATGAAGACAATTTCTAAGGCTAATTTAACATAATACAATTGTAAATAATTGAAAGCACTTTAATGCATAATAAAGCCTATAAAAGCATTATGAAATATATACAATTAAGTTACAGATTCATTTCTTATGCGTATAACAAGCACAAATAATTTTAATTAGAGTGTATATTGGGAAAAATAAATAATAATAATTATCTATGTTCTACATATTAAAGCTCTGAACTAAAGCTTATTCTATTAAATCGAAATGAATTTGGATTATGAAATTCACAAAACTGGATTGAATTAAAGTGAAAGTTAAAAGTTGATGAAAATAAAAATCAAATAATTTAAATACTCGTATAATTCTCAGTGTAGTTTCGCTGCTCGAAAACAATAGCAAAACTAAAAGTAATAAATTCGGTCTTCAGTGAAAACGATAAGCTTTAAAAATACTTGATAATAAATGCGCTTGTTAAGGGCTTAAAAAGTTTAATAAATTATAAAGCTTAGCCCCGCTGCACGAATCCCGCTTATCAAATCGTTTGCAGTGCAAACTTTTGTGGGGTGACATCAATTTCCATCAATTTAATGAATGACTCAATCTGTGGCTTCAGCGCTTGCCAATAAAACAATAAACAAAAATCAATAGCACAAATTGCGTAAAATTACAAAAAAAAAAATAAAAACAGATATAGATTCCTTCTACCGAGTGAAAAGTAACTGTAACTATGTCCAACTGCGGTTTACGCTTAGTTGCAGCTTTTTGAAGTATTTGTGCATCTATAAAAGACATGAAATAAAACGAATTTAATGCAGTCACAGTTCATTTTATATTCATGCACTTTACAAGTTTCTTGTTTCCGATGCCACCCACTCTGCATGCCACACAATTGCCCCAAGGCTACACAAAGAGCTCCATGTTTTCTAGGGGTTATGCTCTGACCATAACCCCCACAAAAACACATTCTCACATACATACTCGCAAACGCATACAGACACATATCAACATGTGCATTCAGCTGATCTGAAGTAGTTGCATTTGTGCTTGAGTGGACTTTAATTTGTCCGCCGCCCTCCCTATGGGCGGGTCCCCTTAGCCTCTTTGATAGATAAACTTCTGGACTTATGAGTTATGGCAGCATCTGAAGTTTGCTGTTGCTTTTGATGGACTTATCTCAATAGTTTGCCACATGCAGCAGCAGCAGCTGCAGCAGCTGTGTTCATGAGCTGCCGTCAGTCGAAAAGTTCTGCATTTGAAATGCCAAATTTTAAATAAATACAAATTAACCAATGTATATTTTTGCTGCAGTGGTGAAAAAAGCATAAATAATTGTAGTAATTTAAAGGTTGCTTGCAAATGAAAAAGCAAAATTCTGTTTATCTTTTTCTTAATTCATATCAATAAATTTTAAATGGGTTCCATTTCTATTTAAGATACAATTATTTTCTACAATAATTTATAATGCTTGTCTTTATAGAGCTGGAAGATAGACGAAGGAACTATTGATTATGTTTATTAAATTGTTTCTCAATCGACGCTTACCGGCATTTTGCGTCGTTGCCATGATAATCGATTACTTATCTTACAACTATACATGTTTTGTTGGCATTCAGTACTATATATTAATATAGTATTTAATTACAATTAAAAATACACACGCTTGTGAGATAAATAAAAAAATTTAATTGCTCAATTTCAGCCGAACATTTACTGAACTCCATTTTATTTGCTGTGGCTTGAATTTGCTTTTGTTGCAAGTACGAGTACTTTAAGCGCGTTTAAAGCATTTACATATCCCTGGGCAGAGATACTGACTCGACAGAGCTGCGAACAATGCATTGCCAATGCAAATATCGAAGAGGAAGCACGTGCTGAGTGAGAGAGAGAAAGACAAAGAGAGAGCGAGAGGGAATTAAAGAGGGAGAGGGGGGCGACAATCATTACGACGACCATGAGCATAAACAACAACAGCAACAACATTTGTTTCTGACAGACGGAAGTGCAAACAGACACAAATGTAAGCAGACACACACACAGCTGCACAAAGTATGCTGTGTATGTGTGTGTGTGTATATTTGTGTTATATTTACATACCACATCACGTGTTGCTGTATATTCGTCACAACATATAAAAAACCGGCAGAGATAGCAGACCAAAGCACAAAGTAACTCGGCTTAAATACCCTTTAAATCAGTCAAACAATTGCTTAATTTTATACAAATTATTCATACAAAATTTTCCATTTAAATATTGCATAAAGAGAAGAAAATATTAAAATTAAACAATTATTAATTAAATTTTTATTTAATTTGCAATGCTCTCTCATTTCAGTTGATACTTTTTGCAGGGTATTTACAAACGAAATTTTCGCATATTAACAAATGTTTTTGTTTGTCTTCTTTATTTTGGCGCATGTCAACGCCTTTCGTGTTTAAACGTGTTTATTTTAAATACCATTTGCAAGCAAATAAAATAAAAACTAAGTGCAGCAAAAAGCGCTATCCCAGTAAAAAATTAAATCCAAATCAAAGGCTTAACTCGACTTGCAGCAGGATTTTGGAATAGCGGCAACAAAGTTAACAAAATCCGTTAGTCAGCAGTTCTTGTTTCTGTTTGCCTTAAATTCTTCAGTGTCCTTGGCTTAACTTGCCAAAACGGACTCAACTTGGCTAGAAGTTTTGCGTGCCGAGCAGAAAGAGTAAAGAGATAGAGAGAGAGAAAGTAAAGAGAAAGAGAAGTTGCAGGAAGAATGGCTTACAATTAGGTCAATACACTGCAAATCTATTTGTTGTAAAGAATAGCTGGCTAAAAGCATTTGTACTCTATAGTATTTACTGTCTGTTAGCAGCACATCAAGTTCAGCTCAAGTTTCAGCAAACACTTGCCCAAGGAGCTGGCTAATTAGCATCTTATTGTTGCAATTCCCACTGCCTAGGCAACTCTATAAGCTGCTTAGCTCTGAGCAGCGTTACTTGCCACTGTATTAATAGTGTATGCACTGAATATATCCGCCTCTGCTTGTCTGGGCAAAGCGGAAAGTTCAATTATGCAAATGCTGATATGATAATATTGCTCATACGCAGCGTGTGCCTTGTTTGTTTACAAACTCGTTAACTGCACTGCCAGCCAGAAATTATCATTAGTTTCAGCAGCGTGGGAAGAGCTCAGACAAATACTTATAACAGTTTCCTGCAATTATTTGCAGACAAATTGGTGTTGGGCATTAAACAGAATTGATAAGACTTGCTGACTTTAACAAAATTGATGAGTTTCAAAAAATCAACTTTAAGCAATAAATCCAATTATAAGCACTGTTTGCATAGCATAAAAATATATATATAATGATATTTTTATTTATCATCACAGTTGATGCGCATAATTATTCAAGGATTTACATATTTCTCTTGGAATAACTCAACATCATCTAAATGTCAAACTTCGGCCAGACACATGGGCAATAAATCTCAGTTGGAAATTTAAAAGTTTATTTATTTTTCACCTGCTGTGCGTAAAAGTGTCAGCCACAAGCCAAGCAATAACAATCGAGACTCTTTTGTGACTTCTGCAAACACACATTTATTTTCATCAATTTAAAGCCTGACTTGACCTTGACAACAAGTTTAATGCACTCGACAGCATAGATGACACTGACTTAAAATAAGATTAATCTCACTTAAATGCCAAGTGCCTTGCCAAAGTAATTTAACACGAGCCTTAAACGTAATTTCACAAATGAATTGCAGGCCAAAATAAATATGGTGGTATAAAATAAATCATGCAATTTGTCTAGGATTTTAACCAAGAGAAGCTGCAATAAAATTAAGAAAATTCAACACATTTCAACTAGTCTCATTGCAACAGTTTACATGTAAGTCACACTGCGGTCATTACAGTGGGCAATCAAATGCATATTTGAGTCAAAAGCAACTTGTACAGCTGTTAAATTACAGTCCCTAGAAAGATAAACAGAAGCACACACACACATGGCTCCAATTATGCGGGCCAACTGCGCAGTGCAGACCACAGTAGAGACATCATTAGTATGCAGTTTGTTGTTTACATACCCAACTTCATATATGTATATATATATATGTATAGTATGAATTTCGGTATGAACTTTGGCCCCAAGTGACTTATGCGTATGCTTGTTGGCCCGAGCATAAAACGAGCAGAAAATAATAATAATAAACCAGTAGAAAAGGCTACAGTCGGACGCAACTGACAGTAGGAGACCCTGTCATAACATCATACCAATATTGGCCTTAAAATCTACATTTTTAATCCAAATGCTGGAATGTTTGTTTTTTTCTGCATAATTTTGCAATACAATTCGTTTACGCATAAATTCTTAAAATGAAAAACAACATTTTTTTTTTAATATTTTTTTTTTGTTGAGGTCACCTTAAAAAATGTGGCAAAATATTTAACAAAATTTTTTTTTTATTTATCACATACATTTTACTTTTGCATTCAAATGATGACGAAAAAACCACACCGCTTGAAAATCGGTTGAGTTTTGGCAAAGTTATGCGAATCCAAAGTGTTTAAAATGATAATCCAGGGGGATACCAATATTGGCACCCAAGCGAAATTACAAGTCAAAATAACCATGTATTTCCCATTGTTCAATGGGTACAGGGTATAATTATTAACTTAATAGACCCTTTTGTGCTTTTTTAAGTACAGGGCCTAAAAAGCAGTAAAGTAATTTCAGAATAAAATCCGGAAAAACCCGTAATTAATATGGGAAAACTAACAGACTTTGTTGTCTTTATAATCCACACATTTAATCTATATACGTAGGAGCTCGTTGCGCTTTCTTTACGTGCATTCAATTGCAGTGAGTGCCGTGAGTATATTCATGAATGTGCGCTGAAAATTCAATGTGCGAAGCACAGTGCGCTTCAATAAAATTCAATAGATTTTCCCCGATATGCAGGTCAACAAGTTTTTGTTTTTTTGTTTTTTTGTTGGGCGGCTTTTGTTTATCTGCAGTTGAGCAAAACCATCAGATACGCCATGATTCTATAACACATATAGAACCGAACAAATAGCTCATATTTTTAGTTGCATGTCAATGAAATGAATGAACGAATGAATGAATGAATGTTGACTGCCGAGAGGCAGTGTACACAAAAATTCTGCAGTCTCTTGCAGTTCATTGGAATGTCGAGTGTGTGAGCAAAGTCAAGTAGAAAAGTTGCAGGCATATTCTTAATTAGAAGTAAACAAAGCGTTTGCAAGTTCTTTATTGGAAATTTTAAACAGGATCTTCTGATGTTGGGTCCGGATTGTCCTCCAGTTGCTGTGGGTACATAAAAATGTTCGTTTTCTAATTTGATGTAATTAAAATTCATACTCACTTCGCGGCAATAAATATCGTAGTCCGTGCACAATCCCTTCTCTCGATTGACAAAATAAAAAAGTAAAGATACGCTGCCAATTGCGATGAGCCAAACTAGTGACCAGTAAAGAATGCGTTGCCTCAAATATTTGCTCGGATTATAAATGTTGTCCATTGTGGCGTATGATTAATTTATAATTTATGCTGATCACTAATTACACTTGACATCATATGAGTTGCACGTGCCGAAGTCGCCTTGTAAGCCGTAGTATAAACCAACTATCATCAGACCCAGCACAATAAACACCGACAGCCAATATAAAATGCGCAAATAATTCCAATGAAATTTCGCGCTGGATCGAGCAGACTTTAGCTTTTTGTTCTTGGTTGTTTTTTTATCCATATTACAGCTGAAATTTCAGTTCAAATTTGTTGCTTCAGCTCGGCCGGCAAGCTAACAATGTAATGTTAACTTGTTTTCAGTTGTCAACGGTTTGCTCAGACAATAACTGCGGGGGCAACTGATAGAATTTTATTGAAATGTGTTGCCATTAGTGTTGAAATGCCAACTCGACCGAAATAACTTTATCTCAAACTTGGCCTAATTATTTAAGTTAATTGGCCCTTTTGGCTGCCAAAAAGTCAACACAAATTCAACAAAAGCCAAGCAAAATGATGAGGGAGTAGGTGAGGGAGCAGCTTGTCCAATATAGGTTAAATATTTGCACAAAAGGCCACAAATGTCTTGCAAATTTGTTAAAATTACTTACAAACAAAGTTACGCAAGGGTTTTGGAGGGGGTCAGAGGTCGGGGTCATAATGCACACATAAATTTAGTTGGTGCCTGGACTTTGTTATGCTCAATCTGAATGTGAATAAAGGAATGCCGAATGCCCAATGCCTGTGGTTGCTTCAACACAATTCAACTCAATTCCACTAGACACAACTCGACTCGGCTCGGCTCATTTCTGGCCATTTGTGGCCATTATTTGCCATTGTAATTGGCCCACACTGCGCTCCCTGGCATATTTTACAAAATTGTTCAGATTGTCTGGCGCTATGTTTGAAGTTCACACAAACGTCTAGGTGGCAAATGTTTGCACTTCAACATTTGTGGCCAATTAGTTGTGTTTGCGGTCAGCGCTGAGCATAGTATCAAAAGTATAATGAGAATTTGATGAAAAGAAAATGATTTTGAATATAAATAAATAACTGCTGAAACTATTAAAGCTACAATTGTATACCAAGCAGATAAAGTTCATATTGAATGTTGGATTCAAATTTGTATAAAATTTTTTCAAAATATAGGGTGTTGTACAGTCGGGCGCGTCCGACTGATCTATTCCATACTCACCGGTTTTTAATTTATTTTTTATTTATTTACAGCTCAGGCTGTCTGTATTTAAATTTTATTGTGTTTTCTGCACACATTTAAAGTCTCACCAGATTTAAAGCTCTCGCTCTCTCAGCTCAATAAATCACGACTAATTGTGCAAATGAGCATTGCACATGGAATATTACAATGTAATGCCTTGAGATATGAATACAACTGCATACGCAGCTCATTAATGGAAGTGTATGTTACATAATGTGGCAGCTGCTCGAGCTTGCCTCTGGTATGACTCTGGGTGTTTTTCTCAGTTCTCAGTTCTCAGTTCTCAGTTCGCTTTCAACAGTATCTGTTTGATGTTAATGAAAGTTTCCGTCGTGCAAATAAAGCCAAAAGCATGGAAATCAGTAAAACAAATTGCAATCTGCTTTTTATCGCAGGCTGCATGCTCAAACAGAGCGGGGAACGAAGAGCGAAAGGCAGAAGACACTGAACAGAGGACTGAGTTGGCCAGGACCTTATCGATTGCTGTTGTTCCTACTGCTGTGGGCGTATATATATTATATATATATATATATATATATGTCCATGATATTGACTTGCTCATTATAGTAGAGTTTGCCAACCGCCAGCTGAAGTTGCTTCGATGCTGGTTTTCATTTCGATTCATTTTCAATTTAGCTACGCCACAACTCAGGGCCCTTTCAATTTGTATCGTGGCGCTGCAATCAGTGCTCATTTTACCATAAATTGATAATTTTCTAACGGATATTCAATTTCCTGCAGCAGCCTTTTGCCATTTACCATTTACCATTTTACCATTTGCCTTTGACTTGTCTTAGCTTAGACTTGTCTTTTGTGCCATTGACCCCCACAGGCAACGCAGATTAAAGCCGCAGCCACAACAAAGATTGCACAACGCCTTCATATCAGATATCAGATAATATATTAATGGAAATAAAAAGCGCAGGAATTATGCAAAGTCATTAGAAAATGGCGAAAGTTTTACAATTGGCCAAAACATAATAATAATAATAATACACACACACACCGGCCAGACAGCTAACAAAACTAACCAACCAGACAACCGACTTTTCGCTCTCTCTCTCTCTCTTTCTCTCTCTCTCTCTCTCTCTCTCTCTCTTTCTCTATCTCTATCATCTGTCTGCGTTCTTCTCACAACTGTTTATTTTCAGTAGACTACTTGCGTGATGTTCTGTTAAAGCCCGTCTGCTGTCCTCATCAGTTGGCAGGCCAAGTTGCCTTTGGCTCTGACGCAAGTTGTCAACCAACTTTGCAACAATAATCGCCTTCCAGAGTAGCAGTTGCACTTGTTGTTGCACAGAGTACTATTGTGAAATGAGAGGTAGCAGATAAAAACTAGAAAACAATAAGGCTTTTGGGCGCTTTCTCCATAGTCTCTTTCTGCATTTGAATGCAATGTGACTTTTAGTAGCGTTTACACAGCACTCAATCCCCTCTGAAAAGGCAAAAAAAAGCAAAAAAATTAAAAGCAGAGCACAAAATTCTGGTTGTGGTTGGAAAGTATGCCAGTGCCACGCCTACAACGCCCTATTCTCTTGTGACATAAAAGAAAATTGTGCATTTGGAGCAATAGCAAAAGGTCTTTTCGGCTTGAAGTCGTGATTACTTTAGCTTTTCGGTATAAGCCGGCTTATTTGGGGGCTTTTTGTGATCAAAGAACGCCATGGAACTACTATGACCTCGTCTATAGCATAATACCACGTTTGATTTTTAAGTGTGTTCCCTTGACGAAACTTGTTGGGCTTTTGTGCAAAAGTTAGTCAAAGCCAATCACGATATTTGTCGACATAAAAGCAAACTGCTGCAAATAAAGGAAAAACTTTATCAAAAATCTGAATTAGCTAAAAATCAGCACAGATATTCCATTGAATACAATTTTAAGCTTTCCGATTTGGCATTTTAGCTTATAATTAAATTTAGTGAAAATAATAGCTTGCTGACCCACATAATTTGTTTATGCTAATTAACTTGATTTAATTTACATTTTTGCCTTAGCCAAAATAAATTGAAATTGTTGCAACATTAATTATGTGCAATTGAAAATCCGAATTCACAGCGATACGAAATTGTTAAATTATTAAAATGGCTGACAATCCCTTCGCAGGCAATAGCATTTATAATTGCTCTAATTGTTCTGACATGACCCAAAAACAAAAAATAAACCGTTATCAAAGCAACGGACAAAGCAGCGCAAAATATCTACTTAAGTACTCATCGCGAGGTATATGTATGTATCTGTGTACGTTGTGTGTGTGTGTGTGTGAGTGTGTCTAAGTAGTGTGCGTAGCATATGTAAATTTTCTGACTAATTAAAATTAGCATATTCCCTTTTCGTTGCCAAGTTGTACGGATGTGGGCTTGGTCTGGGACGAAACCACATTAGCTGACGGCCAGAACTTAGCATAAATGTAAAATAACGGAAAAAATCCAAAAGAGAAGAGACTAGTCGGGTGTCATGTGTCAGCCAAGTCAGCAGACGGTGATGCTGAAATGTTAACAAAAGTGTTTCTAAAAAAGCCAAAATATCTTTTGACACTGTGATTACTAAAAGAGCTAGACATCATTTTGGGAATGTAGATTCACCTATGCTACAAATGGAATTACGATCACACAAGAAACAGTGAAGATATGCAACAGACAGTTTGTACCGAGTACATGGTACGTCCTATTGTAGCTCTCCGCTTGAGATCTAGAACCGAAACATTAAAAACTAAAAAGTTTCTATATAAGTAAAAGCTGTTTTCTTGCACCTCACACAACTTTTCGCTCTTCTGTGGAAATTATTTACGTGACAATTTGCATTTACATAAACCGCATACACCCCGTTCAGCTGACTTTTCCGTAAAGCACCGCAGAACTACGCTTTGGCAGCTGATTAAAAGGGAAAGCTAACAAGCGTTTGCTCTTTGCCAGCGGCTCTGTGTCATTTCTGAGCCACATTACAATCGTAAAAGTTTATTGTGTTTTATTTTTCTGACTGTTTTGTGTATTGTTCTGCTGCTGGGTTTGTTGAGCTTTCGGTCTGCATAAGCTGGGGAAGCATTATGCTTTTTAATTAAATTGTTGCCTGACTTTTATTGCGCGCAGATACATGTGTGTAATATGATGTGTATAAATTAACTTAAAGAGTTTTCCAAAAATTCAGCTTGCAATTAAAATTGTGGAATTTCCTTGTACAATGCATTTTGTTATCAATGCAGAGTTTAATTATCATAATTATTTAGCTCGACTGCATGCACATATATTAATTACGCATACGCACTGTTGAACGGTTCATGCATTTAGTGCTCGAAAAAATGCCGGAAAAATGCTGGAAAAATGCCATAAATAATTTTTGCTGAAATTGCACACCGAAAGTGAATGAGAGAGATTTTTAAACTGAGTTCACTCGAATTGTTTCAACTTAAATAGTTGGCGGTTTCTGGTTTTGGTTTTTGGCATGAAATATTTAATAGTTTTTGGGCTGCATAGGAAACAATTTGCACAAGTTTATGTGCTAAATAATTCGAATACTCGGCAAAAATTCAACATTTGGTCTAACCCACTTCTGCTGATCTTCTGCTTTTAAAGTGAAACGGGTTTCCTTTCACGTGGCTCATTGTTAATTGCCGGAAGTGCTAACCAAAATGTTACTCAGACTCAGACAGAGCCAGGGATTCAGACCACACAACCATGAATAGATTTGCATTTTAAATGCGTGCAGCTTTCGTTTTTTTCTTATTCCTGCTTTTTATTTAAGCGGCAGCCTTTGTAAATACTTTTTATAAAAAAAAATATATATATATACGTAAACGATAAACGAGAGAAGTAGATGAAATTGAAGGTAAAATTCGGGTTCGTAATTTCCTTTTTTTATTTGTATTATTTTTGCTGGTTTTATTTGGAGGGTTCATTTTATTCAGTTCACACTAAATTTGAGTTGATGCTGAAAGTTGTTCTTAGGTTAAATGGTGCAGAAATGCTGTTGACTCTGGGCTGGCCCAAGTAAAGCTAAATATCTATTTAAATGTCACATTTCTTGTGGCCATATGCTATTTATTTGTTTAACTTCTCAAACAGCCAACAAATAAACGTCAAGAAAATATATTAGAAATAGAACAAACAGACAAAGCTAAGAAAAATTTCAATGCACTTCGCCCGCACTTCTCGAGTTTCGCTTCCGACAGAGAGTCTCGTTGCTTTCCTTTTTGGGCTGCATTAGCCAGAAGTTTTGAGTGCAAAAGTGTCAACAAAAATAAATGCATAAATAAGGATCAGTGCGTCAATCCACAATGACATTTGAGGGGGGGAGGGTTGGGGACTATCCCTCCGGACTCTTGCTATTTGCTGCTGCCGCTCTCAGTCAAAAGTCAATGCGAAAAGTATTCAATATTATAGTCAAGCAGCTGAAGCTGAAGCTGATGCCAATGCCGATGCCGATGCCGAAGTTGTAGCTGGGAATGGCATAAAAAATGTGCACTCTTCCATTATTAAGGCGTGTGCTCTCATGCCTGATAAATTGCAGCTGAGCTCACTCCTGGCAGCTTGCTCTGGTGTGAAAATGTCTTCTGCTTCGGCTGCTGCAATAGATAGAAAACAGATGACAGACAGACAGACATACAAAGAGACAGACTGCCAGACTGGCAGACAGTCAGACAGACATATTGAGCTGGTTGCATCATACAAATGCAAATTCTGCTGGCTCAGAGGGAAGTTTTAATAAAAATCATAGCATACTTTTTGGAGCAGCTAATCATAATCTGGTTGCCAGGCAGCCCCAATTGGTTACTCGCTTTGATTGCCCCTAACTGCATTGACTAGTTAACAAAAACAATAATAACAACAGCAATAAACAGAAAACAAAACAACTGAAAAACTCTAGAGATGCAGCTGGGGCATCGTGCTTGGTTTGCCTTTGAGATTGTATGCTCTGCATTTTTTCTTTATTGCTGAATTTTTTCGCTTCGTTTCTAGCGGATCTTCGCTTTTGCTGCTCATGTTCCCAGTCTGCACACGCATATACTATATATATATCTACGGCCATAAATCTGGGTATTCAGCAAGATTCTGGTTATTGTTGTTGCTGCCGTTGGCGTTGACAACGCCTGCGGGGCCGCAAGAGAGCATTGTCATGTTGCTGCTCATATGCAAGGATTTGCTTTGACGTTGTGCTGCTGTTCAAGAGAAACTAGGTCAGGCCAGGAGCTAAGATGGAGCAGCTGCGATACAGCAGATATAACCTGAATAGCTGTGATTAATGTGAATCTTTGTATACCCTGTACCGATTAAATGGTGGTATATATATATGAAAAAAGGGAAAGAAGAAGCATTGCTGCTGCGATTTGTGTATTTTATAAATATTTTTAAACTATATATAAAATATGGGGCTCGTTAGACTGATCTGCTCCGCCCATATTCGATAATCTCAGCGATAAACAAAAGAAAACATTCACATCAATTCATTTATTGTAAAATACGCTGGCTATGGCCAGTTTTTCATTTTTCATTTTTCATTTGTTTTCGAGTCACTTAATACGTAACGTACATAAAATTAATGTATACAAGTATATATATAAGTATATACTAATTATAGATACATTTACATGTATTTAGTTCGCTTGACCAGTTGTTGACTTAAACTAGCTGCAACTCGAGTGTTTGTTTTTTTATTATTATTATTATTATTACATATTACATTTATATTTTTTGGTATATGCAAAACTGCGGAAAATAGTTTGTTTATTTCTTATTGGGTTTAACATTGATTATCGGTTTTATAAATTAGCATAATGTGTCGTTATCTTTGGCATACTGTGTACTATATAATCAAATCATATTGAAGCTGAAAATGGTATTTGTGCTGTTGTCTGTTGTCTGTCTGAATCTAGGCCGATGAGAACATTTATAATACAACGATTACAGATACCAACTGTCACTTAACTACGTTTACAGAACTAGATATGCTATATGCTAAATGACTGATCATTCAAGCCTACACAATACAATGTACTTGATATGGACGCTTAGGGTTTTAACACTTGAAGGCAGAAGCACAAAAATCGGAATCGGAATCGTAATCGAAATCGGAATCGGAAATTTGTGCCTGCTGCTATACAATGCTTAAGTATAATTATTATTTGTCTGAGATGCCTTAGAAACTACACATTAGTTATTATGGAAATAACTGCAGACATGCACGCACTTATTTGTTCTGCTCATGATATGCCCAAATAGAGTTTAGCGATGGAGAGTTTTGATAGAATTCGAGCTGCGCGAACTTATGTCTCTATGAGATCTGCTGAAAGACAAAACAAATATGTACGGGTTGCATATTTCCATGGACAACTATAACTAGATTAACTAGACTTACGACCTACGACTCTATTTTCAAGCACTTTCTCTCTCAATGCTTGCTGGTATTCTGATGCGGCCAGTAAGCTCCATAGTATTAACTACAACTTAGACAAAAGCTAGCTATTTACACAAGATACGATCTTACGATTTCTCAATTTCTGTTCTGTTTTGTTTTTTTTTATACATTTTTTATGGGCGCGTTTCACACGCACGCACTCCAAACTATAGTAGGCATGGCTCTGGTGGTTCGATTAAGCGGTTTTGCGTGGCTTACGCCTGCGCAGCGGCAACGAACTGCACCACAGTGGTTGGCCGTGGGCTATCCTCAATGACAACTATGCTTTCTGTGGTTGTCGTTGCGGTTGCTGCTGGCACCGAAGGCGCCTCATTGCCATGACTCTGCAGATTCGCACACTCGTCGCTGGGCCGCCGCTTGACCAGCATTTGGCTTGATCTGACCGCAATCCATTCGTTGCGGCCCGCATCAAACCAAGTCAGGCCGAGATTATAGCGCCCATTGAGATTGGCGTGCTGGCAATGAGAGAACCACCAGCCACCCTCATAGTTAGCAGCACAATGCGTCTGTGATATATCGCGATCATCGTCAATGGCCGAGAACTGCATGCCCTGCTGATAGTTCAGCGCATCCGACGCATTCCCGCTGTACTCCCCAATGTGCAGCCGATATCCATCCGATCTCGACGAGATATAGAAATGCTTGTACTCCGCCACCCAATTGTTATCATAAATATCCTGCATCTGCACCCGCAGCTCCGTGCAGTTGTTCAGCGTCAAGTGATGCAGCTGCTCATTGCCAATCCAATACTCCCCGCTCGGTGACCCAAAGCCCTGCGCATAATCCGCCCAGGAGCGATTAAAGTCCGCGCTGCCATCGAACCTACGCTGCACCGTCGTCCAGCCATCCGCATTGCAGTGCGTCATCAACGGATGGTGCTGACCAGCCGGCGCTATCAGATGCAACCCGTCCACCTGCGTCGTCAGCTCGCCGCAGTCTTGGGGCAACTTGTTCACAATCGCCTCATACTGCGCCTCCACGTTCTCCAGTTCAGTAACCAGCGTCTCGGCCAGGTCGGTGTCTGCTCTCAGATCCGTCAGCTGCTTCAGCTGCGGCGCCTGCTGCTGCTTCTGGTGGTGTGCACGCTTGTGGGGCTTGTTCAAATGCGAGAGCTGCAGGGAAAATAATAAAATTAAGTTTATATATCATAAAAAACTTAAAAAATGGGGTTTTTCTTAGTCCATAACATCTTTTTTTTATTCCTAAATCAGCTTAAATATTCTTATATTCTATGCAAACTTATAAGCATTTTATTATTCTCACCTTATTGTGCAGCTCGGTGTTGACCAGCGTCTGTACGCGATCCACATTCGTTTGCAGCTGCTCCACAGTGCTGACCAGCTTCTTGACCCCGTCCCGCTCGTCCTGCAAGGCGCTCACGCTGACAGCCATGGCCTGCAGGGAGCGGGCCGAGTTCTTGCCCTCCTCGCGCACCAAATTCTGTTCGGAGCTGATTTGTGCATTGGCAAACTCGAGCTTGGAGATCTCGTGTCGCAGCTCGGGTATGTTCTTGTCCATTTTGCTCTGCAGCCCCTCCACGTCCTCCAGCAGCTCCAGCATCGATGTGTGCAGCTTGTCCAGCGTGGCAATTTGACGGCTCAAATTGAAATTGGCATTGGCGATGCGATGCTGCTCCAGCTCAATGCTCCGCACACGCTCATCGATATGATGATACTTCAGCTCGTTCATCTGACGGCGCAGACTTCGCTGGCCCAGCTGCAGGGTATGAATCTGCTCCTGCTGGAATCTGCAGTGCCGACGCCTGTGGTCTGCCAGCTCTCTGCTCGACTGCAAAATGAACAAAAAAGAGCAGGAAAAGATTCGTTTTAGTGCGCTGCAAAGTGTGCTTTAGGTTTAAGCCATCAGCTGCGTGCAGCTGAAGCCTTAAAGTGGCTTTGCTTGAGTGGGTTCTGGCTGGCATTGCCATTGCCTTTGCCGTTGTCATGGTGTGCTTGTAATATGCATGTTGCGCTGGATTATGTGCTGGGAATTGAATTCAAAATCCATTTATTATAAATGCATTTCATAACCCACCGCAGCAGTGACAAACAAACAATCACACGCACACGCACACGCGGCAAGCATGTCAGCGAGCGAGCATGAAGTGTCGCTAGAGATGAGCGCGTGACACGACATTGTGTCAGTTGATATAATATAGCTACATTATTCAAATGTTTATATTAGTTTATCAAGTATTTTGCTACATTGTAATTATCGTTCAAGCAAGACTTGATTGATAAGATATTTTAAGAAGCTTAAAAAACTTCCGATAGTTATTCTTTTTGCGATTCTAATGAATCATCTAACAATAAATAAAAGAACAAGACTCTCAAGAGTCACTCTCAAGCCTCTCTAAAATTTATCCCATCGATCGCTACAACAACAGCAACAATTTCATTGAAATTAACTAATATTATATAAAACTCAGAAGCTTTAAGCCCAAAAACTGTGCTAATGTTGCCGATAAATAAACAAGCAGAGTTCTGTTCCAACAATATTAATCTGCCGCCCATATATATTTATAATATTCATATATTTTCATTAAATGTGGCTGCTGTTTCATTAGTCATGTGGCAACAACTTCATTAATTTTCCATACGTAAACTAAACGCCTGCCAAAGAATGCATATATCGTGTCAAGTTGTGCGTGATCGTTTTACGTAACGCAACACGTAACGTAACGTAGCACGCACACCCACATCACAAATCACACACACACACACA
The DNA here is from genome assembly GCA_035045125.1 of Hypselothyrea guttata. Classification (NCBI taxonomy): domain Eukaryota; kingdom Metazoa; phylum Arthropoda; class Insecta; order Diptera; family Drosophilidae; genus Hypselothyrea; species Hypselothyrea guttata. Next base: position 89,460 of record JAWNNJ010001381.1, read on the forward strand.
CACACACAAACATAACACACTTACATCCCACACATACGTCATATATATTTAGATAGAGCAAAACTTGTCAGCAGTCTGCACAAGTTTATTTATGAGTTTTCATCAAACACATGCACAAAGAGATAAAACATATAGAGAATCATTTGCACACTCAGAGAAAAAATGTTGTTCTTTGATATGAACTAGTGAGATCATAATAATACTTGATGCAATACAGAAACAGCACAATAGTCGTGTTATTCAGAATTCACTTGATCTTAGTAAGAACTCAATTTATGCTCAATTAATACAAAATTTCTTGAATTCAGGGCTTTTTTAAAACTCTTTGTATTAAAATAATTAATGTTTTTACCTAAATAAATTCTTAGATTTTTAATTAATTCTAACTTTATTTTAAAAATTTTTAATTTGCGAAAATAAATGTAAATCAATAAACAAAAACATTTTTTCAAGCATCGTTATAGAATTTTGGAAAACATTTTTGGATTGTTTTAATCCTTGAAAATGAGGCATGTAATGACTGTTTTTTTTTCCAAGTGTATGCCACAGTGTTTGTATAATTTCAGTGAGTGACAAGCGTTAACCAAGGTAATGGCATTTGGGTCACATTTGTGATTTCTGAATGAAAAAGTAATGAATATGCCATCCACAAGACACAGAGAGAATATGGCACAACAAGAGCTCGCTGAGCTTTGCTCACTTCTCATTTCTACGATATCTCATTCATTAGTACCGGGCGAGAAATTCTATTCATCTTTTGTCTGTGTCACAGCTAGCTGTACCTCATAATTGACTAATAAAGTATCTCGGAAATACCTAAAATTTGCACCTAATGAATGCAAAGAGCAAAGCAAAAAGCAAAAATAGATGTGGCTGATGTTTAATTAAGCAACACTCACATCAAGGGCAAGAGATGCGAGTGTTCTGAATATGTGTAAAGATTCACAGAGAAAGAGAGATAGAGCAATAGAGAGAGAGAGAGAGAGAGAGAGAGAGAGAGAGAGAGAGAGAGAGAGATAGAGCAACAATGTCAAAGGTTATTTCTGTCGAATGAAAAGAAATATGCAGCCCACACAGTTATTAGTGTTTCATTAAAATTTTGTTCAAAGCAAGTTTTCTTTCTCTTCCTTTTTTCTTTTTCTGTTTTTTATGCTAAGCTGATAAAGTGAACTTGTTAATTTTATAGGAATTTTCAGAGGACATTCTGTAGCAGCTTTAAACATAAGCATAAGCAAATATTTATTACTTAGTTTTTGAAATATTTTGGCTTGCTTTTTGATGGTTTTAAATTCAATTATTCATGGCGCAGCAAGTAAACAACATAAGAATAAAAAAAGAAGAGCGCAAAATGAAACTGAAAATGCTTGAATATTTACGCTAAAAACTTGTGTTGCCAATCGAAGCGAGACTTAACGGCATTTCCTGCTGCTGCTGCTGCCGCTGTTTGTGTTTGCTTTGCCTCGGCGCACGTTTCATTGGAGAGGCGAGTGGAGAGTGGAGAGTAAGGTGTGGGAGCAGGGGAGCGGGGAAGAGCCTTGTGTATGCCAAAAAAGCGAACAAGGAAGCCGCTTTGCTGTTTTATGCGAAAGGTCACGAACATTGCTAATACGCCACGTTCGACAGCGACTAAAACACACACACCGCCAGAGAGAGACAACAGTATGATGTTTATGTGTGTGTGTTGGTGGAGGCTTAGGGCTATCAAAAATGGCCGCGAAAGCAAGGTGATATACGATTTGGCAGGCTGCGACCGTCAACAATATAATTAAATGTGATTTATGTCTTTCTGTGGGTGTGCGTATGTATGTATGTAGGCAGCAAATACCGTTATAGCAATTAACAGTTAAGACGACAAGCAATTTTAAAGACATTTGCGTGGCAAGTGACAGCCTGGCTAATTGAAATCGAAATTGGCGCGTAAATATTTTATCACTGCGCGATGCCAGCATCATAATTAATAAACGCTAATCAGGCAGAAGAAGCAGCCACAGCCGCTGGGCTAATTAATTTGCACAAGCCAAAATTCAACACACACACACACACATACAGTGTTGTAAAATGCATAAACGCGTTTGGGTCGTAGCGAGATTTAAAGTGAAATTTTACATGTTTTGCTCAAGTGAAGGCTAACAAGGATTTGCTATTACCGTCAGCTATGCAGCAGCCAGGGAGCGGGGGAAGCTGAGCAGGGAAGCAGAGTGAGAGCAGGGTGTGTGTGAAAAGAAGGGGGTGTGTGCAGCAGTGTTGTCAAATTGTTTAGAGAAAAAAGCTTTTTTGGCGGGAAGAGCACAAAAAAATACCTAACAAATATTGAAAAACTTAAAAAAAAGGTCACAAAAAGGTAAAAAATTTTTGAAAAATGCTAAAGTTTCTGCTCTTTGCAGTTCTACAAATTGTTAAGCAAATGCTCTTCACAAACAGCCACATCTGGCTAGAAAAAAGCGAATTTCGCAACACTGATGTGCAGTGCAAATAGCAAAAAAAAACTGCTGCTGCTGCCGCAGCTCTCGCTAAAATTGTCGTAAAAATTTAATAGGACTTTTGTGTGCCGCTCAAAAAGTTATACACAGATGTGTGAGAGTGTGTGTGCGAGTGTGTGTGTGTGAGTGTGTGTGTTAGAGTGTGGCACAAACTGCCACAAAATGCCATTAAGTTAATGCGCATTTAGAAGCCTCGTAGCCATTGGTAGCTCTTGCCTTAACGGCCCACCTTGCCCCACAACGGCAAATGGCAAACGTGTGCATAATTTGAAACTAAATATGCGCAAATATTGCAAATGTAGGCAAAGTGTAGAGAGAATTTTAATAAAATGAGCACTTGAAATGGCTGCTTTAAAATAATCATGCAAGCCATGGCTGAAATCCCTTATATTTATGCCTTGTGCATATTAAAGTGAAGCAAAAATAAACTTGGTAAATACAAAAGAGTTTTATTTTGCTTTTTTTTTTCTTTTTTTTGGGCAGCACGCGCAGAGCAATAAATATATATGCATATATTATAAAATATATATGTATATATGTGTGTACATATATATTTAGATTGCTGCTATCTGGGATACAGGCTGAGGCCAATTCATGTTTACAATCTGCGCATCAAATTTCAACACAAGCGCCGAAAAATAGCAACATGACGTACAACATCCACACTCGGCAGCGTCTCAAGTGTATGCCGGGTTTCAATAAAGGTAATTTCGCTCATAAAATAAATATCAACTAGAAGTACATGCCATATATTCATATATGCAATGCCCCTGCCCCCTGCCCCTGCCCCTGTCCCTCTCTCTATGGCTACCTCTTTTCGGCTGCTATCTGCGGAGTATGCACACACAAACAGCAACAGAGAAAAAGAAAAATACAAGCACTCCAACAATCAAACAAATTGCCAGCCGCAACGGCAACAATGTGGCAAGGGGCGGTGGGGGGAGGTGGGGTTAAGCAGGGGCATATGGCAAGTAACATAAAACAAAAGGCACAGGCACAACAAATATCAAACGTAAATAAGGTAAAAATGCTGGGCCCACTCGAGCACACACAATGCCGAAAGAAAACCAGAGAAAAAGTAAAGAAAACCAACACGCAGCAGTTCAGTCGGACGTGCTCGACTGCAGAATATCCTGCGCAATATATTTTTAAAATAATTTATAAATATTTAGCTATGCTTCTTCTTACTTTTTTTGCCTCAGAGCAAGAAAGCTAAATCTGCAATATTGTTTCGTGCATAACTTCGGTGTTTATTAACCGATTTCTTTAAAATGATTAGGTTAGATAAACATAATAGTAGAGAGTATATATTATGAGTAACATTTCTTCATAAGTAATATTACGCTTTTTACGCTTTTTTTTATTGATTGGAGCGTAAATCCTTATAGAGACGTTAGGACAAACCGACTCCTCTCTTCGACCTGGTTTAAAATATATATACTTCACACATATTCACAAAGCTATTAACCCTGCTTTTAACTATTTCATGAGTACAGGGTATCAAAAAAAGGCAAAACGAAAAAAACATACAAAATTTGTATTTTGCCTGAAACCGGATACTCGACTCATATGGGCTGCTGCTTCGGTTGCTAAGCCTTGAGCTGTGTGGGAGTAAGAGCATGAGCATGTGTATGAATGTGAGTATGAGTATGAATGTGAATATGAGTATAAGTGTGAGTGTGTGTCCCGCATGTGTTTGCCTGGCTAATTTAAGAGCAAGTTGCTCATACAATACAATACAGAATATCTGTTGGAATATTTGCTTTTTGCTGCTGCCACAATCGCATCAATAACCAATGATAAACATTTGCGTTTAACTGTTGCTAGTGACAGCTTCCATCATGCGATTTGTTATGTCGGAGCATGTGTATTGGCTTTTGTTATAAATCTGCACACACATACACACACATCGCAATTAGAGCTACATTTTGGGCTCCTCTGTCACAGGCAGCTGTGTTTTATTTCTCTGTCCAGATGTCTCTTTTGTCTCTCTGCATCTCTGTATCTCTATGTTGACGGGGGCAATTGAAACGTCCTGCCTTTCATTCGAGTACAATTAGATCTCTGCTTCAATTGAGTTAATAGTTCGGCGCCTGAAAAAGGTTGCCCCAAATTGGGGTATTCTGATAACTCTTTGTCATGTTTAAATTTAGACTAAAGGCTAAATTTGTATTAAAATCACAGCCGTTATGAATCGGCACTTTTGCTAAAAAAAAAATCTACACAATTTCAAGTTTATTACTAAAGAACTTGCTGTTATTTTTTTTCGCTTTACAAGCAATTATAAATAATTTAAACTTAATTGACACGAAATTTAGCTAATCAAATGGAAATTAAATTTGCTTTTGTGCTGGCTTTTTTCTTTTGTAAAAGTTTAATCAAATAAAGTAAAGATAATTTAATTTACAACAATTTCCTTTTGGTTTAGTTTGTGTTTTTTTTAAGGGGATTTTGCAGCCACCTGTGCAATTTTATTGCTTTTGTTCTAATTTAACCTAATTTCTGCTGTGCTGCGCTTTTATAACAAAAATGTTTGGAAATTGCTTTTTGCCATTTTGCTTTCATTGTTTTTTTCTTCTTTTTTTGTCTTCTTCTTTACCAGCAACCGCAGCCACAACAGTTTTTTTTTTGCTTTGTATACCCTGTACATATGAAAAGAGTGAAACAGGGTGAATAACTCAGAGAGAATGTATGGAACAGACAGTGGGAACACAGCAGATATTAAAGAAACAATTTTACATATTTATATATTTTACAATTTTATATATTTAATATATAGCTAACAGGGAAAGCTACAGTCGGGCTTATCCGACTGTTCTGCTTTGCACATTCTGGTTTATTTTTTGGCTAACTGTTGTTAGGTGCCTGAGTAGACAACTTCGAAGCGAGGCAACAGCTAAAAAATAATGAAAAGGATCAAATTGTGCTGAAGCATCGCGCGCATCATAAACACAAACAACAACACAGACACACAAACACCAACACACGCACAGCAAATACTTAATAATAAAAAAAAGAGAGGAAGAAAAACAAATACATGCACAAAACTGATTATCAAGGCACTCAAGAGCATCTGCTGTTGCTGCCAAATGTTGGCAAGACAAAAGACAGAAGACAGCGGACGGCGGACAACGGACAGCGGACTGAAGACAGAAGACAACAGACGCTGACTGACAGCGCAGCTGGCGCTGGTTGCCAATTTTCCCCCCGTACTCTTGCTCTATCTCTCTCCAGCTCTGCTCGCTGTAATGCTCAGGGCGATTAAAAGGTGATTTCCTGCTTTTTGTTTGCAATTTTCAGCAATTTCATTCGACGTGTATATTGCAAAGGCAAAGCCAGTGCCATGCCCTTTAACATTACATAAATACATGCTTATGCTCTATGCGTGTGTATCTGTGTGAGTATCTGTGTGTGTTTGTTGTGTGTGTTATCCTGTTCTGCACCGGCAAACAGATTCGACTGCGTCTGTGTGTTGTGAAAGCCGCTTAAACCGCCTGACTGCACGTTTTATCGCTTTCATCGGTTTTATTGGTTTTGTTTGCCTTTTTTTAATCTGCCCCTCTATCACTCGCTTTTTTTGGTTAGTATTCCTTTTTTTTTTAGCAGCAGCAGCAATTTGTGGTCAAAATTTTTAGTGGCTGCTTGTTGAGAATAATTGCTTTGTGTGCTCAACGAGCTACACTTTTCAATCAACCAACAACACAAAGCAAAGCAAAACGTCTCAGCTGAAAACTTCAAAGCAGCTCAAAGTATATACAACTCTATAAAGGAGAGAGGGAAGAGGGGAAAAGGGAGTGGTAAGAGGGAAGTGTGTAGTTGTAGCATAACCTGAAAACAGGTGGCTCTAAACCAGTTTTGGGTATCCCACTGACATATTTCTGCTACGAAACCGCATGCATATGGGCGTCGCATAATCCTTTTAATGAAGCACAACGTTACAATTTTTTCTGCTCCTGTGCTCTGCTTCTTTTTGCATATATACTCGTACTACATACATACGTATATTTTATGCAATGTTCGCATTTTGTCAGCCACACAACAACACATTTTGTGGCTTTACCTGTTGGCTTTCGCTCTGCAGTTTGTTTGTACAGATGAAAGCGCTTTTGGCTACAAATTTGATATGGTTGGAGAGCAGCTTGCTTGTGTTGTGTTTAAGTCTGACAACAAAGTTTAAAGCTGCAGCTATATTCAACTGATGGAAGAAGCTTTTCTATATAGTTTTGCATAAGCAACTTTATGCTTTTGTGAAAGCAATAGCTAAAGCAACAAATGAGCTGCAAATATGGGATTTGATTTAAGCATAAATTTGGATATGTTGTCATAATTTTTCTACAATTGGTTTTACTTTTAATTGCATTTAAAACCTTTGTGTTTGCTCTATTTTAGTAGATCTACTATAAACAAATAATTTAATTTAATATCTACTAATTGAATGATCAAGAATGACCTTCAAAATTAGGCAAAAAATACAAAAATTATATCATAATTTCTTCTTAATTGCTTTTACTTTTTATTGCATTTGAAACTGGAAAAGTTCTCTCTCATTTCATTAGAGTATATCCACTTGTGCATCAGGCACTTGAGCATATTATTTAACTTTCGCTTTGCCTGCTCGCTTTATTGACTTTAATTATAATTAAAAGTTGTTGGCATGTTTGTTGCTCAGTCTGTGTCGTCTGCGATTTGCCTGACCTTAATGTTAATGATTCAGTTAGCCCATCAACAGCAGCGACAGACAAGAGACAGAGGCTGGCGAAGGCTAAGTGGCTGCCCCGGGCGCGGAGTTGGCATTAAATATTAAATATGTTGACGTCCTGCGGTGCGTATGAGTAATTTAAGCAGCATATGAGACGCCATTAAAACCAGCGAAGAGACACAAAGACACAACAAAACATAACAGCACACACACGACAACAACTTCTTGTGACTGCTCGTCGCATTTAGCTTTCGGCTGCACGCTCGTTAGCACTTCGGGCCTCAGCTGGCGTTGGAGTAAACCGCGCCGGTATAAAATAAGGCATAAAATGGGCAGATAATGGCTGTGGGGTGGCCAAGAGAGCGCCGCTTTATGAGCGCACTTAAACAGCAGTGGCGGCAACTGAAATGGGCAGATCTATCGGACTGGAACGACTGTAGAATACCCTGTATTCTATAATTGATATATGATTTAAAAACATATATGTATGTATGACTACATTTATGTGAAGCTGTATGTCTAATGATGCTCTTTCTCTCTCTCTCTCTTTCTTTTTGTTTATCAAATCAGCAAAACTTTGATGCATCACATCTTTTAATTTTGAAGCTATTGTAATGAAATTTAGAGTATTGGTAGAACTTAATAATCTCTGACGTCTACTAAAGAAAGAATTTATGTAGATCAATTTGATTCTTTTAAATAGGTACATTTATTACATTAATAATCCTTGTGGGCGGAAGGGGAGTGGCATCCAACATTAGAATCTAATTTGATATGCATACGATATACACCTACTTACATTTAAAAAATGATTGATATAGCTCTCGAGATCTTAGCGTACATACAGAAGTACAAACTCAGCTTGTTATCCCAATCAAGAATATATATATTTTTAATGGGGTCTGCTACGATTTCTGCTGCCTTATTAACCCTGTAGCTATTGCAGGGGTACAGGGTATGCGAGTACAAATACATATATAAATTTCAAAGCCATAAAAACACAAGCACTCCAGCTGGGAGTGTGTGCGGCGCGTGCTTATCTGATCATTAGCATAAAGTTACCTGCCCTGGCTTTGGGCATTCGCTACTCACCTCATCGCTGTCCTCCTCACTGCTGCTGGACTCCTCAATGCTGGCCGACTGCTCCGCTGGCTGCTGCTTGGCAACGGCGCTGGCATTTCCATTTCCATTTCCACTTCCATTTCCAATCTCAATCTGCTTTCCCTTCGCATTGGCATTGGCGTTTAGCTGCTTGTTCAGCTGATGTTTGTATTCCTGCTCCTGCTGCAGCAGCTCCTCACGCAGCTCCTGCACGATGACGTCAGTCTGCTGCTGGCGCTCACGTTGCGCTGCCAGCTCGAGCTTCAGCTCTTGGTAGTCGTGGCGTATGGTGGCAAGGTCCTCGTAGGCGGCACCGCCGTGCCGCACATCCTTGGCCACGTTGCCGGCGGTGCGCTGCAGCTCCACCAGCTGTTTGCGTATCTCGGAGATGGACTGTTGCAGCCACTCGACTGTGAGGCGCTCCTTGTTGCCGCTGTGTGTGGCACGCAGCGTTTGCATTTCGCGTCTGCAAATAGCAAGAAAATGGCATCAGCATCGGCATCAGCTCACAGACATGTGGTGTTGTGCTAGCTTAATTAGTCTGGCTGGCTGATAAAATGCGGCGCACGTGGCGTATGCGTAACATTTTAATTGACTTTGCAACGGGCAGCGTGTGGTCGGTGGGGTCTGTTCGAAACCTAATTTAAATTGACATTTTGGGGCGCGCGCATGGCTTAATTGCCAGCATGATAATGGGATTTGCACTGGCCCGAAAAGCAACGTCATTTTCATGCAGTTTTTCAATTAGTTTGGCCCGTCAGCTGCACAATAAATACAGTCAAAATGCTGAACTTGAATAATTGCACAAAAACAACCAACCAGAGTGAGAAGTGCACGCTGTAAAAGTCAACTGCAATGCAACACAAAAAGGGGGCCAAAAACTGAAACTTTTGCCAGCGTCAAAATGGAAAGAACAAGTGCTAAAACAACAAGTGCGAAAACATGAGAAAATATTGTTTAAGTGCGGCAAAAGTAAATTTTTGCTTAGGTTGTTTTTTTTTTTTTGTATTTTCTGTTGTGTGTGTTTTACAAAAGTCAGGCGCAAAAATGAAAATGTTGTAGCATTTGTGGCAGTTGCCAGTTGCCAGCTGCGGCTGACTCTAGCCTCAAAACTTGAGCGCATTTTTGTGGCATTTCAGACAATTAAAGTAGTCAGTTGGAAGAGCTGGACGTAAGAGAGGGGCAGAGAGAGGTAGGAGTGGAGTGCAGAAGAATCTTTCAACTTCTATGCGGATTACAAAAAGTTGCTCTTTTTTGGACAACTGTGGGGATTGCGCGGCTTGTGCAGCTGTGCCCACTGTGCCCGCCGCTACTGTTTTATTTTTCACTGTCAAAAGAGCAAAGCTACATGAAATTTTCATAAAAAACTTTTCACCCCACAGTCAGCTTTTTGTTTTTATTTTTTTGGATTTTTTGGGCGCACAGAGAGTTGTTTCGTCTACGTAATATTTCAATTTACCTGCGCCTGACTTATGCACGTGTGTGTCTGTGTGCTGATGACTTGAAAACTTTTCAAAAGTGCCGACTGAATGATGAATTCAACGCCCTGACATTATTGATGTGTGGCCTGCGATGAATTTGCCATCGATTGAATGCAGCTTTAATCGGTTCAGGTAGTTTAGTGGTCATGCTTGCGGTTACGCATTGAAACTCTGAATTAAACCAGTGTTTAAACAGCAGTAATTACTTAAGAGAGTTTACGTTTTATCACCCGATAAAGAGTTATGTTGCCAGATAACACCCAAGTGCTTAATTAAAAACTACTAATGAAACAACAATACGAGCGTGCGGCTGCTGCTGACTTTAAGTTAAATGGAGGTATTAATTTGAAACATTCACAATTAAATTGCAGATCAGACGGACGTAGTCGGGAGTAGGAGACGCTGTACAGTCGAGCAAAATTGCATGCTGCATATCTTCGCTGTTTTTTATCGCAAAATGCCATGCTTTCTTCTTTTTTGCACCAATTTAACAGACTTTTTTTTCGAACTTTTTTAAAGTACAGCTTCCAAATATAATGTGATGTACTGTAATTATTTGCCAAGAGCTACAGTCAATGCAAACGATATACGTAAATTCACTTGCATTTCCAATTCAACGGCCTGGACTCAATTAATCCAAACATTTGCTTCAATGGAAATAGACAAAAAAGTGCAGCACAAAGTAAACTATTCTCGCACTGCACAAAATTTGCACAATTTTTCGCATGGCTGCAACAGTTTTTCCGCATTTTTTTCGCAAGGCAAAGAATGTAGGAGCGTAGAAGAGGGTAAAATAGAAAGCAAAAGCAGCACATGTCATTCAAGTAAAAAAAAAGATGGGAAATGCTGTCAATGACGTGAAGCAAATTGAAAAATACGCATAGAAAAAGAGCCAGGACGTGCGATAACGATGCGTGGCGATATTTCACGTGATGAGATTGGGAAATTCCGAGCTGCGTCGTACATTTTAATTATCAAAATGGAGACTGCAAATGTGAATGCGCTGAATGCGCCATCAAATTTAGTTCAAATCAGTAGCGGAAAATGACTGCCAGTTTAATGGATCACAGAGCTTAGTCTCTGCCACTTCCACTCCCGCTCAATCCCCCATCATATTGCCCCATATTCCCCATATCCCTGTGGTCCGACTCGTGCCGCAATCAGATAACGACTCGATGGGGGCAAGTGACTCAAAGCAGGGGCAGAGCATCACATAAACCACAGTTGACATGACGTTTGACTGGCCTGGCGAGTTGCTGTTTACGTCTCTGTGTGTGTGTGTGTGTGTGAGGTATATGTATGTGTGTGTGTGTGAGCACACGCGTGTGCTGAATTATTTACGGTGTCAGTGACAAAGTTTACGACGTTCACGACATGAGCAAACAGGGAGCAAAAAAAGCAACAATAGCAAAACTAACCAAAGCTATTTGTACAGTAAATTAAGAGAGCGCCATTTCTGTTGTCCTTTGCCGCCATATCAACAATATATTCCAGCGAATCTGTGTGTATGTGTGTGTGTGTGCCGATGAGACAATCATTATTAGTCAGCCTGTCTGCCAAAAGACAACAAACAAATCAGGAAACGAAACGCAACACTGAGGAATCTAGCTCAAAGTTCGGCCTGGCAGCACGCTCTACGTGTTTCCGGCCAGCGATTTCTTATCAACTGGCTGCAAGAGTCGTATTTGTTTAAATTAAGTTGCTTTTCGGCTGCTGAAGCAACAAAATCCCCCAAAGACAACGCACAACGTACAACAATCAAAGCTCAGCGAGGCGCAAAAGTGTTGCCTACTTCAAGGCGCCGCCTAATTGGCTTAGGCAACTTTCACTCCCACGTGTGTGTGTGTGCACGCGTGTGTGTATCTTCGTGTGTGTGTGTGTGTGTGTTGGTGGCTATAAAAATTAGCTGCCAGCGCACCCAGCAAATTTATCGCGCTTTGCCTGCGAGTGACAGCATTACGAGTAGTCCAAACTTTTGTCTGCGCGCAAGTTGAACCTCAAGTTTTGGCAAATGTTGCAAGTTGCAATCAGCTTACAGCTGGCCACTTTGTGGCCTTGCATCTAATTAGGCTATCAATTTGCTGCAGTTGCTTGTCCATGAATAGTGATGACACGATTAATCATAGGATGCCAAATTAATCGCATCACTTATCGATTATTCGACAAAATAATCGCAGGTTAAAATTGGGCTTTTTTGGGAAAGTTTGAGCAGCGATTTGGATTAATGATAAGTCATTTTTTTAACCGATTAAATTTTCTGGACCCCCACTTTAAGAAAATCAATGTCTATGATGAGATAGGATTGGTAAACTCTAAGCTATATGTTCTATAAGTATTATAATATTAATTAATATTAATTTCTTACTAGCACTTCGGTACCGCCAGAAGTTCTTTTTTAGAGGCAAAATATAAAATTCCTTTAATTAACCGATTATTTAAATTTTTCTTCAATAAATTTTCGATTAATCGCAATCTTGAAACGATTGACTACAAATTTGTTGCCATCGCTATCAATAAAACGATGTACGGATGCTCACCTCAATTGTTCCAATTCGCTGCGCATATCCGCATCAACGCTGGCCGCATCCGTGGTAAGCCGCAGGGATTTCCGTAAATTATGCTCCAGCATTTCGTAATCCTCGCGACGACGCGTCATCAGCGCATTGAGCTGCTTGCTCAGCAGACGCACCTGATCGGTGAGCTTGAGGTTATCGCTGTCCGCTGATACCTGAGATCCATTCGAGAGCATGTCCAGCTCGGCGGCGTTATCGTTATCGTAGGCATTATTGTTATCCTCATCGTCGACAAAACGCAACAGTTCCACGGAACTGGAGGGAACTGTTGTTGCCGCAGTTGTGCTGCTGGCCTTGGCATCGCGCAACATGTTGTTCATGTCGCTGATTAGTGCGGTGGCGCCACGCGCGCCTGCCACCGCAACGATCAACAGAGCGAGCCGCAAAATGGTGCAAGCCGCCATTATCGGCAATGGCTGTTTTAATGGCGAATTTCAAAGTCAAGTGGAACTTGCCTTGTTGGCTTTAAGTGGCAAAAGTTGGGTATTTTTACGAGGCTTTAAGCAGCAGCTTGGGGGGCACGGAATCGGGAATTTATGCAAATGTTGGCCACGTTTCATGACGGTACGGACCGAACACCGCACCGAACACCGCAGTTAAACACCTTATAAAAAGCGGCGCTAACAGTATTACAATTATACTTCGTGCCACACTTTGTCGCACTTTGTGTGCCACTTGTCGTTGCTGCGTTGGCTTTAAACGACACACAAACACACAAAAATCACACTCGCCAAAAACTCGCTTTTCAGAGTACTCCAAACCTTAAAACACAGAGCTTCTTTGACTTTCACTTGGAACTCCCCTCGCAGTGCAGGCGCACGAAACATTCAACACGGCGTTCGACGTAGGACTAAAGCGGCGCGCCAAAGCGGCTGGCCTTTTATACTCGCAGCGCGGTCGGCGCTCTTAAACGAACGCACGCACGAGCGCACGAAGGAGCGTGCGAAAGAGCGCCCGAACGCGCACGAAGGCTGGCGTGAGAGCGGCAGCGCGAGCGACGCCTGTGAAGAGCAACAAGCAGCAGCAGCAGCAGCAGCAGCAGCAGCAGCAGCAGCAGTTGGCCCTTTGAACAGGTTGCCTGGCACTAAGAGAGCGACTCTTAAGAGCGAATTTCGCTCTTTGTCATAGCAACTGGAAGTGGCCGCTTGGCAAGCGGCTTAACTATGGCTAATTGTTTCTAATTAATGTTATGATTAATTATTTTAATTAATATAATTTATACATGCAATTTATTGCTGATTCGCCTTGCTGTCTGCATAACGGTTATTTGTATTGTTTTTTTTTTTTGTGTTCTATCCTGGCACATGGCGAGTCTGCGGTGAACCAGCAAAGAAGAACAGCAGATGTTCAGACTGAAGCAAAAAGAAAGAATGAAAAAAAATTATAAAAAATTGCCTTGGACTTGTTCGAGTTGTTTTCGAATATTGCATGCGCTTTAATCAAAAGTAGTGTATGTTTTTGAGCTGAAATTCATATTAAAGTTTCGTAAAAAAAAACTTTAAAATAATCCTAGAATCCTGAAGCGAAAAAAACGGATTTTTTGAATGCGCCTAACTTTGTTAAAACTCAAGCGATTTTCAAGCGGTGTGGTTTTTTTTATCAAATATTCGAGTGCGAAAATGGAATATCATTGATGGCTAAAAAAACAAATATTTTAAATATGTCAAAAAATTTTGCAAAAAAAATGTAACTTTCCCCCCTTAAAAAATTTTACAATTAAGCAAAAAAAAATGTATTCCTAAATATTATAAATTATCTGTCTAGCAATAAAAAAAAAACCGTAAATATCCTGATAAATACTAAGAACCGATTTTCCAACGTGCTTTTTTATCTTTCAATCCTTTTAAACTCTGTATAAAAGTGCGGGCCATTTTACTGGTTTAAATTATTTAAATTATTTATTCGGTTTGTGTGAAGACAAAATAAATTTCACTATAAATTTGTGTATGCAAAACTTTCGAAGCATAATTAACTGATATAGCAAAACTTTGATTCAGTCAAAGTGTTGAGCATTCGCTTAGTATTAGAGCGCTTTCTGATGGCCAAGATAGCAGATTATTCATGACCATTTGGGAAAAGTTTTGGAGCGGTTTTAAAGTGCGATTTCTATGTTGAATGCAAACGCCAAACTGAATGTCATTTTGGCTAAAGCTAAAAGCTAAAAACAACTATAAAAAATCTAGCTAAAAACTCGCACTGTATGAAGTTTATTTAGCGGCATTGTTGCTGCACGAAACGCGTTGAATTTTCAACAATTGTTGTGTGGCAAGATGGCCGCTGTGTGTGGCATGGGGGAGGGGGAAGGGTTACAGCAGAAATATGCCAAAAATGGTGCTATTTGTATGGCAGCCATGTGCCGGGTCAGGGTGTGCGCACCTATAAACCACCAAGGAGCCAAGCAGCAGCCCCTGCCACATGCCGCATGCCACATGTAACAGAACAGAACAGAACAGGTCCAACCCATTCGGGTGGCGCGCTTGGTTGCACATGCGGAGGGTGGGGCAGGGTCGAACGTTACGTTGCTTGCAACAGTTTGGTTCTATCTACGTTGTGGTCTTTGTTGCCATTTTGTCTGCGTTGTATTGCAATTTGCAATATTTTCGTGTTTTTATTTTTTAATGCAGTGTGTGTGTGCAGGGAAGAGCGGCAGAGTGGGAAGGTGCGAGGGGGGTAAAGTAGCAGCAGGGGGCGTGGCAGGCAAAGTTGAGGGTCAGCCAGCGCTGACCAGCAACATCAATGGGCTTATAATCAACTGCCATTGCCAGAAGGCCACATTAAGTTGTTGCTGTTGTTGTTGCTGTTGTTGCATTTGTTGCTTCTGTTGCTGTTTGCATATTTTGAGCGTGTTGCATGTAGAGTTTTAGTTTTTAATTTGCTCGCTGCATTGTTGTTGCTGCCCTTTGTTTTGTTGTCAATTTGTGGCGCGCTGTTCTAGCTTGTTGCACACTGCACATTAATGCAGCCAACTCGTGCGGCTAACAGCGCATCCGGCAATTTCCCCCCCCCCCTCCCCTTCCTTTCAAGCCAAATGTGCAAGTAAATATACTATACAGATATATATATAACTATATACGTATTCATGCACATGCATTTGTAAATGGGCTTGTTGCCTCTGTTGCCCTTTCAACTGTTGCCTCTGCCTCAGTTTGCGGCAACTGTAGCAAACGGCTTCCATTTGCATTGCGCTGCATAGCAAACACACTGAGAGAAAAAACAAGAATTAAAAAATTAAAAGCTCATGAAGCAAGCAAATTCTCGATTCAAGCACGAAATTCTACATTTAAAATATTTATTTTAGATATGTAGAACTTTTTTTAGGATTGTATTTCAAGAAATTCAAATGCTTACGTTAATCCCATACAGGGCCCATTTTTTTTTTTTTAATTTGCGCTTAAATTTAGATCAAATATATATACTCTGTGGGATTTACCACGCCTCCTTTTGTCTGTTCCACACATTTCTAATTTGCATTAATTTAATAGACCCATTTGCACTTTTTTAACTTTTCTAATAAGTAAAATTCCTACTTAATTTAATTCGTTTTTTATATTATACTGATTTTTTAAATTTCATTTATTTATATAATATATATTAATATATGGATTATTATCCTATAATTAATGGATTTTTCTCTAACTTTTTATGAATATAGGAACATTATGCTTTGCGAATATGAATTTAAATCACGTAGCTTTCATTTGAAGTGCTAGAACTAAGCCTTAGTAATTGAAGAACATTATTTTTCTGAGTGTACTTGCTGCTATACTTTTTAATATTTTTCTTTTTTACATTTTTCATTTCATTGTCGCCTGGTTGTCATGGTTGTTGCTGCCGCTGCTGCCGCCTTCTGTTAATATTGCTATTGCTATTGCTATTGCCATTGCTGTAGCTACGGCTATTGCTGGCTTTTATGGTGTTGTCTCTTAACCCTATGCGGTTCTCGTTATGGTCAGAGCATATTAAGCTAATGGCCTGGAAGTAAGCCCTGACTGCTGTTGCTCCTCTACGCGCTGCATTTAAGCCATTAACCCGCTCTCTCGCTCTCTCTCTCTGTCTCTCTGTCTCTCCCTCTTGACTTGCCACGTTTTAGTTTTAGAATTTTATGCATTTTAAGCAATTTAGCAGCTGTTACAAGCATTGATAAAAACTTTTTGGCTTGCACACTATGTAAATCATAAATAAACTTGGCCAAGAACATATAGCATATGCTTTAAGACGCCTTGTAATATTAGGTATATTGAACTATTGCACGGCAATAATGCAGCTGCTGCTCAATCAAGCGCACATCTTCATCTCTTTATCAAGACTCTTTTACTTTTTATACCCTCAAACTCCGTAATATTGAACATAGAAGTTTGTTATGCAGTATATATACTCTCTACTATTATATTTAACTATTTTAAAAAACATATTGAAATCGATTAAAAAACATAGAAGTTATTAAAGAAACAACATTGCAGATTTTATAAATATTTCATAGTAGGGTAATCTACTGTTTATGCTGCTAAAAATCAAAGCAAAATTCATTGGAAATTCCACTTGAATGATATTTAACAGCGTGCCCTTTAATGCAAATATTTATGCGTTGTTGCCAATTATAAAAAATAACAATCAATGCTGGCCCAAAGAAGCGCGTAAATTAGTGCAGCTGCAGGTGTTTTTTTTAACTGTTTAGAGTTTTATTTTTTTTAGAGTTTTTGATGCCCAAAGGCTGTTGATTCTTTTGCATACTGAAAACAGCAACAAGCTGCAATGCGTGAACAGGTTTGCAGGCGGCGACAACTCGGCTCAAAAACTCAGGCCACGCACGCCAACGGTTACTTCAAAAAATTCCACAAAAATAAAGAACAAAAGTAACAGAAAAAGATACGAAAAAAAAAAATAAAAGCAAAAACGCTGCGCAGACGCAGCTTGAAGGCTGCGCACTAATCATCTGAATGACAACAACAGCTGAGCAGCTGAGCAGCAGGCAAACCGGCTGACGGCAGGTGCAAAAAACATTTTACAACTCCAACCAAAATTTCCTACCTGATTTAATCTTATTTTATTTCGTGCAGCTTGTTCTGCTTCCAGTTAATGTGGTTGTTGTTGTTGTTGTTGTTGTTGTTGTTGCTGTTGCCAGTGCCTGCTGCTGTTTTGCACATTTTGGCCCATTGTCGAGCTGTTGCTTTGTTCTTGTCTACGCCTCTTTATATGCTCAAAGTCAAAAAGGGTATAACAACTTTGCGAAAATGTAGGTAAGAGGCATAAGTATTTGTATTCTTATTCAAACACTAATATTCGTTTTCTTCTAAATATTATGGCCTTGTCTGCATGTCTGAACGTCTGTCTGTCGATAGGTCGATAGGTATATACCATACGTCGATCAAGTCGATAAAATCCTAATAACAAGCGTAGTAATGAACATAAGAGATTATTTTTCTAAATTATAATGTATTTACTATTTTTTTGGGTTGTCCAATATCGTATCGATGATATTTTCCATTTTGCAAAAATCATATTTAATATATCGTTTTAAAATATCGATGTTGTCGATATTAGTAATAATTTTTTTAATTTCCCAAAATATCTGACAAAAAGAATATATAAGCAAAATTACAATAATACAATACAAAATTTATATTTATCCATAATATTGATTACTCATCGTAATATAATATATATAATAGTCTTTAATTTTATTTTATATTAAATAATTAGTTATCGATACTGAAAAGCGCATTCAAATCGGTTTACAAACGCGGAAATTATTAAAGAAACAATATTACATGCTTGCTCTCAAAGAAAAACTAATAGGAGTATTTCACTGTCGGTTGCCTCCGACTGCAGCCTTGTCGCATTTCGAGCTCTCACCAGGCTGTTGCTGCAGTTTCTGGGCTTCTGCCTGCTCCATGGCTTGGCATGTTGCCTGCATGCTTCAGTGCGCTCTCACACACAGACACACACGCACACACACTAGCATCGCACTCTCACACATGATGATGTTATCACTCAAGGCTGTTGCTGCTTGGCTGCCTCCATGCGGCTCCTATGTGTGCGTGTGAATGTGTGTGTGTGTGAGTTTGTGTTTGGGCTTTTGTTTTCTTGCCAACGCCAATACGCTGAGAAGCAGCTCTCTGCTCTTAGCCAGCGTTTCATGCTGCGTTCCCCTAATGAAAGCTCCACGCGAATGTCTGACAGCTGCCTTGGCTGTGATAAAAAAGAAACGACAAAAAAAAAATGCCAATAAAAAACTGAATCCCAAAATGTAAAGTAAAAGAAATAACTGATAGAGCGGGAGACAGCGAAAAAAACACACGTGCACCAATTGAAAAACCATAAAAACCATAAAAATCCTTTAGCTACGGCAGCGACTTTGGCAGTGTGTGGCCTTTAGCTCTCTTTCTCTTTCGTTCTCTCTCTTTCTCTTTTTTGCTCCCTCTTTCTCTCGGTCTTCTCTTCATTCCCCATTCTTCTGTGTATGCGTATGCAGAGCCTGAACGACAGCTGCAACTACATGGCATATATCCTAGGCGTATACGGCGCAAAAAGTAGGCAGCATGTGCTCAAAGAGCTTGCCCGACTAAAGAATACCCTGTAGCATTTAGTTAAGTTAATATTTAATTACTTGCTGGTCCAACACTCGCTGTCCCAACTCTTGCTGGCCAAACTCTCGCTGGCTTAACTCTCGATGGTCGAACTCTTTCAGGCTGAACACTCTCTAACTGAACTCTCGCTGGTCGAACTCTAGCTGGCCGAACTCTCGTTGGCCGAACTCTCGTTGGCTGAACTCTCGCTGGCTGAACTTCCGCTGGTCGAACTCTCACAAGCTGAACTCTCGCTGGGCGAGCACTCGTTGGGCGATCTCTCGTTGGTCGAACTCTCATTGGAGGAACTCTCGTTGGATAAACTCTCGCTGGCTGAACTCTCGTTGGCTGAACTCTCGTTAGCCGAACACTCACTGGCCCAACTCTTGCTCGTCCCAGGGTATATAAAAGTATGTTTTTTCAGCACAAAATCCAAGCAGCTGTCGAGCACTCGCCCGGGCGGCTGTTGTTCGGCCAACAGATTTTCAACAGCGGCAGCAGTTGCCAGTTAATGGACAAGCTGAAATACAGCTATGGGGCAGCAGCAGGACGACTTTTGTTAACACACACACACACACACACACACTATCTGCAGGTCTCTAGGGATATCACTCTCTCTCTCTCTCTCTCTCTCTCGCTCTCTGTGTGTGTTAACAATGCAAATGCAAAGTGTGCTGCCTGATTGTGTTGCAGCTGCAATAGCATGAAGCATAACGCCACGAATATCAATCTCTAGCTGCATGCCAACTGCAACTGTTTTCTGCGAGTGTACGCCAGTCAAGTGTGCTCAAGTCTGTGAAAAAATCTGGGCAAAGAAACATTTATAGACGTTTAAAATTTAGCGGAATTTTTAAAAGAATTTATACATAAATTTATTTGCTAATATAGTAGACATTATTCAATTGAATTTTTTCGGCATAAATTGTTTGTTAAATAAATAACAACAAAATAAATAAATAATAAAATATATGAGCAGCTTTTATACTTTTAATTATAAAGTGCAAAGTTACATTTGTAGCTATTTTAAATTTATCAGAAATTTAAGTTTAATTTATATACAAATTCAGAAAAATATATTGAAAATATTTATTATAAATTCTGAAAAATTACGGATGAAGCTATAAAATTGCATATTTTCTAAAAATAAAATGCAGTTCATATAAGAGTTAAAATAAAAGAATTGAAAATATATAAATTATTGATAACTTTTTTTTTTGCTTTTCAGCTCTGACAGTTGACGAGAATTGCCATATCGATAATCCTTGCTAGGCTTACACCTAATTGATCGGACTGACCGCATGGTTGACGCAATGCAGCTGCTGTTTGAGCTATTGACGAATTTGCAGCTGAACGTTTAAATCACGTGGCATGCTCCAAACACTCGGCCACTCGGCCACTCTGCCACGCATCCTCTTGCATTCGATTGAGTTAATAACAAGCTGTAAACAAGCCGGCCATTTGGTTGCGCCCTGCACTCCAAATAAACTGAAGAATCGCAACAAATGTGGCACGAAAAAGCTGAAACAAAATAAAATTTTCCACTGTATATTGAAAACATACTGCAAAAATCTCATGCTGTTGTTGCTGGTGGGGGGTTGGGTGAGGTTGGCACCGAATGCGGCGCAGATGTCGCTCAGATTACGAACTTAATTGCCCAAGTACAGGATATGAAACCATTGCACATGCGACAAAAACCCGCTCCCCACACTCCTCCACTCTCCCTCCGCTCTGCTGCTACTTCTCGCCAGAGATACGGTCGAAATACTAAATGGATGTAGTACAAATTTCGTTGCCTTGCAACTGCAGGACATGCTGTGAGCCAGTTCAAAAAAAATGAAAAAGGAAAATTCGCTCGGTTTTCCTCTCTCTCTCAAACAATGTTCGGGGAATGCAAAATATCGTATCGCCATTGCTGGCGGGCTATGAAATCCGTTTCGTAGGCCCCCAATGCGTGCCAAAAATGTTCAGGAAAAGCGGCTTTTAAATTTTTTATGCCCCAACGAACTAAAAGCGTTCAATGAAAAAATATTACGCCAATTGATACGTGTAGCAAAATAGCAAGATTGTTTTTTGTTTTCGTCTCGTCGTTTTTATTTTGTATAAATGAAAATGTTATGGATATTCAAAGCTTGTTGTCCATCACATAGCTCTAGGTGCAGGCCAAGCACAGCATTTATTTGCAGGGCAGTGATAAATTTTTAAATGATTTTTGCTGTTGTTTACCAACTGCAGTTTAAGAGATAAAGCACATAAAACACACAAAAACAAATTCAATAACATAAAACAAACATGCATACAAATTCTGCTTGATTTTCTCTTGAGTTTTAAGTGATAATGGAAATAGTTTTTGATACATTTCTAGTTGAAATATTTGCTAAAAATTTAAATAAATTCAAACATATGTTTGTGCTGTTTTTCCTCTTTCAAAGACCTATATGTTAAGTGATTTCCTTTGGCATTTCGATGGCTTTGTTATGGGTTTATGTGCTGAGCCTGCCCACATTCCAAACAGTTTCAAAATTCCAAGTACTTGTAGTCATACTTGTATTCAATTTCAATACGCTTAAGCGTAAACCGTATTGTAAATCTTTCCAATTTAAATCAAGGTAAACGTTTGTCATTTTGACTAATGGCTTATCAAACAAAGCGAAACAAAAGTAGGGCAAAAAAGCGGAAAACTCCTATGGGCTTACTTTTCTTTTTCTTTGCCTTTTCTTTGCTTTTTATTTTCCCCTTTCACTTTGGCAACTTCAAATGTTTGACAAAATTTATTGTATCGTAAATTTCGCATAACAAAATAGTATACATAAAGAATATAAAGAACAAAATGAAAATAAAGACGGTAAGAGGCAAGAAATAAAATAAAAATAAAAGGCAGGCGAAATGCAAAACTTCACACAGCTCCGCAGCTCGTAAATTTTCACGGAAATTTATGCAAAAGTTTTTTGTGAGAAATTCGTGATGCTTTGGCTCCTCAGGTGATTTGCTGCCAGACATGCAGCAATGTCTGAGCCGAAGGAGAGGGAAAAGATGGAGAGAGGAAGTTGTGGGTGTTGTCTATAATGACCAGGACATGTACAAGTGGCCATAGCTTTAAGCTAGCCAGGCCATTGAGCAGCTTGTTGCCTCTTTCGTGAGGGCACATTATAAATTAACAAGGCGAAACATAAATATTTCAACGTGCAACGACACCAATTCGATGCCCCAGCCACAAAAAAAAAAGCAGGCAAACGAGAAAAGAAAGCAAACGAAAGAGGAAATGAAAACTGTGCGCAATGATGAAGCGTTTAGTGGTGGCCCAAGCTCAAGAACAATAAAAGCCGGAAATGCTTAACAGCAGCATAGACCCGCAACAACAACAACAAACAACAGCAACAACAACAGAAGCGGCTACCTAACAATGACAAAGTTTCCGTTTTTCGGGCTCCGTCTCCGGCTTCAGGACCTGTCCACGCCCACCTTGTTGTGCATTGTGTCAACTGGCGTACAATAAATGCCAGCAGGAACAACAGCAATAACAACAACAACAGCAACAGCAACAACAACAGCAACAATGGCCAACAATCAGACTACAGAATATACGGTAACAATAAGCTCGAGCTGCCTGGCATATGAAGGCGCTTTGCCCTACCAAAAATATGAATCGCGTGCTAAGAACTGAGAACTGAGACTGAGACCGAGACTGAGGCTCAGCCAAAGGCAGCAATGGCAGCAGGAACAAAGGCTCAGCACAACTAAAACTTTTGTGTACTACGTACTTGTTATTGCCGTTGCTAGACATACCCTGTCCTTGCCTAAATATAGGGCATATGAGCAGAAAGAGACTGAGACTGGCAGCAAGTCTGAGCAATAATTTGTAACTCAGCGTAATTCGGCTATTAACAGCTTTACAGCTGTGAAACTTTTGCTTAAGCTGATATATTACACACATACTTTGATTAAAGTTTTTATAGATTTTGGGCTATATTTAAATATTTGTTAATTACAAACTATTTCGTAAAATTTAATATAGGAGAGACTGAGACTGGAAGCCACTCTTAACTATAGTTTACAAATAAACCTAACTCTGCTATTAACAGCTTTAAAGCTCCATAACTTGGCCTACAGTTGCTTAATTATATATAGAATTAAACTGAATTTTTATAGGTATTTAGCTGCATTTAAATATTTATTATTTCTAGGCAATAGTGTGGCATATGGAATGTATGAAACTGAGATTGGCAGCTGCACAAAAGTGCAGTTTACAAATAAAGCTTATTCTGTTATTAACAGCTGTAAAGCTCTAAAACTTGGGCAACAGCTGCTTTATTCTGTATAGAAATAAATTATATTTTTTATAGATTTTTAGCTGCATTAAACTTTGTAGTATACCTATACAATTGCGTGGTATTTGGTAGCCTAGCACTTACTTTGCCTAATTTCTTTTTGGGGTTTTTCACTTTTGCTGTGCGTGCTATTTTGAGGTTGTATGTGTGTGTATGTGTGTGTTTGTGTGTGTGTGTGTGTCTGTCTGCTTTTGTTGTGATTTATTTATTTTGTTGTTTGCCGCTTTGTTGTCACTTTATGCTTTTATTGTGCCCAAAAACCAAAAATAACAACAAGCATACGCCGCGTATGCCGGCTCGTTTAGCCCCTTTGCTTCGCTGGTTTGGTTTGGTT
Organism: Hypselothyrea guttata; assembly: GCA_035045125.1. Taxonomy (NCBI): domain Eukaryota; kingdom Metazoa; phylum Arthropoda; class Insecta; order Diptera; family Drosophilidae; genus Hypselothyrea; species Hypselothyrea guttata. The sequence goes on from JAWNNJ010001381.1 coordinate 113,019, forward strand.
TGTTCTTGCTGCTTATTGTTTTTGTTGTTTTGTTTTTTTGTTTATACTGTTGTTGCTACTTTCGCTAAGCAAGAAATCATAAAGTTAAACTTTTCTTATTACCTTTACAAGCGCTGCGCTGCGGAGTCTCAAGTGCCATTAGAGTTATTAAGCAACATCTAAGTAAGCACATAAATAACGGCATAAAACGGAGCCAAAGGTGCTCGGTTCAATGGCTTCAATTAATAACCGCTGACATTTGCGATGATTATGTGCTGAATTTTCATGGCATGGCATTGAGAAGTTTTCAAACTGCAATAATAAGCCAAGCCAAAATCCAGTTAAGATTGAGGGACACATATCTCTGTAGCTGTTTATATATCAATTTGAAATCATAAGCCGGAAATCGTTAGGCATATCACCTGCTGTCTCTGCCAACCCCAGCAGATGGAACCGAATTGGGGGCAAGTGTGCGAATACTGCTGTGTGTGAGTGTGTTTGAGGTTTCCTGCGCATATCCGTTCGATATATATCTATATATATATATACATATTTGTATATGTAAGGATAAGAACTGTCAGCTGCCTGCGAGCACAAAGGCCAAAGGAGTTCGGTTTCCGTTTGTGCCCCTAGCGCATGCAGCATCTGCTCTTTTGCCTACACTGACTGCCATTCGTATGCTCCCCTCCACACTCTCTTGTTCAGGTTGCAGTTCGTTGGTATTTGCAGGTATTTATTTTTAATTATGAGCGCAGTTTTGTTGCACACGAAAAATCACTTTTGTTGACAGTTGAACTCCTGATGAATGAGCAGCAGAATAGCAGAAGGGCGTGGTGGAGGAAGGGAGGCAGGGAGGGAGCTGCAGTTGGTGTCTGCTGCTGCTGCTGCTGCTGCTGATAAACAATGCGGCGTGCGTCCTTCCACTGCTGCTGATGTTACTGCATTTGTCCTGGCGACCGCACATAAAACGCCAACTTCATCAGTTGGAATCAGTGTAAGCAAGCAGCACCCTCACACATTCGTACACAGCGAGAAAAAATCAATAAAATTGCACCCTCGCATGCATTTGATTGCTTACCAAATTAGGCACAACTTTGATGCATCATAACTTACTTAATTAAGCATAGATTTTAATCAAATTCAAGGAATTATTAGACACTGATATTCTTTATTAACTACCAAAGAATATGTTATATGTAGAAAGATTTGTATCTCTTAAATAGATCTTAAATATCTCTTAAATAAAAAAAAATTACAAGAAGTCTATTCTAGCTCTAATAGTTGCCAGGATATGCACTTCATATTCATTATATTATGCTTATTAATGGAATTTCCTATAAATACAAATTCTTAATTGTAACTCAAGTTTAAAGCAGAATTTTTCTCACTGTGCATAACATGCAAATCAAGCAGACAGCAGGGGGATGGGGTGGTTGGGGGGAGTTGCAGGATGGCGAGTGGACTCATCGCATACGGCTCGCTTACCGCATTGTCCTGTCAGCGTCATTGAGAATGAAATATGAACAAGGCAAATGTGAAAAGTGTGCACATTGAACACTTTTGCCTCCACGTGCTACGTGGCAACGTGGCAGTCTGGCAACCCTGCAGCTTGCACGTTGTTCATTTGCAGTGTTGGTCAACGTGGCTGGCATTGTGTGCGTGTGTGTGTGTGTGTGCTCCGTTGCCCGTGTCCGGCTGATGCGCAGCAAATTGCATGCGGTGGCCAGTCGCTGCATGGAAATCATTTAAAATGTTGCATCCGTAATGCAGTTGCCCACTTATTCATTTTTGTCGCTGCAACCGCAATTTAAACGTTGACAGACGCACACACACTTCACACACACACACACACGCACACACACACACTCAAAGACTAACACCCACACAGCTCTGGTTAAATTATGGTCAACTGCTGGCGGGGGCAACGTTTTGTGGCAACTGCAAATCTGTTGTAAGCTCTGCCATTTAATTTCTGACTGCCGTTCGGAATGGTTTAATGAGTTTAGACTTTTAAACCAGGGCATTAACTAGAAGCTTACGACTGGGAGTGGCAGAGGCAGCGGCAGTGGCAGTGGCAGTGGGAGTGGCAGTGGGCGTAGTCAGGCACTAAACTCAAGCGACTTTACAGCTTGTATTAGCAGCGATGAGGCCATTGTCAAGCGCACATAAAACTCCACAAAAATTAACGCAATTTGATACCCTGTAAAGCATAAAACACGCTAGATGGTTAAGGCTAAAAGTCAAGCAGTATAAAATACAATTTAATCAGTTTCATTTGCAACTTTACAGAGCATTTGCTAGTCTCATACTTGCCCCTGGAAGTTTTTTAATTTTTTTGTTTTATGACTTGCCGCACGCAAGTTCCACTTCGTTAAGCAAAAAAACGGCCAAGCGAATATTTTATTGGGGGTGCCAAAGGACTCGAGCATCACAAAACCACCGCAAATAAAGCATAAAACGCTACTCGACCCCACCAGCCAACCAAATTAAACAGCAGAAAAGCTGCCTAAAAATATAAAAATTTAAAGCAAAAACTTGCAACAAATTAATCCCAACTAAATGCATAAAACCCATTTGTAACACTTATGGTTCAATGTGTTAAACCAACTGTAATCAATCTTTTTTTTTGTGTTTTGCTGGCAAGTTTTATCAATATTTAAATTAGTATTGCAATGCTTTTTTCGATTTCATCGACTTTTGTTTACAGTTGCAAACAATAACAGTTTACCTTTGTAAAAAAATAATAACAAAAAAAGTGTTTAATAAATAAATAAGCAATTAAATTGTTCCACATGCAGCGAGTCATTAAAATAGTTGTAGATAACATATTAATGATTCATTATGACAAGCATAAATTGCAACAAAAAACTTGCTAAAAGAGCTTAAAAAATAGATTTATTTGAATTCAAAAATAATAGCATACAAAGGCGTTGTTATTGTTAAAATTATTTGCAGAAATAATTTATCAAATTAGCTGCTTCAAATTACATTAAATTTAATTATATTTGTGATTTTTTACAGTAAAATATTTAAATAATTTATTATGCAAAATAAAATTCAATTAAAAAAAGCATTGTTTATTAATTAAACAATTTTTTAAATTCTAAATCGAATTTTTTATAATTTATTCAGCAAATCCATTTTGCATGCTCGCTTTGATGGACAGTTGAAAATTGTGCTTCAATTAAACATTCTAGCAGCAGGCAACAATATGGTGGGCGTATGTGTGTTTGCGTGGGCGTATGTGTGGGCGTGGCAGTGAGAAGGGGCGTGTCAACAGCGACAAACCGCAGACAAATGGCTGCCACCAGGTAAGAGCTAACTGCGAGAGGGCTAACTGCTGCTCAGCCAGCGGCTGTAAGAGTGTATAAATGGAGAGTGTGTCGTTGTGTTAGTGTGTCCGTGTGTCCGTGTGTGTGTGAGTGCACGAGTGTGTGTGATGTCCACTCAAAGTTGCTTGTCATTGAACCATGAACTGTACAAGAGCAGCGGACCTGAGCTTGGGCATGCAAATGGAAATGGTAACTGCAGAATTGGAGTACTCTCGTCAACAGCTCAACAACTGAAGCCGTTACACTGACCGAAAGAGAGAGGAAGACAGAGAGGGGGATAGAGAGAGCACAGACAGAGAGGGAAATAGAGAGAAAAAGAGAATTCTCTGATGTGTTTGTGAACTGTGCGCATATTTGCTTATGCAAAAGAAGCGACGGCAGGCCGGACGCAACGCGACTCTTCAGCAGGTGCTGGTTAAAAATGAGCATGTGGCAAATACTTAAATATTTATATTGAATTTACATGAAACCCGCCGGAGCGCAATCAACGTAGTTGCACTACGTGAATGGCAATTTAATTAAAAAATACCGAAAACAATAAAAACGATTGAAACACACAAAAAAATTGTACCGAATGTGTATGAATGATTAATGCCAATTTAATGGCCATTAATTGAAGTCGCTGTGCATTGATTAAAGCGTTTTTTACGCCATTAACTAAAGTAGTTTGTATATTCGAAATGAAATGCATAAACTTTTAGCTGAATTATATGCACTTAATGCATATTTATGCGGGTTAGCGCGCTCATTCGCAATTACCCGCCAATGCAAATATCAGCGGAGTGAAGAGCGCAGCGTTTTTTATTAAAAGTGCATTTATATAATGGACTCAACAGACACGGAGATGGGACAAGAGAAGGGGCAAGAGAGGGGGGAGAAATTTAGTTATGCTTGAGGCACTTAAAACTGGTCACGCAGCATGGCTGCTGTTGCTGTAGGAACAGGAAATAACATGCAGAGCTGCAGGCAGCTGCCAGGATAACTGTACAACGGGGCGTATGAGCTATCTCTTATAATATATCTTGAGCATATTTGAGCTGCCTGCTGCCTGCTGCCTGCCGCCTGCCGCCTGTGTGTGTTAAAAGTGCAAGCACTGCCACTCGAGCGTAAAATGCAGGCTTCTATTATTGCAAAGGCAAACAACATAAGAAAGAATTCGAAGAGGCAACAGTCGCACGCAACCGACAGCAGACTAACTTGCACTATACTTTTACTTCTATACAAAGTTTATATATTCTTAAGCGATTAAAACCCAAACATAACAAGCGTAATATTATCAAGCATAACAAGCATTATTATCATTATAATTTACTTTTATGTTAATTCCTTAATTTAATTTCAATATTAATTTTAATTTGTGTTTTTAATTTTCTATGTCGACTGACAATAGTTGACAATAAATAAAATAAATCAATAAATAAAGCATTATATTAAACTATTCTGAAAAACGTGTTGAAATCAGTTAATTAATAGAAAAGTTGCCTCGCTCACCTTCTAGCAGTTTGGCTATTAAAGCGTGGTACAGGAAAAAAAAATAAGAAGTAGCATTGCTGCTTTTACTAACTACATTTCGAATTCGATTGCTCCAGCTTTTATAGTTGCAAAAATTAACGCATTTATACAGAGAGACAGACGGACAATGTTTGATAAACTCAGTTTGACTATATACTGGGAATATAGTGCATACTTTTGCTACTTTTGTCTGTTGCACAAAGTTATGCTACCCTGCTTTTAATCATTTTTTAAAGGGTACTGGCTTGATAAAAGCAGGCAGCCTTTGCCCTGCGCTGTCTGTGTTTTAATCATCACACACATGAGCGCGTTTTGCATATTAACGCTTATGAAATACTTGTTTGTGTAACCATAAACCCTTTGTTTTGCAACCCGATCGCAAAAGCCAACTGGCCACGTTTATTGGGGCACACTTCGCCCAACTGACGCTGCCTGCTGCCTGCTGCCACAGACCACACACAGTGTGTGGCAGCTTCGCTTTAGCTCCTCAGCTGGTCAAATAGTTGCTGCCACAAGCCGCACATGGCAGGCTGGCCGCAATTTATGAATATGACACTCGCTGCTGGCCGCCAACAATTAATTGTGAGCTGGCCAAAAATTGATGTGCAGCCGAGTTAAATCGCATGTGTGCAAGTGGCAAGTAGCAAGTGGCAAGTGGCAAATGGCCTGCTGACTTCTGACTTGCGACTAATGCCGCTGCCAGGTGATGACTGCAAATTGAATTTGCATTGAGCAATTGCCGGCACAATGACCTTTGTTACAAGGTGGGTGGAGTAATTGCAGTTGCAGCAGCTGCAGCTGCAGCTCGTTAGTGGCCGATAGGTGGAGGGGGAAGGGGCAGGATGGGCCTTGGGGGCAATGTCAAAGGTAGCAAAGCGCTTCACGTAATGTCTGAAATATGCCATGTGCCAAAGTTCGGCTGCAAGTTTCAACTAAAACAGTTTGGCGCAGGCCGGACAAGCTTACAAGCCATTGACAGGCCAAATGGGTTAAGCTGAGCCGAGGAAAGTTCTATGCCTGCAGCGCCAGCCATTGCAACACCAACAGACAGACAGACAGACAGACAGACAGACAGACAGACAGGTGGAGAGACAGACGGGAAGGCAGAGAGTAGGCGGCAGAAATGGGGAGCGACAACAGTTGTTGGAGCAGGCTGTCAATAACAGTTGCACGCAAGGCTTCAGCGGCAACTTGGCCACTTACCTTCTGCCTCTTGCCTGTTGCATGTTGCTTCCCTCTCTGCTCTGTGCAGCTGAAAGCACAACGAACGCGTGCACTAATCCTTTTTACCTTTTTTTGGCAGCTGCAGGATCAGAGCTCTATATGTATATACATGCTGTGTGTGCAGGCAATACATCAAATTTTTGGCAGGCTGCCCTTGCACGATCAGCAGCTCATCATGCAGCAGGCTGTGGCAAAGGGAAGAGGCAGGGGCAGGGGCAGAGACAAAGGCAGGTGCGTCTGGTTGCGCTCCCCAAGTGGCGTTGGTCATCAAACAGATTGCAAAACACATTTGCAACATGCTACGTGCCACGTAAGCTGCAATTAAGTTTTGTTAATTTTAATGAAGCTTTTTCGCATCTGCTGCGGCTGCGGCTGCGGCTGTGGCTATTGCTGCTGTTCCTGCTGCTCCTGGGGGAATGAGAGTTCAAAGAAAATACAGACAGCGAACTGGACACAGCCGTTGGCGTTGGCTCTTTTTGTAGGGATTCAACGTTTTGGTTTTCATGTGCTGCGCTTCACTGCGCTCACCAAAGTTCAGCTGTCCTCATCATCCTCTCTCACTCTCCCCCTCTCAATCTTTATCTCTCTCTGGCTATGTCTGTTTTGGCCAAAAGCAATGCAAAAACAAACAGCAACAGCTGCCATGCTTTTAAGGGTTGTTGCTGTGTGTTTTCCTTACTCATTTGCTCAACTAGTTTTAAATTAAATTAAACATACTATCTGCACTAAGCCTGCATAATTATATGCATTTTTTCTGCATAGTAATTGGCCCTGAAAACCAACACAATAACAGCGCTTAAGCAAACAAGGCTTAAACTTGATGCCGCATTTAAAATAATTCAAGTCTTCAAAATGCACTTGAAATGCCTAAAAGAAATAATGCCAAATTGCACAAAAATATACTACGTGCAGTTGAGCTAAATGCAATACAATTTAAAGAGATTAAAATACATTTTTCGATAAAGAGTAGACGCTATCATTCCTTCCAATTAAAATATTTAATTAATTAATTAAAATATTTCATGAATTTTGTTATAAACCTTACCTAATAGAAATTGAAAATCAATTCAAAACAAAATTATACGAGTAATAAAAATATTGCATAAAATTATTACTAGTTTATACTTATTGTAAATTTAAAATCAATTAAAAACATAATTATATGAATCATTAAAATACTTCATAAAAATTTATTATATACATATATTTATACTAAATTTTATAACATTTATTTAATAATATATTTATATTTAGTCTCTTTCTGTTATGGCTTTAAAAGCAATCAAATGCCTTGTCTTTCGCTGCCAGTTGCAGGGTATAAAACTAAATCTTTTCAGACTTTCGTTTACTCAACTAAAATGCTTTGATTTAAGCTCTGCATTTATTATTTGTATTTTTACTACAGCCTTCAATACAGCTTGAATTAATCTGTGCTTAGCCTGACTTTAAGCCATTGCTTGATGTCAGCTTAGAGCGTGCCATGGCAGCCAGGTTGCAGTTTGAATCGAGATTGAGATTTATGCTTGCATTTTGCATGTATGGGGCAGATTATTGTTAACGTTGGCAAAACTTTATGGCAGATGCAGCAAAATGCCAGCAAGGAGGCAGCAGTGCAGCCAGTGCAACATCAAACGGGGCAAACATAAAATTTAGCCTCAACTACAAAGTGCTTATTTTGTTTGAAGTAATCCGCAAGAAGTCGTTAAAACTGTCGTTGGCAGTAGATTGATGATGGTTTCACGTGTCCAACGCAGATACGCGCATCCTGAGCCTTCCGAACCTCCTTATCCTTTCCTCCTGGCTGCCGTGTTGCGCTATTTATGATGGAGTGTGGCAGGCAGGAGGCTGCGAGAGAGAGGAGGCAGAGAGAAGTGGCAAGTGGCAAGTGGCAGCTGAGAAGTTGCAACTTGCTGGCACTGGGAGCCGTCAAAGTGCAAGCAGCTCGATATAATGAGAAGCTGCGACTATACGATCGTCTTTAATATTGCCACATGTGGCACGTCTCAATGAATCCGCAATGCTTTGATATGCAAATATGAGCGGCAGCAAAGGCGCTAGAGCTGAGCGCGTGACACGCAAAATACACGAGTTAAATTTAAATATTTTTGTTAAACTTTGCATGATCATAACTTTGCCAAAACTCTACGGATTCTCAAACGGTTTGGTTTTTTGTCAATCATTTGAAAGTGAAAGTAAAACCCGATTAATAAATAAAAGAAAAGAGGTTTTGAAATTTTAAAAATAAATAAAATAAAACCAATGGATATATATTTTGATAAGTTAATCAAATTTATACATTCATCTTAACCCAGCTCTAGCTTTTAGCCTTCACACATCCCTTTTTCTTGCCAACTTTTGAACTCTGTTAAAAGCGAGAACCGCTTTTGAAGCTGTCTTTGACACCTGATAAGTGTGCAAGTGCAAAGCTGTGCCAAATACCGAATGCCTTTCTACAGCTGCTGTTTGTAATCAAATATGCAAAGCAAATAAAATGCCAAAAGCCTGCAAGGAAGCCGACACAAAAAACAGCCAAGTGAAAAGCAAATGTGTAGGCATTAACGCATCTAAGCACTTTTCCTTTAACTGGCAGCGACTCCGACAAATTTTCAATTAACTTTGCCTGCCAGGCATTGCTCTCGCCCCCTTTTCCCCTGTCTCCCTTGGTACCTTTGTCTGCAGCATTTGATGTCACGTGGGCGTCAGCTGAAAGTATAAAAACAACAAAATGCGCATAAAATGGCACAGGTTATTGGCAATAAAAGGTCAGCCATTGTTTCTCGACATGTGTTCACCCCATTACCCCCCTCTCCATTTTGCACTCACGCCCTCTTTCCCACTCTCCTGCATAGAAATTAACATAAAATAAAAGTTCTTAGAGAGCGTGAAATCGTTATGCTTATGGCCCAACATCATATTAAGTGCGATTCTATGCATAATTTGATTACATTTCACTTGAAATCAATGTGCAGCTGTCGTGACCAGCTCAGCTTAGGGCCTAATGCTAATGAGCCTGATAAGAGGCCACACTTCTGCCTTAATTGTGTGCCGATAGCTCGTAAGTTGAGTTAAGTGCATGTAAATTCCGACTATTCCAGCTAAAACTTAAGTTAGTGCTAGAATGGTAATGTAACAGGTCATGATTATTATTATTAGCTTATACAACAATTAGGAAAAATATGGGAAAAAGTTAAAGAAAGTGTACAGTTTTTTTATATGTTTAATTTTTGTATATATTTTTCTTTAATATAATAATTACTATATTTTAAATATCGAATTCAATCGCTTTTTCTGCCCTTAGGGAAAGCCAATTGAAGCTCATGTAAATTCCTGCATTTTCAGCAGCAAGTAAACTAACGTAGAAAGTTAAAAAATGTGTCCATTTATAATACTTATTTCATATATTTTATATTTTCATATATTTACTTTAATGCAAGCTTTGTTTTGCCATAAATTTTGTTTTTAACCGCCATTTTGTGTAGACATCGCAGAGACTGTGTGAGAGTGAAAGAGAGACCCTTCGCCGCTAGGTTGTAGCTAAAAACGAGAAATAGATGGCGCCACAAAATAGTTCACACACAGCCCAGTTGTTTAATGTTGATGTTAGTATTTCATCGTATTAGTAGCTAGATGTGATAGTTGATACTAAAAGAGATCAAATTATATATATAAAATGAGCAAAATTGTCAAGAATATGCCTTTGCGCTAAAAAATTGTATTAATTTTTAATTGGTGCCCATGTATTGTTATTGATGTATTGTTGCGTGGGCTGTTTGGAAATCTGTTAGTCTAGATTGATTCATATCGAAGCTCTATTACAATCGACCAAAACCTGCAACTCAAAGTAAACGGCTTGGGTGTACTATGAGAAGTAACTGTTTCTAGCCAAACGCATGCAGGAATTCTTGGGTGGATGTATAGGCCCATGATTTTGAAACTTCACCAAGACGTTCGATACCGTTTTATTAAGTTCTTCATCAAATGGTTGGTATGACGAAGTCCGTTCATTTAAAGTCAACTCACTTGGCTCTTTTTCTGGATCTTTTGCTCCCTCAATAGATGTTGTGGATGTTATATCTACATCCTCAGCAGAGCTATTATCATCCAGTTGAGAAGTTATGCGGTATTCAAGCCTTTTTTGATCCACCTTTCAGTTATGTGAGCTTATATCAATTGAATACTATAAACAATAATACAACTTACACTTCGGTATGTCTTAATCAGTTTAACAGCTGCGGAGCAAGTTAATTCCAATGCGCTATTTAGTATAATCTTTTGAACGACATCCACAACTAAAGACATAATGAAATATTTTTTATTGAAAAATTTAGCTATAACATAAAACGAAACGAGAACCAAAACTGACTATAAAAACAAATTTTCACTACATACTACATAAAATGCAAAGCAGAAAAAGTCAAAGTAAACGTTTCGTTAAATAAAAATTGGCATTTATTAAAGACAATTTGTTAATCGTTTCAAATCGGCGTATATATTTTCGTTTTAATAAAATATTTATTATTAGCACAGACCATCGCTAGTTGTCGTTATATTTACATGTTTTCGCATTGTTAACTGTATCTTTTGCTTCGATACTGAATAAATACATTATAATTAACTAAGATAACTAAAACTATATGTACATAAAGCTTAGGTGCTCACTGGAGCCGTACGTATATGAATAATATAAATATATTTATGCAATATGTTATTTATGGTTAGCTCTTATCAAGTTCTATCTTAGATTTGGTTGGAGGCAGCGTAGACGTAGGTTCATCATATTCATACTTTACGGACTTCAGTTCACGGCCCATGCTGAGCACTGCAGCATTGTTAACTTGGTTTAGTTTGGGTTCAGGAAGACAGTTCTCCTTGGCATGGAGATCTCGCTTAATGCGCACCATCGGCTCATCCGTGTATGCCTCTTGTGGCGTCTCATTGAGCTGCAAGAGCTCGCGACGTATGGCTTCAACATTTGCAACATTTGCCGCATTCTCCGAGACGTTCGATTTCTCAGCTGTAGCATTAACAGTCAAGGTATTGTTGCTTTTGCTGCGTTTTATATTGACCAACAACTCCAGTGGCAGCGGCAGTCTTTGGGCCAAGATTGGTGCATCGGCAGTGCCATTTTTAAGCAGTTCTCCGGTTTTATAGGAGAGCGGCTCAAAGACCCCGGCGTGCGCCTCCTGCTCCTCGCGAGCGTGTGCGCTCTTCGTTAGCCTCTCTATCAGCGAATCTTTGAGCTCTTTGACATCGTTGTTGGCCTGCTTGGGCTGCAGTTGTGGTGGGGATTGTGGTTGGGATTGTGGCTCAGGTTGCGCCAGATATTGTGGTTGTGGTTGCGCTTGAGGCTGCTGTTCAGCTGGTGTTAACGCATTTGCTGGCTTTAAAACTGCCTTTAGTTGCTGTTCCTCTTGTCGATTGCTTTCTTTGACCTTATCGAGTGCTTCAGCCAGTTCATTTACCGCCAAGGGTTTTGGATTATCGGGATTTTGATTAGCCAACTCAATGCTTATCTTATCCACGCTGCGTTCCAGCAACTTCATCGTATTTTCGTTCTGTGGCTTCTGCTTTGCCAGCTCCTCGTTCAGTTCGTCCACAGTGCGTTCCAACATCTGCATTTTCTGTTTCAGTTCTTTCTGCGTCTTACGCAGCTCGTCTGCATTGGCTTTATTGTCTTTCTGCTCCTCTGCGGTGATCTCCTCTTCTTTCTTGATGGCAGCACCATCTATGGTTTGTTGTGCTGGCAAATCCAACACGCCAGTAGCTTTTGGCTTAACGACAGGCGGATTGGGAGGTAGAGCTCCATCTTCTACTTTGGTTATTGTCAAATTCTTTTCCTTCTTCTCGTCTATGGCAGCTGGTTTCGCTTCGACCTTGTCAGACTTTTCGACTTTTTCCTGCGGCGATTCGTTCCCTTCTAGAGCATGGGATTCATCAACGGGCAGTGGAGGCATAGGTGGGTTGTCCGAGGAAGCGCTTACTATAATAGGTTTCTCTGCTATTTTAATGCTTTCTGCATTGGCTTCGTTTTTAGTCTCTTCCAGCTTTTCTAATACTTGCTTAACAACAGATTCGTTGGGTTCTTTTATCAAAGGTTTCAGTACGTCGGAGTTCTTTAATGGTACATCTATAGCTGGCGGTGGTTTGTCGTTGGGTAATTGAGGTGTTACCATCTGCACAGCCTCAAATTGTGGGCCGGAACTCTGGGCATCGATGGCATTTAAATTGGCATAAGTGCCCAGTATCATCAGGCAGAAGCCGCTGACAAATATAAACTGCGCCAGGGTGCGTTCCGTGGATTCCTTTTTAATGATCTTGCGGAAGCTCGAGGCTGGAAACATGATACAAATCGCCACGCCTATGGTGGAGCCAACCAGGCCAATGATGAGCTCTACGGAGGGTATCATAAACGCCACGCTCAGCGAGAAGAAGACGATGAAGAGCGTGATGAGGCGAAAGCGTCGCTCCGGAATATAGCTATTGCTCTCCATGTGTCCCTGCTGAATAGATTAAGTATTAGATTGGCAATATATATATTTAACATAGAGAGATTTGAACGAGCCTACCTTTCTGTAGAGCAGGGAATAGATGCTGGCTCTGCAGGGGAATATGACGAGCGGAAAGCTGAAGGCAATGGACAGCACAAAGCCAATTTTGATGATGTCGCTGCCGAAGGAGGGCGACAAGTTGACCAATATATTGCCTGCCATACAAAGAATATATTTAGCAACCAATTAACTTGGCTTAAATGCTGTTAATTACCCGAAAAGCTGTGCGTGCAGAAGGCGACGTAGCCAAAGAATCCCACGGCAATGTAGACAAGCGTGCAGATCCAAGTTGCATTGCGCACAATGCCGTTCAGCTTCTCCAGACTTTGGTTGTTGATGCTGTCAAAGACCTCAAAGAGCTGCCTGTAAGAGAAGTAGGGTTTTTATTAAGATGTGTTAGAAATGTATTTATTGGGGTTTGCAATAATCGATTTCTCTTCCACAGTTACTGACATTATGCATGAAAGTCTCAAGAAGAGCGCTAGAACATTGTTTCGGATTGGGTTAGTCTTCGATCAACATGCGACCGATTTTTCTCTCTCTCTTAGCTTCTGAGTCTTCTGAGCTTGTGTGGGTAAACGTTTGGAATGAGCGCCCTATAACTTTCTCCCCTCGTGATATCATAAGGCAAACGCAACAATAACAAAAGAAGCTCTTTTTTACCGACTCTGCTCTATTTGCTCTCGCTCTGATTCTCATTAGTTGAGCCAGCTACGGTTATGCTGTTTAGTGAGCACTTGCTAAGAGACCGACTCGTGTCTTGCGCTCAGAAGGAAATCAGAGATCGAGAGCGAAACGAAAAGATGGTGCTAGTCAGAGAGCGAGAGACTTTCTTTTTTTCCGAGAGGAAAATGCGGTTGACTGTCTTGATTACTTACATTTGGCAGGACAAGGCCATGCTGAAGATGGGCAGGCACTGGAGCACGCCGGCAGGCTCCCAGTAGACGACCTTCTGGGTCCAGTCGTTGGCCAGTATGTGCTGCTGCGACTCCAGCACGATCTTGAGCATGAGGCAGACGTAGAAGCCAATGGAGGCGGTGCAGACCGCGGACAGGCTGTCCACATTCCTGAGCATGCCCAGGGGCACGATGCAGCAGATGGTGACCACCAGCATGACGACGATGCGCAGATGATGGTGCTCGGTCATGTCCAGGGCGAAGAGCTTGGAGATGATCTGCGGGCCAAGGTCGCCGACGACCACAAAGTAGGTGATGCAGGTGCCGATCAGGTAGCCAATGATGCAGAGTTCCGCCAGCAGTTTGCCGGAGGTGCCAAAGGCGTGCAGGCCGAGCAGCTCGAAGCTCTTGCGACGCGTCAGCAGCGAGGTCTTGATCAGATAGTGGCAGCAGATGCGCGTTATCCAGTTGCTCAGCACGAGCAGCACGATGGAGAGGATGATGCCGCACTTCTGGAAGCAGAAGGGCATGGCCAGTATGCCCACGCCAATGATGCTGTTGGCCAGCGTCATAACGTGGCCCGAATGGGAGAACATGCTGCAATCAATCCGTCTTCACTGTAGCACTAAGCAATCGAACTGAAAGCAAACAAAACGCTGCAACGTTGTGCAAAACGGCAAACATCACAAGAGGCTTTTATCACCTACCTCTTATCTCGGCGCTATTTGTGGAAGAAACGCAAATAATTCAAACTGAAGTTGGCGTTTGGCTTTGTTGGCTCGCATCGAACAGACACGTAGATACGTAGACTGTGCAAACAGACACATCAGTTAGTTATTTATCGGCGGTTAGTTTGTGGCGCACGTTTAACGCATGTCCAATTCGGCTCTGTTTTAAACAATTTTGGTAACGTCATCATTGTTTTTTTGATTTTATGCTGCTCAGCTGTTTTTGGTCATTAGGGATGTGAGTTTCAGCACGATTAACAGTTGGTTGCTCAACATAAATATTTGCTAAAAAAAAAATATTCAAAATTGTTTCTAAATAAATATTTATTTTAAGATCTAACAACTTTTGCACTAATTGAATTTTAATTATTTATTTATTGCTTTTGTTTGTATATCGATGTGCTTAAACACGCCCTGTTATTTATAGATATTGCATGTTTTTAAGCGTAATATTTCAAAGCATTTCAATTATTAACAATCTATTGAAAAATTATTGTATATATTAAATTTAAACTGTTGCAAAAATAACATTTTGAATATCGATAAAATTAATTTTTTGTCTGCAGACGCATCGCTAACAGCTGGCGGCAGCGTTGCCAGAAACAGCCAGATTTGAATTGCAAAATAACTGCTAATGAAAACAAAACAAATATGCATAAATAAAAATATTATAAATTAATTATAATTATGAATAATAAAAATTAAATTAATGTATAATATTGAATATAAAAATAAATTTTGCCAAGCGTAATCAGCATGCAAAAACGAGTTAAGTTGGCAGCGCTGGCTGGCGCTCACAGCTGCACTAGCTCATAGCAGTGTGACCAGTTGGCAAAACAAATGGCAACGTCGGTTTTAATCTAGGTGGCAACGCCGAAATCGAAATTGGTGGCAACCCTCGGCGCTGTGTTTCTTTCCGTTCCCTAGACTGCAAACGTCAAGATGGCCGATGTAATTTTTATACAAAAATCTGAAAAAATATTCGGCATCCGTGCGCAGAACAAGAAAAGTGTTGCGAATTCAACATGAACAATATGCTGCGCATGCATGCGAATGTTATTTTAGAGTTTTGCCGGTTATTTCGTGCTGTAAAGAAGGTGCTAACAAATACCCTGTACTTTTTGTTGTTCGCAGCAAGTTGATGAGACTCTCAAGAAGAAGCGCACCTTCAAGAAGTTCACCTACCGTGGCGTGGACTTGGATCAGCTGTTGGACATGCCCAAGTAAGTGCAATTACAAATACGGTTAATTCTGTCTATCGGCGTCCCGAAACTAACCTTACTTTGCATATATCCACAGCAATCAGTTGGTCGAGCTGATGCACAGCCGTGCCCGCAGGCGTTTCTCGCGTGGATTGAAGCGCAAGCCGATGGCTCTGATCAAGAAGCTGCGCAAGGCCAAGAAGGAGGCGCCCCCAAATGAGAAGCCCGAGATCGTTAAGACTCATCTGAGAAACATGATTATCGTGCCCGAGATGACCGGATCCATCATTGGCGTTTACAACGGCAAGGACTTTGGCCAGGTAAGCATCAGATATAGCCATTAATTGGCATTGGTATACCAGTGAGAAGTAGAAAAACCAGAAGGAGGCGTGGCAGAAAACTATATATTCTTTATCAGAGAGACGAGCTGAGTCGATATTTCCTTGTCCGTCTGTCTGTCTGTATGAACGCGTCTAGGTAGGTGAACACCATACGCAGATCAAGTTTATTTCAAATCTTGGATGGCACGCCCCCTTTACGCCCAAGATCAATAAAACCAACATTACCATTGTAAAATCGAACACAGAAAGTTGAATTACAAGCGTTATATTTAACATAGAAGGTTGTTGTTTGGAATATATATTCCAGACTATAATCTCTAGTTATCCAATAAATCTCATTGAAATCGGGAAATGAAATCAGAATATATTAACAAAACAATAGATTTGTCCTACTGATTTGCTTCGCCCAATATATAACATAATATTTAATATTGAAATTCTTATTTTTCAGGTTGAGGTCAAGCCCGAGATGATTGGACACTACTTGGGCGAGTTCGCGCTGACCTACAAGCCCGTGAAGCACGGTAGGCCCGGTATCGGTGCCACCCACAGCTCGCGTTTTATTCCCCTCAAGTAAGCGCTGTCGTTATCGTTATCGATATCGATGGTCGTGTCTACAGTCGAGTTTTTGGATTGTTACGCGTAATAAAGGAAACGTAATTTTTTAAGAACTTAAAACGGACTTTCAATCAGTGCTGGCAAACCCGCTTTTTTCCCGTCAAATTCGGCTGTTTGAAGTGCATTTGCTGGAAAAATTATAGAACTCCGGCAGGTGAGAAAAATAACTCTTTAGCTTGATAAGAGGGAAGCTTCTCTACAAAAACAGTTTTCTTCCCCGGAGCACTATTATTTATTTTCTGTCTTTTTCACAACTTTTAAGCTTTATTTCAATGGACTTAACGTCAACCACAGCTTTTTTCTCTCGATGAAAACTGGCAACACTGCTTTTAATTCGCGCCAAAAAACAAACACCCAGAAGAGTTAACAAATTTATATTTATTGGAACTTTCAAATTGTATATAGTATTTTTAATAGTATTTGTAATGTGTTTTGTGGTCTATCTGCGCTTTCGCGCGCTGTTGTTGTTGGTCATGACGACGCGATCGTACGCCGTGTCCTTCATGTTCGCCTCCCGTGCTCCGTTGTAGACCAGCTGGCGGGGCACGCTCGGGGACTGGGGGCGGAGCGGGGACATCGGCGTCATGGTGTCGTTCACATCGGCGGATCCGTAGGCGCTGTCCTTGACTTGAGAATCATGTGGGGGTCGATTAAAATAGTTGGTTTGCAGGGGGGTGGGCGGAGCGGGCGGCGGGGGGAGTTGGGCAAGCGAGTGGAAGGCGTTAGTTAAGCCCGTAAATGTGACGGTTTTGGTGGCTGCAGGATTAGTTCTATTGCCGAAATTCAGCTGATTATTGCCGCTTGAGAAGTAGGCGCTGCCATTGGGCGCCCATGGGGTGCCCTGGAGGTGGCCCTGGTTATTGGCGTTAAAAGCGGCGTAGGAGGAGAAGTTGGCGTTAGCGTCTATGGCCGGCATGCTGGCGTACATGGCCGCCTGCAGCGAGTCGGACTTGGAGCGCTGCAGGATGCTCTTGTGGCTGCTCTGGCTGCCACGCGTGCCCACGCCGATGGAGTTCTTCGTGGGCGGGGGCGTGGCAGCGGGCGCGGGCACATCGAGTGAGGTTAGTAATTGGCTGCTCTGCGATTGGCTCAAAAAGCCGCCGACCTGCAGCATCGACGCATCCTTACCTAGACGATTCAGCTCCATCTCCATGGAGTTGTAGATGGTCAGATTACTGGCCAGCATGTCCTGCCTGGAGCCCAGGGTCAGCAGGCTGTCGGCATTGTTGAGCGTCGAGCTGGAGGCCAGATTGGTGGACTTGGAGGAGTGCAGGGCCATGCCCATTTCGCTGGGTCCCTGCTGCAGTGCCCCCGTGCGTGGATCGAAGTGCTTCTGTGTGGCATCCTTGAGGGTGCTCTTGATCTCCTTGGGCTTGTCCGGCTGCTGGGGCTGCCGTATGGAGGAGATGTGTCCGGGCACCGGCTCACGGGATACTGAGGATGTGGGCGATGCCGAGTTGGTCTCCTCGTTCTCCTCCTGCAAAGGAAAAGTGGAGTTGAATTAGAGCTTCGGTTATCCTGCCTCGCTTACCTCATCCTCCTCTGTAATGATGGACGACTCTATCCAGTCTTTAATGCGATTCTTTTTTAACTGACGATCGACGTTCGTCTCGATGCCGCAGTCCGCCAGTGTGTAGAGCAGGCGATTCTTCTCGTCGGGACTGCTGTGGAAGGAATACATGGAAGGACACAGCTCGTCTGTCTCATATTCGGCCATCTCCTTCTCCGCCGTCTTGGCCAGCCAGCGGTCGTCGATGAACTTGGTCAGATCGCCCAGGCTCTTGGGTCGATGTCCGCTGCGCGGCTCCAGGAAGCGTTTGAACATGCGCTGAGCGCGGGAAGTGAGCAGCTGGAAAATAAATAAATATTGAATATTATTAAATAGGGAGTACTGAGTTTGTCCCGACTTACTGACTGACTAACAGTAAGAGTACTTTAATTAAATAAATTTTTTTTGTTTATTTTAGCTCCAATAGTATTTTAGTAATATGCAAATGAATTTTTAAGTATTTGATTGTAATACGGTTTGTCCTGACTAACTTACTGATTGATTGTCAGTCAAAATTTGTATACCTTAAATAGCTTGGGTGTACGTCGCAACGGCATCATCATTATGCTGCCCTGCCAGACCAGATAGCGCACATATCTTGGATCCTCCGAGGATGCCTTCTGCCAGGGCAAACAACCCGTCAGACAGACGAATATTACAATGCCAAACTGCCAAACATCGTGACTGGGATCAGCTCTAAAAGGTAACAGAAACTCAATATAGTTTGTAGTATATAGTTTTGGATGTACTACAACTTACTTATAGGTGCCTTCGGGCTTAACTTCTAATACTTCCGGTGGACTGTAAGGCAACCATTCGTTGCGTCTTTCCACTGTGGAGCCTGTTTGAAACGATTCACCGAAATCGCAAAGTTTTACACGTTGAAAATCCGAGCGATATATGAGCACATTATCCAGTTTTATGTCACGATGCACAATGTCTCTACGGATAAAAATAATTAATAATTTTATTATTATTTAAATAAATTTACTTACTTTGAATGCATATAATCTATAGCAGAGGCCAGCTGCTTCGCTATGCGTTTGCTATACACTTCCCCCACGCCAGTTTCAGTTACATTTGAAGTCAGATCACCTAGGGATTATTATAATGAATATATATAATCTATGCAATAATTTATCAAATATATTTAGCTACCTAGAGGTGCATATTCCTGTGTGAAAACATAAAATCCGGCCGTCTCAAAGGCCACATCGTAGGTGGTTACAATATGCCGATGCACGCCCAGATGTAATCCGTAGTGAAACTCCCGGTAGAAATCTCGTAGTGTCACATAGGGTTTCGGTACCGCCTTGAGCACCATTTCCGTCTGAGATCCCCGATGTTCCACCAGCAATATCTTGCCGAACCATCCTTCGCCCACAATTTGTATAATATCGAATTCATCCACCAGTTGTATCTATTTGATGATGTTTTGATAGATGGTAAACTGTCTAGTAATTGCTCAATATATTTATATATATACGATATATACAGCCGGCCAGACATACACACATACTATATTTAATGTTACTCTATTTTTGATAGAATGCTCGGTGCCTGCCCAATAAAATAAGTTTTCGTTTTACGTTAGCGTTAACTATTAGCTCAGCGAAGAGAATTCTGGCGATCAGCCAATCGACACGATCTGCCAAACATTTCAGCAGCTAAACGAATACAAAATACCCTGTATTCTGCCTAAAATTAAATTAAAGAATTGTTAAAAAATTTTGCAAAATTTGTTTTGATTTATTTTGAATTTTTTGCAGCTTGCCAATTAGTTCCGCATTATATATTCGCTGTCAAAATTTGATATGCCCAAGAGTCAATAATTGTCTAATTGCAGCGTTGTTGAAATTCTTGAAATATTTGCTATACACTTTTAAATAGGGTATTTAAAGTCTGTCATACAATGCGTAACGCATGTGAGCCCAAAGGTACATTTATAATACAATTTCATTCTTGAATGAAATATATATTTAGAGCTATAACTAAAAGTAAATCGATACTACACGGCAGCAAGACCTAATTAACCAATTGGTACTAACATAATAGTTTAATAATTAAACAACTTTTGATCTTTGAGATCAAAGTAACCAGTAAAACGGTCGATATATCAGCGTCTTCAAGTACATTAAACACGTATCATTTGCAAAAGAAATTAGACGATAGAAAGTGGACTTTTTGAAAGAATATTCCTAGAAATTCAGTTGTATAATTTTTATAAATTCAATTATAGCTAATTTTAAAAATTTCAATAAGATGAAATTCGTAGAAATTCAATTAAGAAATCAAACCGTATTTTGAAAATTTCCGTAAATTATTTATTTGCCTGGAATTTGTGGAACTTGTAAAAGTCCAGCGCGAAATTCTCGAAAAATTGCATGCAACATTTATTGCCGCGAATTTTCAGTTATGCGTGTATATTTCAAAAATATTCTTAATGGGGGGTCGAAGCGGTGATTTTTGTATTGTTCTTAATAGACTTACACTAAGGCGATTGTTATGTTTTGCAATAAACAGATGGTAAACATTTACCTTTTCCAATTCGAATTCACGAATCTTGTGTATATGTCCACGCGGCCGTTTCGACATGTTTTCCAAGCTAATTTGAGTTGAGTTTTGAGTTGAAATTCGCAGTATTGCACATGCGTATGAGTCACATTGGTATTGGCTTTTCTATTGAAACACAGCACTCTATGCTGCACTAGATAAATTATTGGGGGGCAAGAATTCAACGTAAAACAATTAAATTTGTATTTCGGTTTTCCGCATAAACAACAGCAACAGCAGCAGCAGCAGCAGAAAGAACGTTGTAAATATTTATAGCGCCTGCACAAAGGCAATCATCATATATAGTATATATATATATCGAAGCAGACGATGCACATGTAGCTATATCTGTATATCGGTTGGGCCTCTTTATACAAAAAGAGAAGGAAATTGTTGAGATTTATTTGGTCTCTTGCAGTCGCTGGGCTTTGCATTGTTGTGCACTTCCTGGATAATCAATTTCATATCATAAGTCTGTTAAGTACGCATCTAGCTATAAACAGAAAGGATGGAGCAGATCAGTCGGACGTAAGCGACAGTGGAAGACAAAAAACTAAACAAACTTGAACTGCCTGCTTCATAGGACAACCTAAATACCAAACATTTTTGTCTCTAACTCTTAGAGACATACAGACCGACAGATACTAATCAAGATTATATACTTTGTGGGTTCTGCCACGCCTACTTCTAAGTTTTACACACATTTCTCACTTGCACTAACTTAATAGACCCATTTTTTTACTCATTTAAAGTACAGTAATTATAAATACGAATTGCATTTATTGTCAATCGGCTTAAGTTCAATGTTGTCGTCGTTCTCTATATGTATATTTAGTTTAGCTTTAGCTTTTGTTGTTGTCAAACAAATATTTAATTGAACCGTCTAGCAGTCTGCTCACAAATACAACTACAGATACAGATACAGCTACAGATACAGCTACAGATACAGCTACAGATTCTGATACAGCTACAGATATATTCGATATATTCGAATCTTGCACACTTTGTAAAGCTTGCAAAATATTTGAATAGTATTTTGTTTAGTTCAGTTTCAGTTCGATGTTTGTGCCCAGGTTTTTGATTTTTTCGTGATGTTTTCTTGGGGAATTCGCCTCAATTCTGTTTTCTGTTTTCTGTTCTGTTGCCATTCTGTTTTTGCTTTGCCTAAACTTTTGCATATTATCAACAGCGAAATTAAAAATAATGCTTCTTGCCTCTTATATAAAAACATAAACCGACAAATCCAAATACTCAAATCTACTACGTGCGGATTTCACAACAATTCCATTTCTTCTGCATTCACTCGCATTTGTTTTGACCGTTTGAAGCTTTCCTTGAATATTATTAGTTTTATAGTTTCCACACCGCACGCTTCGCACCAGTTGCTGTATTTTAAAAGTCCATTGCACTGAATGAAAAAATGCGTTTTTTTTTATATTATTTTTTATGCCGAGCTCTGCATTTTCCGTGGCCGCATTCGTTGAAAATCCGTTGCCAACTGCTCTCAGCGCTCGATGCTCGCGTTTGGCCAGGCAACTATATTGAAAATGTTTAAAAAAAGACATTTTGTTTACGCCGTGCAGAGAATAATTTTCGAATTATTTGAAAGTTTTCGAAACATATGCGAAGCTTTCAGAGCCAGAGCGCACGATTCATAAATTGTAGTTCTCTTGCCGCCCAATCAGCTTGTATGTATTCGATGATCTTGCAAAACTTTTGATATAAATCGTCTATTTCAAAGTGTTCCACATTAGACACGATCGGCACACATATACGTTTTATAGATTGTATTTAATGAAACACAAACAGACATGTTTTTACACGTGTGCCTGCATTTTTATTGCTTTTATTTCACAGACACAAATAATTAACTGTTAAAATAATCAATTAAGCTATAAATTATCGCTGGATTTAAATTTTTTAATGTCCAAATATGCGTTTGATTTTTTAGTAATATTTGCAGAATTTATTGCATTTAAAATCTACAAAAAATTGCTGCTCAATCTCTTCGAACCCGAATTAAAACGTTCAAATAAACCGTCAATCCAAGCGTGCGTAAGTTTGTTGCTGCAACACTAAAACAAAGCATGCACAACAATTGTCTTAATCAGAGACACGAACCATGCACGGCGCAAGCATCACCATAAGCTGCTTGCTGCAGCACTAGTATGCAAACTAGGGCTGCAAGATAATAGGTAGTGGGTATTTCGATGCTTAAAAGATTTTAATTTCATGTTTAAACAAAGGCAATTTATGTAATATACGAGCATAAGCTGATTGCTGCAACACTATAACGAAGCATGTAAATTCAACTTTTGGTTTCAGCCGAGCCACGAACCTAATACTGCGCCAGCTTCTATGCTCGCAGGTTCGAACTGTCGAATCGAACATGTTTGAGGGCTCGAGTCAAGGCAAAAAAGAGCAAATAAATTTGTGCAATTAAATTGTAATAAACATAAATATAAAATATAAATAAAATATTAAAATTTATTTTTGAACATTAAAAATAAACTGCATTCGAGTTATTCCTTTATTTTCTGCTTAAAGAGTTGCCAACATTGAACAAAATTAATTAAAATAAATGTTAAATTATAGAAATTAATTTGGTTATTATAATTTGGTTTTTTTTTTGTTTGCTGAAATTTGGTGCGTTGTTTATTTGAAAGTGGCAACCATGGGGACAGCCAAGTTGGACGTACACACGCACAAAGGCAACTCTAATTGGTCACTTCCGCTTGGCACGACGTTTCCTTGGCGCATGCGACGTTCAACTTCAGTTTCAGTTTCTGCGTTTGACACACTCACACACACACTTATGCACTCACACCGACTTTAGAGTTGTTCATGAGTATGTGTGTGTGTGAGAGGGAGAGGGGAGGGTGCAGGTGCAGCCAACCACTTGTCGCGGACTATAAAAGCGACTGCCATGGAGAATTCGCTTGCATACGTTTGAATGTTACCGTTAGCGCAACAACTGAACTGCAATTTTTTGATAGAGTTGCCAAATATTCAGCATATTTCATGAATTCCATTTGAAATGTATGTGTCCTAGTATACGCAAGTGCCGTTTAAAGTGAGATTTTCACAGTTTTCAATTAGAATTGTTTGTGCATTTGAGAACTCGTAAAAAATGGATTGGCCAAAGCGTTTTTAAGCTTGGAGTACAACAGGTATGTGTGCTTAAAGTGACCTATATTAATTAAAAAATAAAGCTGCAATAGGCTGTTAAATTGTTACATAATTGATAAAACTTATTGAGATTTTAATTGACTTTAAAATAAAAATAAATGAAGTGCATTGATTTGTGTATAAAACTTTTAGTTTTTAATGTGATTAGGGATTATATATTTTATTTAATGTGCAGTCGAAAGACTGCAAATAAATTAAAAAGTAATTAAATAAATAATTTGAAAATGTAAATTAAAATATAATGCAATAAAATAATAATAATTAAAAAAATTTAGTTTTTAAGACAGGGATTGGGAAAAATTCAATTTATTTTTAAGCAAATAAATATAGGTTTGCATAGGAAAGAAATATCATTAAAATTATTTTATTTTTTGATATAAATGAAATTAAATAATATATATAAAATATAATAAAAAATATTTCCCAACTAAGTTGTATAAAAATAAATACATTTCTATCACTGGAATTCTTCATATTCTTTTCAATTTCTCTGTCGACTGGTTATAGTTGTCATTAATTAAAATAAAATAAAATTCAAATATATTAAAATAAATTTATCTTGTTTTGTACCATATAAGATTAAGAAAAGAGCACATCAAAAGTCTAGTTTTTGTTCACTACGACAAGATTCGCTAGGCTTTAGTCAATTCAATTATTTAATTGAATCTTTACTCGTGTTTGCGTTTAATTGGGCACAGCTCTCGACTTAAATTAAGCCAATGCTTATGTTTTAAGTGAACCAATTAATTATGTGAAACGCTTGCGACGACTTAAAAATAAAACAAAAGAGCGAACAGAATCAAATGCGCTGTATGACATGCTGGAGAACAATGCAATGAAACACCGATTCGATTAATTTATTACAGTCAACGACATGCTCTCCGCATATGGTGTTTGGGTTTCTCTTTTTGTTTTTTTGCGATAATTGTCAAGTGTCTGGGTGTGCGTTGGCCACACGTCGTATGCGTAATATGTGCACGGACAAGCACTCGAAGGGCTAGAGCACATGTCGTGGCCAAACAGATTTCAAGTGTTATGGACATTTCACACACACACAACCGATATACAGACATACATATGTATGCTGTATGTGTATAGGATTGTCTGTGGCTCAATTGAGCATCAAGTGTCGGCTTAAGCCCTCAAGCAGCGCATGCCACAAACATGCAAAAAATTAAACACCGCTTTGCTAGAAATATATATCTGCAATAATTTAATAGTATTTTGCTTTCAATATTTGCATGTTTATATTTGAAGAGCAGTGCGTGTGGATTGGTGCGGAGTTGGCTGGACTGAAACGACGGCAACGACGACGTTTTGGCCAAGGAGACGGACATCGTCGCAACGGCGATGTCACCGACCGGACAAATAGCAAAGACGACCACGCCACACGATAACGATAACAATAGCATAAACGATCAGCGCGAGACATGGAGCGGCAAGGTGGATTTTTTATTATCGGTTATTGGATTCGCCGTCGATTTAGCAAACGTCTGGAGATTTCCCTATTTGTGCTACAAAAATGGCGGTGGTAAGTAGCTCAAGACATGACCCTGTTATTATTATTATTAAGAGGTCTATTTTACTCCCTACTGTACCCAATGAACGTCCATATGTCAAATGTCCTGGCTGAACTCGAGTATCTTTATTGGACTCCTACATCCTTTCCCGATAGACCATAGTTACCAAGATTGATGTACCTTTGCACTGATGTTTTCACCTTCACACCAAAGAATCTACAACTGTATTTATTGACCTAAATTCTTGGAAAGTCACTTCAGGAGATCCGTAGGATTCGGAGCGTGTTTTCAGCTAGCTGCATACTCCTTTTAAATCTTTACTGCTTCTCCTATGTTCGAAAAGGCTCAGCTATCACAGACCTGACCCCCAGCTTTAACTGAAATCCCGTTTGGGCCAATTAGAGCAACAGCGTGGCAAGAACAATGCCCAAAAGGGGCGGGAGGCAGAAAAAAAACTGCCAAGCAGAAATCATTTATAAGGCTTTACACATCATTGAGCGCCGGCAGCTCACTTGAGCTGCCTCGGAGCCGCAACAACAAGTGACTTGGCCTTGTTAACACTTTGACAAGTGCTGCGAAAATGCGTGCGAAGTGCTGCCATTAACTGGGCAGCAAGTTGGGCCGGGGCGGGGGAGGGCGTGGCGTAAGTGCGTACTTCCTATGCGAAATTACAGGGCGAGGCGAACAAGTCCGTCCAGACGCACAATAAGCCGATACGTATGCTTAGACTTGTGATCTTCGTACGCAGCGCCATCATTCAAAACAATTTCAAAGTTAAGTGCTTTTGTATGACAACTAAATCTGGCAGTCATAATCGCATTTCAGGGCCCTGCTCTCGCTCCCTCTCCGCCCTCTCCCCCCTGCCCCCATCCATCCACTCAAGTTGCCGCAATCTGACAGCCAGTGACTAAGCATCGACGCCGTAGGGTGTGCAGGACATGCTTTCTAGGCTTTTATTGTTACTCCTTTACACATACATATTCTCCACATCAAAATAAAGACATATTTATGCACACACACACATACATATAACCAAAAGGAATGGAGCTGATCAGTCGTAGGCGCCTGACTGTAGAATACCCTGTAGCCTAAATTTGGATTACATTTTGTAATAACAACAGCTCGCGCTACGCGATTTTCCCTACAGTATTACCCGTCCTTCTACACAAAGTTATTAGCCCGATTTTTACCCATTTTTACAGGGTATACATAAATACGTATGTACATATATTTAATACGCATTGTGGCAAATTCATGTGCCACACACGTTTTTGACGGCGGCACTTAGGCGTTGAAATGAATTTTCACTCGCCTGCGTGTGCGTGTATTGGTGTGTGTGTGTGTGTGTGTGTGTGCTAGTGTTTATTGGTGTGTGTGTGTGTGTTAGTGTGTGCTTGCCTTTTTCCTTTATAGTTTTATGACTATTTCATACTCATACTCACACTCACACTCACACTCATAGCTCACACTCGCAGCATATCTTGGCGCTTGTCGCGTTCGCTTTGAGCTCTTAAAAAATAAATTGTTATTTCATACGCTCCATTGCACTCAATCAGTGACAGCTTAGTATTCATTTTTATTTTATTTCACATTCTTTCATATTTTATTATGCCCTGCTCTGGTCTGCCGTTGCCAGGCTTAAGTTGATGGCGGAGCCAACGTTGTGGCATTAGCCACAGGTTGCGATTATTAGCTTTTAATGCCCCCAGCTTAGTGGGTATTTAATTTCATTTCTCTGCTCCTTTTTACAGGCAATGGAATGTAATAATTCAGCATTAGTTTGTTCACTTTGCGATTACATTACACTCACTTCACACACAAAAGCAAAACTATTTGAGATTCAATTTTATCTTATTCTTTTATTAAATCTTAACACTTTGAGCTCCTATTCCAATAAGACCTTTAAAATTTGCCATACAAATTAAAATAAAATACACAATAAATTAAATTTCCAAAAAATATCTTTAAAATGGCCCAATAAACAAAAAATAAAATATACAAAATGTATTGAATTTTCTATATTTTTTATAAGACCAAAAGAAATCTACAAAATTAATCCCACATTTAATGCAGTTTTTCTTGATATCTAAAATGTTTAATACAATTTTAATTTTAAAATTAAGACCTTTTTAATTATCTTCAATAAGCTAATAAAATATTTTTTATACAAATAAAAGGATTTTATTTTTTTTAACATATTACCAACTCATTGGCAGCCTTTCGGCAGGCTTTAAAACTTTTGCCATCTCCTTGCCCTCTTTTACATAATAATTTTGCCTGGTTTTTTATGCGCACTATAAATAACCGTTATGAAGCGGAAATGCCATGTAAAGGCAGCGGAAATTAAGGCATCAGCAGCAGAGCTGCATTTGATTTTTAAGATCCTTATCTGGTGCTGGTATTATTTTACGTTTTGTTTTACATTTTCTACATAATTGACAGGGCGTTTTTTAGCTATGTGTGTGTGTGTGTGTTCCATTGTGTGTGTATGTATGTGTAGCTATGCATAATGGTCGTTGTGAGCGTAGACTTTGTCGCCCACTTTGCCTGCTAATAGACATAATCAAATCATAAAACGCCCCGCTGTCACTCAACAAAGTATCGATGGCACTTTAGCAATTGCCAAGGGCGTGCAGGGCGGCAGGGGGGAAGGTGCGATGAAAGCGAGCCAGCAGAAGAGAGAACAGAAGAGCAAAGGAGAAGAGCGGGGAGAGTGGGGAGAGCGCTAACCGAACACGTTGAGGGACGTTGACTGCCAGAGACAGTCGAGTCGAGCAGAGATGGTCCATGCTTGTCTCTTGTCTCTATGTCGCTCACAATATCTCCATGTCTCACTCTCTCTTTCTCCCTCTCTCTCTCTCTTTCTATCTCTATCTCTATCTCCTACATTGTCTGTGTGTGTGTGCATGCTGTTAATGTTTTTAAAATGTCCTTAGAGTGGCACTTGTGAAACAATTTGATTTTGTATGTGTATCGAGTCTATGGCATAGAGCGACAATAACAGACACTGACACGGGTCAATCACACACACACACACACCTACACACACACCCATACACTCACCTATACACCCACCATACATTGTTATTCATAATATTTATAGTGCCTCGGGTGTTGTAAAATATTACACAACTTGATTGCGCTTTAATCATAATGGCCAATGCCCAGTCCGAAACTTTGACGCAGGCAAATTACTTTTGCGCTCATAATGCACTCCACATTGATGAGTTTTCCCCAAACATCACATGGAGGCCACTTTCACTGCACTACCGCAGCATTGGGGAGCATTTTGGCGTTCATGGTTATTAAAATCAATTTCTTAGTAAATGTAATTGGCACAAGTAAGTGCTGGAAAGTTGCGAAACAATTAGAATAATGCGGAAATGTTTTTAGTTTTGGGTGTATAATAGTAATAGTAACTTTTTAATTATCTTTTCTATCTAACTCAGTTTGCTCTTTGTAAGCAAAAAGCATTACAAACAAGTTTTGCGCCTTGTGGTATGCAACAAAATATATGAGCTCAGTTTTTATGCTCTAAGTTTTAAAGTATTTGTTTAAATTGAGTTTGGCTTGATGTACTGCTTAGATAATGCATATTTCTAACGATGATTCTCGTGCAGTTTTGTTATACAACCAATATATGTTAAGTTAATAAACAATTCTAAAAATAATTCATACGAAATTCGACGATAGCAACCAAGATATTTATATATTCTCATAATGCTTTTAGCAAATACTAAATATGAATTTATATTTCTTCCAACTAACTCCTTTAGGCGCCTTTCTTGTGCCCTACTGCATTATGCTGGTGGTGGGCGGCATACCTCTGTTCTACATGGAGCTGGCTCTGGGTCAACACAATCGTAAGGGAGCCATCACCTGCTGGGGTCGCCTGGTGCCGTTGTTCAAGGGTAAAATTCCCAGCAATATGATAATGAAATATTTAAATCTATAACTTTGATTACAGGCATTGGCTATGCTGTGGTGCTTATAGCATTCTATGTGGATTTTTATTACAATGTGATCATTGCCTGGTCGTTGCGTTTCTTTTTCGCCTCGTTCACCAACGTGCTGCCATGGACATCGTGTAATAATCCATGGAATACGCCTAATTGCAAACCGGTAAAAACACTGAATATTAATTTGATATTATATAAATTATTATTGTACTTTATTCTGTTTAGTTTGAGGGTCAAAGTTCGCGTCCAATGGTGGGGAATTTGAGCGATTTCTATGCGTTCAGCAATCAGAGTCTGTTCCTGGCCAACGAATCCTACGCGAATGTGACCTTTGCCAGCATGGCACCGCTTGTGCCCGTGGAGCGATTCCAATCAGCTGCCTCTGAGTACTTTAAGTGAGTGCAAGCTGCGAGTGTATTCAGTTTTTTCACATGCCGTATTCACAGTCGCTACATACTGGAGCTGAATGAGAGCCAGGGCCTGCACGATCTGGGCCATATTCGCTGGGATATGGCGCTCTGTCTGCTGATGGTCTATCTCATCTGCTACTTTTCGCTTTGGAAGGGCATCAGCACGTCGGGCAAAGTGGTTTGGTTTACGGCGCTCTTTCCGTATGCGGTGCTGCTCATACTGCTGATAAGGGGCATCACCCTGCCGGGCTCTGCCATGGGCATACAGTATTACTTGAGTCCCAATTTCGATGCCATCTACAAGGCCGAGGTCTGGGTCGATGCGGCCACGCAGGTGTTCTTCTCCCTGGGCCCTGGCTTTGGCGTGCTGCTCGCCTACGCCTCCTACAACAAATATCACAATAATGTGTACAAGTAGGTGCAAGTTTTGGCATATATATATTATATAGTAATAGGTTTTTAATGGGAAGCCTCTCTTGCTTTCTAGGGATGCGCTGCTCACTAGTTTTATCAATTCGGCCACCAGTTTTGTGGCGGGTTTTGTGATATTCTCCGTGCTGGGTTATATGGCGCACACGTCAGGGGTACGAATCGAGGATGTGGCCACCGAGGGACCGGGTCTGGTATTCGTTGTCTATCCAGCTGCGATTGCCACCATGCCTGGCAGCATTTTCTGGGCTTTAATCTTCTTTATGATGCTGCTGACACTGGGTTTGGACAGTTCGGTAAACAGGAAGTTCTATAAAGTGCGCGAAATAAGTAAATAAATATTATATTTTCAAGCGTCCAATGCTTCTACTATTTACTTGTTTCGCACGCCTTTTAATTATGTTCAAATTCTCTAATTGAATTCCAAACTCTCTTCACAGTTTGGCGGCTCGGAGGCCATTATCACCGCGCTGAGCGATGAGTTTCCCAAGATACGCAAGAATCGGGAACTCTTTGTGGCATGCCTCTTCTCCCTCTACTTTGTGGTTGGCCTGGCCAGCTGCACCCAGGGCGGTTTCTACTTCTTCCAGCTGCTAGATCGCTATGCCGCCGGCTATTCCATACTGGTGGCGGTGTTCTTCGAGGCCATCGCCGTGTCCTGGATCTACGGCACGAAGCGCTTCAGTGACGACATACGGGACATGATTGGCTTTCCGCCTGGGCTTTATTGGCAGGTGTGCTGGAAATTTGTGGCGCCCATATTTCTGCTGTTCATCACAGTCTATGGACTGTTGGGCTACGAGCCGCTCACCTATGGCGACTATATCTATCCGGATTGGGCCAACAACTTGGGCTGGTGTATAGCCGGCTCCTCGGTCATCATGATACCGACTGTGGCCATCTACAAGCTGATTGTCACACCAGGCAGCTTCAGGCAACGCCTGCACACCCTCACCACCCCCTGGCGGGATCAACAGTTGGCGGTTAACGGAGTTGCCACAGAGGTGACGGTTACCCTGGTGCGTCTAGCTGAAACGGAGGCGGATGAGGCGGACGATGTCTGAGTTCGACCGATGGCGCGCTTTCCGATTTATTACGTATAGATTTGGAATGTTTTCACCAACAACTTCAAAGCTTCATACACACACACACATACATACGAATATATTGGCTTGGAAATGGATTGATTTATGTGTTGAACATTTTAGCTTAGCTCTTAGCTCTTAGACAAACCGATGCTAAGAACTAAAACTAATGCAAATTTCGCATACAACGTATAGTACTTACTTAGGTTTCGATACCACAGAAAATAGCGCAAAATCACCATGTTGCAGCTCAGCGACCATGAGCCTAAAGTTAAGACTAGCCAGTAGTAGTATTATAATCGTAATGCCAATAATTATACACCCCCCGTTAATGAATATATATATAAATATTTGCATACTCATGCATGCCCGTGCATGTTGTATCTGAGTAAACGCTGTGTAGATAATACAGAAAATATTTAAGAACGCAGAAAACATAAATATAAACATCAACATAAATACTAGTTGGAGTGCATATGCAACAGGGAATTTAAGATGCAGTTTATGCTATGTATTAGCTTTATTATATAGTGCGTATCTAGAGCAGAAGCTTTAACCGGATTGTGTTATGTATATAAAAATTGAATCCATCAATAGCCCGCTCAATACTAACAAAATCTTTTTCACACAACCATAAAAAGGTTTTGAAAATTTAATTTAGTTTCAATTTCAATAAATTTAAATATATATGCGTTAAGTGTTATCAAGAGGCAAAGTTGGCAGCCATCAACTTTGCTTCAACTGTTATTACTATTATTATCCATCTATTATCTAACTATTATCTGTGCTAAGTTTATATCTACAACTTTCAGCTGGTTTATAGCGGGACTCCCAATGCATTTTCACGCAGCCATGTGAAACTGCAATGCGAGAAACAAATGCCAGATACAAACTGTATTTTATTTTAATTTATTCCTAATTAAATCTATTAAATTTTAAGTTTATATGACAAGAGAAATGTGTGTTTTTTTGGGAGGAAAATCAGCATACGTTTTGCTTTTTAGTGGGGTTTTGTAAACTGCAAAATAATTATTTATTTATTAAAACATACATAATATTACATAATCGTTAATCGCTGCTCGGTTGCGATGGTATATCGATACATTGTGTGCATAGTAGTGATGATTTATCGAACCATTAATGTGCAAAATTAGACAACTAAAGTCGGACGCCACCGACAGCAACAGAGTTGATATACCCACCTTTTTATTGCTATTAAATTCACCAAATAAACAACTTGAGAATTTGCATATTGAGGGGCATTATTTAGTTTATTATAATAATTTGTTTATCATTATTTGCCTTAATTAATTCGAAACGAATATACGCGTAAATGTTATAAATACGAAACACTATAAAAATGTAGCAAATCAGTTATATATTCGTATGCATATATAAAGTAAATATAATGGGTGGCATGATGTATCGTAACAGAGGAGCCTGATGCAAACGTGTACATATTTAAAGCTTATCATATGATGTATGATGTCGGTATGTATCGTATGGGTATGTCAATGCATCTGATACTTGTTGGTTGTTGTGGTGCACTATATATGTATATAATATATTCGATAATAACACTCAGCTAAGCATGTTTGGGTAGATATAAAGCCAAAAGCTCATTGAGATATGCATTCTGCTGCATACGAGCATTGGAATTCTGCTTATGTGGTAAGTAGACATATAGATACACTATCTTAACCACATTTGGTATACATATATTGGATAGATATTACTTTGATTAGTGGTATTTGCACAGTTTAACTTTGGTATGGGTAGGGTTCATTTACGTTGTTGTTTTCAAGCTTTGCCCTTGCTTTAAAAAATAGTTTAGCAAATATTTTGCATTAAACGGCAAATGTTTGCGTATTATATTTGGAGTGGATATTTTATTTAGTATTTCATTTGGTGCAATTTACGTATTTTTTTGGTCTGTTTAGGTGCCATCAATGGGTAGTTACAATATACATATAACAAGTTACAACAGTTACAATTATGCAAATATAGCTAATCCACTGACATCTGGAATGAATTCGTTATTATAAACTTGTTGAAATTTACTAAAGTTCTGCAAACCTGAAAAGTTGAAAAATCTTGTGTTTTTTTTTCTTTATGGCATATGTTTTACTTATACGATATGCATATAGGTTTGATTTAAGTATACTGTGTTACAAATGGTTTATATGTATATATTCTGTAATAATATCAATTATATCATTTATGTTATTTTGCTGTAATTTGTATACGTTTTCTGCTATTTAGTGCAATATCTGTTTGTGCTTTTCGCTGGTTTTGTAAATCTGTAGTCTACATAAATATTTTATGTGGCCTGTAACTATGATAAAGTTTAAGAAATGTAACTAGAATTTATTGAAATTTTGTTGTAGAACTTTAAAGGAATATTTTTAAAATTATATCATGTTACAGATAAAACAAAGATTTCAGCATTTTATTCTGTCTATTTTAAAATTGTATCTTTGGCAAGCCAAAGCCAAGTCGTTGGTGTTTTGTTTGCTTTAGTGTATACGATTAGTTTCAGTTTAATCCTTTAATGCGCTTTTCCTGCATATGCTATGTATGGATATATATCGCCTATGTATGTATGTAAGTATGCTAATTGATTTTATCGATATGACTGCGTTGTTGATGACTGGCATGTCTGTATGTATGTACGTATGTATTATAAATCTAAGCATTCATGACTGCCTAAGTACAGTTTGTGCTGAATTCAACTGACTTGTGTGTCAAGTATTTGAGTAAATCAACCATTTTGTTCCATTTCGAATGCCTAATGAATATGAGCAGCAAATCGTTCGATGTGTGTGTGTTTGTTTGTTTGTGGGTGTTTGTATGTTTGTTCAGTTGAAAGACACATTTGAATTGACACATGACATGGCTAATGAGTCATTTGTATGTATTCGAGTACTGTGTATTTACAATGGGATCGCTTAAATCATAGCCCGACTTTCAACTCTTGTAAAATCTAATAAAATATGCTTGTATATGACTTTGTGTATTAACGTGCTTTGCGAATTTCGGTGGCATTTAGATGTATGTAAGTATGTACGTTTCTTTTAAAATGTAACTAGATTTTGCTAAAAACATATTTAAACTAAATTTGAACTTTAACTCGTCTTAAGTTTGAAACGAATGAATAACTTATATTGTGTATAAAAAGCGCAATGTTCATAGAATAACTATAGTTATAACAATATCAATATCAACTTCGTCTTCGTTTCATATTTTCATTAAAATTGAAAATTATATTTTCACTATAATGCACATGGTTTACATTTCTCATTTATAATGTTGTAGTTGACCGAAAAGAACACGAGCTCCTGCCCAATTGTAGTGATTAGTGTTTGGTTAAAGCCCAAGTTTGATAATAATAATAATTGTAGGTATAAATATCTAATGCTAATTGTTCAATATAGTATATGGTATATGTATATATGACAACTTTAAACTATGTATTCATATAGGAAAGAAGCCTAGAGCACGCTTATATTTAATGTGTTGCACCAAGAGATTTCCATTTAATTTCAATTTGAATCGTTCTACGTTTTAGTACGCGTATGCAAATGTATATCAAATTCAACTCAATAATTAAGCTAGACAAATTCAACTAATTCATATATTACTTATAGCTGACTTAATCGACAAATTTCCTTATACATACGTAATGCTGCTGTATTTTAGAAATACCCATTTAGTTCACACACATTTAAGCTATACAAATTTTGATTCTCAAGTATCCAATCGCTCCAAACTTAGGTCTGTTGTATCGAACTCAAGAATGCCGGATCCACCGAAGCCACTTTGGCGGTGAGAAAGGCGTGCATACAGAACAGCAGACTCTGCAGAACCTGACACTCCAGTTCCTAAACATAACGAGGGTTATAAATTAGCAAAAGTTTTTGGGAAAATGGGAAAATGTGAAAAACTGTGCTTGCCTTGGTCTCAATCGCACGCGTCTCGTTGTCCTGGAAATGTAACTTCAACTTTGATTTGCCATCGTCACTGGAACCGCGCAGCTGAGAGAACTTGTACAGCCAGACCACAGTCGAATCGGCGCCTTCTGTCAGTGAGAAGCCCGCCTGCCAGTCAAGTGTCAGGCCGCCACTCTTGCCATGATGCGAAACAGCAAAGGTCTTGCGCTACATATCAAACATATAGCATATATTTTTGTGTGTTTATAGATTCGCATACATATGAAGGTTAAGCTACAGCTAATAACTCTCTGTGTATTGTGTGTTTCTTGCTTGCATTGCATGACGCATACGCCCTGTGGCACAATGGCCCGCTCTTTGAGTTGGCACACTTTCAATATCAACATGCAGCTGTCTGCAACCACAAAAGCACAACAACAACTAACTGGCAAAGTTCAATAGACTGCCAGCTACCAAAAATTGCAAAAAATCCGTATCGATTCTGGCCAAGCCACAAAAAATATGCGCTTATGTCGGTCATTGGCTTTGTTCTGACTTAAGTTGTTTGTGCTTAAATAAATTGCCACTAGATTTATAGGTTACTTACTTATATCGCTTTTTATATAATTCATTGTAATTTGATTAGTGCGATTTCTTTTGTATCAACAGGCTACCACTAATGACGGTTTAATACCAGCGAAAACTGTTTGAACTGTGCTCTTTGCTTTCGCATATCGATTTACTGCGAAGGTCACACCGGGCTGACCTTTGCCTCAAGGCAATTTGGAAGCCTGTTTATAAATTAACAAGCAATTGCCAATCACGATTAACCTGGTCTGCACTGCGCCCTAATTACCCATAGGCATGCAGAAAAGCAGTCGAAAGGCTAAAGTAGGACGTAACGAATAGCGTGGGTAGAGGGTGAGATATCAAAAACCTAAAACAAACTGAATTTACTTGCAACACAGGAGAAACTACATACCAAAATTTGTGTCTCTAGCTTTTACAGTTTTCAAAATCTTGGATTTCATACGGACAGACGGACATGGCTATATCGATTAGCTCATCAGCCTTATCAATAATATATATATGCTTTAGACATCACTCCTCCTTTTGGCTGCCACCCATATTTCTCAACTTAATATACCCTTTTGCGCTTTTTAAAGTACAGGGTCTAACTTTGTCATACGCCGTGTTGTACGCGTGTGCCTTGTTTATACTTACGCCCAATTTGATGACACTGGTCACGATGGCTGCATTCCAACTGTTCTCGATGCGCAGCAGCTCTTGCCGGGTTTCCACGCTCAAGTAGCGCGGCTCGTGGCCAGAACTTTGCAGCAAGAAGCAGTGCTGTCGACTGTCCACAGTCTCCGATTCCTTGACAATGCGAAACATGGTCTGATAGACCTTATAAACCACCAACGCCTTGCTGATGCCTGCCACATTGAGCTGCAACGGAAGCAGATAAAGCAGATAATGCTGTATTGAAAGTGCTGGAATTTAGTGGGCTTAGACAATATGCTGTTAGGGCGCATTAAGTGCCACTAACTGCGCCTGCCACACACTGGGGCAAGTGCAGCTCAACTCGACGACATTAACGTGTGAGCCGTGAGGCAAGTTGGATTTACGACTCGCCTGCAAAGGCTGCTCATTAGAGTAAAAGTACAATTTTTTGCGGCTGTGCGGTTGAATGTCTGCTATGCCTGTGAGCGTGTTGATGTTGTGTGTGTGGGGCTATAACTTGACACACAAAATTAGCACAGCATGGAGAAGCCTCTCCTCCCCTCTGCTCTCCTCTTGTCGTTGCTTTGAACAACTTTAGGCAAACGACACATACACAAGGCAAGTGCCAGGACAAAGCCCAACTGCAAATGCAGCTGCCTAAATCCAATTAGATAGCGGGTAATTAAAAATTAAAAATAAAGTCACAGCGCAGAGTTCAAACAACTGTCTAGGCAGCGTTCAACTTTAAATAAATTTTTATAAATTAATATATGTACTTTAATTACTTACCGGTGGCGTTTCAAACAGCATTACTTCGGTGCCCTTGAGCAGCAGAAATCTGGGCTTATAGCTCTGCCATGATATATTGTTATTGATAACGCCCTCGTTCACCCAGCCCATGTACTCGATGCGTTCGCCCACGGCAAAGTTTCGATTGTAGAGTTTCATCTGTTGCAAAAATATTAAATAAAATAAATATTGATAAATTTCAATGATGTAGTTGATAAATAATAAATGAAATCAATTAATTATAATTATATCTTATTCTAATAATTAATGAATTGTAATTACTACTGAAAGAATCATTTTAATAAATATTGATAAATTTTTATGATGTAGTTGATAAATAATAAAGCAAATAAATTAATTATAGTTATATTATATATATATATATATTATATAAATCAATTCAATACTTGTTCAAATAGAGTTAATCGGTAAAAAAATAAAAATAGTAAATAAATGTTTATAGATTTCAATAGATTTTATAGATATGTCTAATAGACTTTTATCTGTTAAAAATAATAACTTAAATAATTGTTAAAACATTTTGTTTCATCGATTTTAACTATTGCAAATAGTAATTCAAATAAATTTGTATATAGTTTCATAATTGAAATAAATATCAACAAATTGTAATGGCAGATTTTCAACTGTTGCAAATAATAATGCAAATGAGTTTCGGTTAAATTTTAACTGATTATAAAAGCTTTAATGACTTTCAGCTGTTGCAAATAATAGCTTAAATATGCACTGTAAAATGAGCAAATTCAATTAATGTACAATTGAATTAAACTGTGCCCTGAGCTCACCTGCAGATGTGTGAGGCCCACCACGTTGTCCGTTATCAGCTTCAGCCACTGGCTGAGAATCGCCAGCTCATCGCAGTGTATGACCCCGGTGTTGACCCCGTTCAGACCACGTACCTCGAATGCATTCGGACGCAGTTTGTCGGTGCCGTAAATATAGCGCGTGACATAGGCCATCATTAGGGGCACTGGCGACAGACAAACAGAAAATAGCTTAGCCTCAAGTTATGAGTGGGTGTGTGGCTGTGAGTATGGGTGTGAGTGTTAGTCATACCTGCCACGACATCAGTCCAGCGTTTCTCTGGCTCCGAGCAGATCGACATGGGGCGGCTGCAGCTGCGGCTGATGGTGCCGCTGTTCACGGAGGACTTGTAGCCCTCGTCGGCCTTGAGCTCGGCGCAGGTGACATCGTTGTCGGAATCGGGTGTATCTTTTGTAACTACAACAGGTTGAATGTTAGTGGAATGTGTTTTATAGAGAAGCCTCGGGGGTACTCACGTTGCTTCTGCAGGAAGGGGGTCGCTGCGCGGTAGTGCTTGACGGTGAGGACGACAATGTCGCCGGCGTTGCGCAGTATGTTGACCGCATCGTCGTGGGGGCAGGCGGTTATGTATTCGCCGTTGACCTTTATGATGGCATCGCCCACGAACAGTTGACCTGTGATATCCGCCGCCTGATCCTTGTAGATGCGTGAGATTAATATGGGCAATTTGTGCTCGGCGCCCCCCTTTATGCTGAGCCCCAGGCCGCCCTGTTTCTGTCTCGTTATCTGCACCATGCGCTCCTTGGATAATATAATGTAATAATCATGTTGTTATACACAAGTTGAGCGTGTTTTTGAGTGTCTTTGAAAGCATCGTACTGGCCACTTAATGAGTAAGAAGTGTCGGCCTATTAACATACCTTGGATTCCATGGGGGGTCCACTGAGCTGTGAGCTTGTTGGCGTAACAATTTCCAACTTTTGCAAGGTCAACAATTCCATTGTTAGATTGAGTCGAAGTGGTTCTGGCCTGCTCTTGCCATCGCTCACGTGCACCATGCCCGAGCGCACCTGTTGAATACCCAATACAAACAAAGGGCCCAAACAAAATAAATAATATTTAATTTTTCCGGTTGATTAATGAATGCTTAAACAAGCCAATTTTAAGGTTATTGCGCTGTACCTTCAGGTTCTGATCGAGTTTTTCCTCAATCGGCGTCGCCATGGTGTCTGAGAGCTTCATATTTTTTCTGCAAGGGGAACGAAGTGCAAATGTTTAAGTAAAATTATACAATTATGGGTCTATTAACTTATGGAATAATGTTTATATAATCGGGGTAAGCTAGTCTAAAACAAGGTAAGGATTAGCGAAAACTAATTTAAATAATCATCTAACTATTCTGCCTCACTCTAAGTATAGATTGCAAACCTTATTTCCAATTTAGCAATATTTTTTTCGCAATTAAGTTTTGTATGACTGTAATTTTTGCAAGTATTTTATTTATAGCTTGATATCAGCTAAAATTATGTTAATTCCTTTTTAGCTTTAGCAAGTTCCAAGGGCATAAAACCTTTGGTAAATACTATTGCCATGGCAACAAATATTACCATTTGTATTTGTTGCAGTGTTTAAGAACAAACATCTATCGACTTTTTCAGCTTATCCGCTTGATGCCATTGATTTCGCATCGATTTACATGCAATTAGCATGAATGGCCTTAATCAAGCACGCGTCATTTATTAAATATTCAATTTACACATGAAACGGCCAGTTTGTGTGCTCTGTAATCGAATCTGGTACAGTGCGATCTGCCTATGTGGCACAGACAAGTGAAGACTAATTGAAAATATGCCTGGAACTTGGACGTACACATGTTTTCAATTAGAACAAAAATAAATATGCAAGCGGAAAATGTTATAATACTACAAATGAGTGAAGCCACATTTTGAAGTGTTCTGCCGATGCTGATGCTGAAAGTGTGCCTGCAGCTGGCGAAGTAATGAATAATTCGAATACAAACACAAATACACTCGACACACTCACATAAATACATATGAATGCAAGGTGTTGATACGACTGCTGAGAATTCTGTCTGTGTGTGTGTGTGTGTGTAGAGTGTGGTGGGGGAGGGGAGGGAGAAAGCACTTTCACTAGCAACAAATGCAAACAGATCCGCGTCAATTTATTTGAGTGCCTCCATCTGAGCATAAATATAATTTGAGGGAAGAAACAGGTGTTGCTCGTCATTAAGCATTAATAAATTTCTGTTCAATTTTTCAACCAATAATAACAAAAGGTTTCCGGGAAACCAAACTAGATATATATAGATGGAGTATCGATAACCTGGCAACCAAGTTAGCTGTTATTTTTAGAACGTGCACTTAAAAAAAAGTATAAAAAGGGTATACATATTTACTTATGTACCTATATCTTGCAAACTATAAGAGGTAGAATCACCAATTTTGGTACTCAGATTCTACTTTGTAGTAAATTTATCAATTTGGTTTCAGATGTTTTATACCTTTCCTGGTAAAATATTGAAAAATGCATTGTAGCTGCAGTTTAAAAGATAACGACTTGTTATTTGGCTTGTACATAGTTGACAACATTCTTTATCGATGTTGTGAATTCAATTGGGAGCGGATAAGAAACAGCGAAGATATTTGACAGACAATTTGCTTGACTATGGAGGGGGTTGAAAGGGAAATTCATGCACTTAGCGTATACAATATTTAAGGTAATCGGTAGCGAATTTGAGTGGCGACAAAATTAAATAAATTTGATACGCTACTGTCCGTGACTTCCGACTGTAGCCTTGCGTCCGACTTGCTTATTGGTTTAGTGAGAAGCTGTATCTCCTTATCAAAGTCATTGACAGCGCTGCTGCTTTTCAGCAGTTTGACCTGTGCCAAAAAAACAACAAACAAACAAACAACAAAACAAAATAAGCTAAAAAAAAAGGCAAGAGTTGCCTGGGGTAGCACAACATATAAATATTTCATTATTCGCTCATTCGCTGGCCTGTAAAACTTGGCCAAGTACCATCGAGATGATACAATTTATGCACTTACCACAGACACACACGTGCGTGTACCCCCAAGCTGTTGACCTGGCCTAAAGCCACAGCTACAGCTACAACTACAGCTACCTTTGATTATGGCTATATTACGTGTGCTTCGTCGTACTCTTGGCTGTTTTTACTGTGCTGCTTCTGTTGTTGTTGTTAGCGTGCGTGTCTCGAAACTCGTTACGTTAGCCAGCAGGCAGTAGGGGGGTGAGGGTGAGGGAGTGTGTGTGTGTGTGTAGGGGGTTGGCTAACACTCTGGCTCAAACCAAACAGCCAACATGTTCGCTGAAAGCTGAGCTGCTTCGCTGCTGTTCGAACTCTCTCTCGCTCCTCTCTCTCTCTAGTGGAAAATCAGCTGTGCTGCTTGAAAAGAGCAGCAGCAAAAGAAAACCTTTTTTTTTTTTAATATTTTTTTTGTTTTTTTTTTTTTGGGGCTGCTGCTCGGTTAAGGCAACACACACACATACCTACATACAAACTCTATAAGCTGCGATTTAATTGTCGTATTATGCACTACAAACTTGTAACAAATTGCACACAACTTGCGCACTTCACGTCCGACACGATAATGACAAATATTTCTGTTTATTATTTGACTGGTATATATAATATATATATTATGGGAATGCTAACTGCATTTACAAATCAAATTGACGTTGTTGTTTTAGCTTTTTTTCCGCCGAGTAATCACGTTTGGAATTGGGTCACATTTTTATGGCATTATGCATTTATCATAACTTTTCGGATTTTATTAAATTGCAATTAGTTGTGGCAATTCGGCATGCCAAACATTTGGTCAGTTACAACTCGTATAAGTATGCTAACATTTTCTTTGGTTTTTGTCACTGTTTTCCTTTCATTTCACATTCCACCTCCTCTCCTCTCACTCGCCCTCTCTCGCTTTCCACTGTGTCTCTCTTGTGCCCAGTTGAACTCTTTATAGCGGATTAGTCGGTCGTCCGCTTCCGTGCCATGGCACAACGTTTTGTAAGGCTGTTCGTGAACGCACTGAAATTCAATTCAAACTAAAGTCAAATGCGTGCCAAGAGAGCAATTTGCGCTCTCTCTCTCTCTCAGCTGCTCTCTCGCCCTCTCTCACCCACCCGCACACAGACACAAACTCTTTCCAACATGTGCGATGCGCACAAACAGCTTCGAACCGCTTCGAACCGCTTCGAACCGCTTCGAACAGGCTCAAACTCTGGCAACGCCGGTTCCTTTTTGCTAGTTCCCTGGTTCCTTTCAACCACTGTTGCCACTTGCCACAATCAAAAATGCATCAAAAAATGTTTATCCTAGAGCAAAAATTTAAGTTGTGTAAAGAAAACCCATTTTGTTAAACTTTGATTGGTCATAACTTTGTCAAAACTCAACCGATCTTCAAACGGTGTGCTTTTATCAATCCTTTGAGTGCGAAAATAATACCCTATCCATAAATAAAACAACAAAAAAATTGCTAAAATTTTTACTTCTAAAAATATTTTAATTTTTTGGAAAAATTTAAATTATTATTATACGATTTGTAATGCAAAACTGGGCATAAAAATCAAACTACCCAGCATTTAATAAAAAAAAATGTAGATCTTAGGAATAAAAACTTATATTTTTGGGTACTTTTGATTAATGTTTGATATACCTAAACTCGGAAGAAATTTATTTGTGTAGTAGTAAATTTGCAAGCTTTTTGCTTGGGGTTTGTGTCTTTGCTCTCTAACCGGTTTAGAACATGGCTAATTTAAATCGAATGCACAAACAGAATGCTCCGCTAATTTCTAGCACGACATGTAGATGGCGCTGTTCAAATTTTCATTAGTCTGCGCCAGATGCGTTCCAAATGTCGATAATCTTGCGTTATCGTTGCCATTTTCAAGCTTTCTGTTGCAAGAACAAAGTAAAAGGTTAAAAAGAGAACATTGATTGATCCGATAAGCCACTATCGAATGACTTAGCGGATAAATATCCATGTAATGAACGTAGTATATCTTAATGCCAAATGGCATGTGCAAAGTTAAATGAATTTTCGTTAAATGTTAATTAGAAAGTCGTCCTACCTGCCTGCTCATTAAAACTTTGCGATTTCACCTACGCACTCAGAGCCCATTTAGTTGTTGTTATTGTTTTCTTTTTGGGCATGAGCCAAGGTACAACGGGCACTTTTGGGCTCAGTGATAAGCCAAGAATAAATAGCATTCGGCAAACAATGGCAACGGCAAAGTTAATTAATGAGTTAGCATAGCCTGCAAAAGTTTGCAAAGATTTTCCATTACAGACATATAGAGGCAATACATACTTATATCATCTCTTGAGCAAGGAATTACCCAACTGAAAGAGCACACATGATGAGCGATAAGGACGCAGAAAACTTTCTAATAAGCATTTTATTGATGCCAATTGACAATTATGCAAATCGCTCAGAAGAATATGAAAATAATCATCAGCAAAAAGGTGACGAAAAACTTGAAATGAAACCATTACCATTCCATCAACAAAGAACACCCCACATCCAATACTTCTGCCATCTATCTATCATCTATGAGCCCTGATGCCCCAGAGCTAAAGCCAAGCGAGGCCCAACGTGCTGATGAAGTGACAACGAAAACAAGCAGACAAAGTTGCAAACATACAGCATACTACAAAATGTCCAGGGGCTGTTGCCGCCGATGCCTCTACACTTAGAAAAATGCAAAGCGATTCGTGATACAAAATAGAGTTGGAATTAAAAAAAAAAATAGATATTCTGAATTTTGCATAACATAAGTTTGTGTAAAATTTAATAATAAACAGTTGAAGTAAAGCAGTATACAAAATTTGCCAAAATTAAATATAAAGCAGAACTTAAATATAGATCAGTCGGACGGGCCCGACCGTAGAATACCTTGTGTCCTTTATTTTATATATAATATTATATATTCTTTTCCCATTTT
The DNA here is from genome assembly GCA_035045125.1 of Hypselothyrea guttata. Classification (NCBI taxonomy): domain Eukaryota; kingdom Metazoa; phylum Arthropoda; class Insecta; order Diptera; family Drosophilidae; genus Hypselothyrea; species Hypselothyrea guttata. The sequence continues at coordinate 156,809 of JAWNNJ010001381.1, forward strand.
TCAAATGGCCACAGCGTATAAAAAAAAGTATTATGTACAAATCGTATAGTATTCAAAAAAAATTGCACTCAAAAAAAAAAAGAATAATTCGTTATAAAAAAATTACATTTAAATAAATCTTGTTTGATCTAGAATTCAAGTACATATCGAAACAGAACTCTGCATTAATTATATAATTAATTTATATAATTATATAGCAATATTTTGCGAAACAATTTTATGCCTCAATCAAGAATACTCTAATTTATTCTGTACGAAAACTTTGGATTTGTTTATCAGTGTACACAGTACAAACAAGAATTTTCTGAACGCGCTTACATGAAACATTTCGATCATGAATCTTCTAGCTTACCAAAGTTTTGACAACGGAAATTCTTGATTCCAGTTCAAAAACTTCTGATTTTTCGTTCAGTGTATGCCGGGAGAAAGTTGAACCGACAAGCGACAACAAAAAGGTGACACCCGACTTAATAAACTCTGCCAGGCAGACGCAGCAGACGGCGTGGCAGAGGCGTGGATCAGGTGTGGGCAGAGGGGGGCATGTGGCAGGTGGCAACATCCCAAGCCTCCTCTCGCCAGGTGCACGGATCATTTCTAGCCTGTGCTCTTTGTGTTTGCGCCTTTGTCTTGACACTCTGGCAGCGAAAGCAATCGGTTGGGGTTTTAGGTTTTTAGGTTTAAGGCGACGGCGTTATTGACAAAAGTTTTGCCAGTGTTTTTTGGGAACGGAAGCCCACAGAGACAGAGGGGGGCGGGGCAGGGCAGGGCAGGGCAGGGCAGGTTTGCTGAGGATTGGGCTCGGATTGGGTTCGGATTGGGTCTGGAATTGGGAAGGCGCAGCACATTTTTGTTAGCTGATTGAAATTAGTTGAAGCATAAAAAAGTTTGTTTGCTAACAATTTTATACAAAAATATTTCGTTGCAAAGTAAAATTATGACTGCTTTGCATATTTTTCGGTTACCAATGTAAAACTTTAGCCTTTCAACTTATTGGCAAATGTTGGAATTTATGGGCCTCAGCCAGGGCTGCGTCCCATGCTGTGCCAATGTTGGTTTTATTTTGCAACCAGCAATGAGCTGCGGTTTAACAAGCCAAGCCGAGCCAACGCTTCTGCAATTCTCAATTCTCTGCCTTTTGTTTCTCTATCTAACTAGCCTACATCTCTCTCTGTCTCTCTCTCTCTATCTCTTTTTCTGTCGGTGCGTCTTTTCCGGGCCGCTTGACGTCTTCTAATGGCATTAGCAGCCTGTCTGTTGACTTTGTTGCGAAATGTTATTGACTTTGCAAATGCCTTGCCCTTAAAGCCAAAATGTTGCCACACACTCTCTGTTATCTCTCTCTCTCTCTCTCTTCGCTCTCTCTCTCTCTATTCTCTAGCTTCCCTCACAGCCAAGGTAACTGCCGTTCTCGCCAGCATCTAAATAAAATTACGTATACGCCACGTGGTATAAACAAGCTGAAACCAAAGGCGCCATTGCGCAAATTGTAAGTGAATAATTATGTTATATTCTGTGGCTTAATGAACTTAACAGCGAGCACACTGACAGCCTAGACTATATAGTGTCGTGTCCTCAGCTCCAACATATTCAACTTCAAATGTTTACCCAAGGGAAAATCTAGTCATGACTAAGTCACAACATTTACGGCTGCAGCTGTAATCTTAATCACTTTTTTAGCTTAATATTTAATTTTTAAACAAACAATTGCTCAGCATTCTCTTCTGGTTTTCTGCAGGGTATCAGGCAAAGAATCAAAGCCTCGGGCTCTCTGATTGAATAAATGTTGCCATGCTTCAGCTAACAGATTAAGAATCTAATTATTCGAGATGCATTTATCGAAACGTTGTCATAACATTTGTAGCTTAACAATTAAATTAGACAAATGCATATATAGACTACATATATTTGTGTCTTGCAATCGTCGGTTATTGGCATTTGGTTTTAGCGTTTAGCACTAAATAATTTCACAGCAAATTGTATTAACATTTGCCAGTTTTGAGGCCAAAACAAGTGGCACCACAAAACCCACATGAATGCACATATTTTGATTGTCCAACCACAATTTCAGGCAGCCAGCGAGCGCATTATCAAAATGTTTTCAACAGACTTTTGGTCGCTCTGTCTCTTTGTCCCCCTATGCAAATGCAACATTTATTGCCTAAAAATGTGTAATGATGTTGCGGGGGGGCTGAAAAGTGTTTGAGTTACGAATGTGTGGGGTTTAGGGGAGGGTTGGAGAGGCCTGTCATTGACCAGACAACATAAATCAACTAGGCACACGCACACACTAATAAAATGTAATGTGCATTATCATCAGGCTCTGTAGGCTTGACATTTGGACAAAGGGTATAATGGGTTCGCATAGAAATACAATAACAAAATATAGTTAAAATGTAAAACAAATAATGACTAATTTTACACATTTATGCAATATACAATAACTAAACTTAATATAATAATTAACTTACTTAAGTTTCGAACTTTTTGTAAGTTAAATTAATTGCAGTAGATATGTAATGCAGGAGGAATGCTTGGAGAGCCAGCAAGCAGAGCGGCTAAGCGCTGCTTAGCAGCTTATGCATAAAGAGCGGTCGATGTGTTCTTTATAGGCGAGCCGGCTACCCGCTGCATTACTTGTAATGCAGGAGGTATGCTTGGAGAGCCAGCAAGCAGAGCGGCTAAGCGCTGCCCCGGAGCTTATGCATAGAGAGCGGTCGCTATGTTCTTTACAGGCGAGCCGGCTACCCGCTGCATTACTTGTAATGCAGGAGGTATGCTTGGAGAGCCAGCAAGGAGAGCGGCTAAGCGCTACTCCAGAGCTTATGCATAGAGAGCGGTCGCTATGTTCTTTACAGGCGAGACGGCTACCCGCTGCATTACTTGTAATGCAGAAGGTATGCTTGGAGAGCCAGCAATCAGAGCGGCTAAGCGCTGCCCCGGAGCTTATGCATAGAGAGCGGTCGCTATGTTCTTTACAGGCGAGCCGGCTACCCGCTGCATTACTTGTAATGCAGAAGGTATGCTTGGAGAGCCAGCAAGGAGAGCGGCTAAACGCTGCTCAGCAGCTTATGCATGGAGAGCGGTCGATGTGTTCTTTATAGGCGAGCCGGCTACCCGCTGCATTACTTGTAATGCAAGAGGTATACTTGGAGATCCACCAAGAAGAGCGGCTAAGCGCTGCTCAGCAGCTTAAGCATAGAGAGCGGTCGATGTGTTCTCTCACCATAGCTGCAGATTAGTGAGTGAGTTTTCTTGGCTCTTTCTCTTTCTTATTCTCGAGAACTGATAAGAGACAGCGGCTTCGCAGCCTGCAAGCACTATAAATACAGCTGCTGCAGAGCTGCTGATCAGTAGTGTAGTGTCTTTGGTCAAGTGGGTAGGACGTGTTTAACAATAATCGTTACCTTTAAAAACTTTCAAATACTTTACAGCTTGCAACACGAACTCTCACCTGTGCAGCTGCCACGCGCCTCAGCTTAGCATAATTAATCTTTTGTTAAACCGAAGTAAGCTGCAACTGTTAATAAATGAAATAAAAACCAAATCTCGCGAAATGAAGAAACTGACAGCAAAACAAACAAGCCAAAGCCTGTGTGGCAGGCAGGCAGCCTGAGCCCTGAGCCCTGAGCCTCAGTGGGAGCTTCAGCCTGAAGTTTGTTTGCCTTCAGAGCATGCATGTGGCAGTGGCAGTGGCAACAACAACAACAACAACAACAGAAAGCAACACATATGCAGCTCTGGCGACAAGTTGTTATTTTTCTTGTTGCCTTTTTTGTTGTAGTTGCAGTTGTAGTTGAATCGACCGCACGGAAAATGCATTCAATTTGGCATGGAGCACGATTCGGGCGAATGCATAGCAATCAAAATGCGGTTAGTTGCGTGTGGCAACAACAGCAACAACAACAACAACAGCTGCATGCAACAACCGCGGTAACAACACTGACAACCCACTGACAACAACAACAACAACGACAACAATGAAAAAAATGACAATTGTCAACAATTTTAATTTTCATATACACGCAGCGCAACATAAAAACAACAATAACAAGCATAAACCCACATCAGCCCCTCCCCCTCGCACACACACACCTCCCCTCTCGCCCACAGAAAAGCCCATGCATATGAGAGCACAAATATACAAATGGATTTCTGTTTGGGCCTTCGTAATGGAAGTTTATGAGCTCCTGTTGGTTAAAATCGAACAATACGGACATAACGGCGTCCGATGTGCCCCCTTCTCTCCCTCCTCCTGTCCACTGTCCAGTGTTCCATATCCTGAACTGTCCGTCTGCCTGTCTGTGTGTGTGTTAGCCATGTCGTTTGCCATGTCCGGCCCAGCTGACCGCATAATGTGCAGGCAAATATATATTTTCAACTGATTTTTCTCTTGCTTTTTTGTTGCAGTTCCAAAGTTTTATAAAGTGCTCAGAGCTGCAGTTAAAACCCCGAGATCAAGTTATGTTGTTATGTCAACAGAATCGATTAATTAAACTTGGCACTGTTTAGTTAAAAAATAAATGTATATGTATAAACAAATTTTGCATTTAGTTAATCAAGATCTTTAATATCAACTAATTCTGTAAATTTCATCGACATATTTTTATTTGCTATTTTAGTTTGCTTAAAGATTTATTGCATTTTGCTATTGATTTTGTTTTATTTTATTTAGTCCATTAATTTTTTAAGCGTAAATTGTATTTGAAAAGTTTATGTGTGCTATATTCATCAAAAAGATTTTAAATATTTAAACAGAATTTATGAAGCTTTGCAAATGGCAGCAAGCATACCGCATACGCTTAAACTACAATAAGCAGTTATTTTAAATCAACATTTGCTGGCAAAAAAATTAAATAAAATTTGAATTAAATGCGCTAGGCATTTGTAATTTATTAAATAATTTGTAAGTATTTTATTTAGATTTTTAGTGCTATTAAATATGAGTTTTTAGTGCTCGTATGCTTTAATGCTTCAGCTGAAATGCAGCTCAGATTGCTCGGTGTCTGGTCACACTGGCCAGCACAGACCTTCGCCTGGCAATAATTGCATTTTGGCGGTTTTGTTACAGTTGCGTTTTGTGTTTCGTTTCGTTTCGTGTTGGTAATGTTTCCATGTTTCCATATTTCCTTGTTTTTTTTTTGTGTATTTTTTGCTCATCGTTCTCATCGTATTTCGCGTTTTGTCTGGACTCTTTGGCTGCAATTGCGATTGCGACTGCGGTTTGTTAATTATGAATAATGAAAATTTGATGAGTACATTTTTGCTGCAGCTCTTGTCCGTTTGGTTTGTTAGTACTTTGACCATGGCCAGAGCGAGAGCGAGAGCGATATACACAGTTAGAGCGAGACAGAGCAGCAAAGATTCTTCATTGTCCATTTTATTGCTGTTTGCCCAACCGCATATTTAGTTAATATTTAAAATGTATGCATATTCGAGTGGCTGCAACATTTGCATTTGCTTTTGTGGCTATGCGAATTATCGAATGTACGTGTACATATATTTATTCATCTATATATATGCTATATATTCGCTTGCTTTAAATGCTAATTGAATAACCTATACACAGAGCCTTGATTTATGCGCCAGGCCAAAGTGAAAAAAGCATAAAATTGCATTAATGCGACATTTTTGCTGCTGCTGCTGCTGTTGCTAAGCGCATTAATTAATTAAAAATGAGCATAAATAAGTACATAAATCAATTATCAGTTTCAATAAGAAGCGAGCCGAGAAAGCAGCGAGACTCGAGGGAAGGATTCGCCGACACTGGCGCTAGCTTTGGCACCGGGCAATTACTTTTACTGAAAAGCCCCGCCAGCAGGAGCAACGATAAAAACGCCAACATGGCGTTCAAAGTGCACAAAATGGCGGTAATTCACGCTTTGTTGCTGCGCGGCCATAACGAATGAATGAATGAGCGGCCGCAAAAAGCGGACAAACCAAAACCAAAAGAAAACGCCAAAGCGCTAATAGAAGCAGCAGAAGCAACAGAAGCAACAGCAAAAGCAGCATGAAAATGCAACAAAAAAGTAGGCAAGACTAGTTGCTTTAATAGGTTTATTTCCGACTAAAAATACCCTGCATAATTTGCCAGATAAAAGTTATCAGCAGCTCCAAAGTTCAAATGGATCTTGTTAGGTTTAAAAGTCTAAAAAAATACTCAAAAAAATCCTCAAAAAAATTTTTTTAATTTCAAAAAAATGTTTTTAAACAAATATTTATAAAAATATAATTTTAGTTACTTAAACTTAAATAAATATATCAATCAAATGATGAATTTAAATAATAAAATCATTAAAATTATATATATAATTTATTTTGGCTACACCACAAACATACTCTTACCTCTTTCAGTTGTTACAGGGTATTACACTCAGCCCTCAACACTATTACACTTTCTGGCACAACAGTTCGACAAAAGAAAAGATATTGCTAGTTCCTTTTTTTTTGTTCGTCCAACTTTATTCAGCTACATTTTGTTGAAGTTTTGCTTTTGCCTTGGCTGCCCAGCATAAATTCTGCATAAAGTGCGTTCTTTCCGAAGGGTCTACAGGCCATTAATGATATCCTTTCATGTGCGTAATGCAATTAGTTTTGCAGAATTATTTATGCATTTTTTATTGATACTGTGCTGCATTGTTCTATCATTGGTATTTTATGAATGCTCGAGTTTGGACAAAGTTTTATATTTTTGCAGTGTATTTCTTGGGGTGGCTTTGTGGTGTTTATTTAATAAATAGAAGGGAATATTATGTGTGTCTTTCATGTCGTCTGTAAATCAAATAAGTAAACAGAACTTGCTAATCAAATCAACTGCGAGCATGAAAAGTGAATGCCACAAGTTGCAAACACAACGAGAACTAAGAACTCAGCTCAACTGACAACAAAATTCACCTGAGAACTTTTTCCAAGAGTTATTCAAGCATATTTGACAAATTCACTTAACTTGCAACAACCATAAATATTACAAACACGCCAGTGTTGCCGCATTTTAGGCACACGCGTACGATAAATTTGAGCTATAAATATGGTGAAAAAATAAGCTAAAAAATATATTAATGAAAATTTTTAAAAGTATGAATTTATTAATATTTATAATATATATTGCTTGGTTTTTCACGTTTTTATTAAATCTATCATTTAACACGATTAAATATAAATATTTTCTCTGTAAATGATAAGAATTGCAAGAATTTATATAGTATCTGTCAAATTTAAAATATTATATCTCTATAATTATAATTTTCAATTTCTGCTCAAGCTTTTCTATTTTGAATTATGAATAATCTAGCCCATAAAAGGCCAAACTGGCAGCACTGAAACACACACATATGCAGAGTGTCTTGTGTGTGTGTGTGTGGCATATTTCTATGAGTGATTTTGTTGTGCTTGACTTTGTGAAAATGAAAAACCAACATGAGAACTTACACAACTTGCTGAGTGCATGTTGCATTTTGTATGAGCCCAGTGAAAGTTGATGAATCAACCGCAAGTGTATGTGTGTGTGCATCTGTGTGTGTATGTAGAGAGAGAGAGGGAGAGAGAGAGAGAGCAACTCTTTTTAGCATTTGATGAAGCGACCAAGCGCATATTTCAATTACAACGCAGCTCGGCAAAAAGCAGAAAGCAAATGCCAAATGGCAAAATGGCAAATGGCAAACCTTAGCAGCTGGCAATCTGGCAATCTGGCAAGCTGTATGTCTGACAGTCTGGCAATCTGGCAGCGGGCACATTTTGCGCTTAATTTCGTTTACGTTTAAGTGCCGTTACAAATGGCCGGTCATCGCTTTGTCCAACGCAACAATGGAGCAGTTGGCAGTTGGTGCCACCGTTTGAGCAGTAAATTCCATTTTAAAAGCATTTCATTTACATTTTGTCCATTTATGTTGCCATCGTCGAACTTTCAGTTTCAGTTTCTGTTGCCGTTGCCGTTGCCATTGCCGTTTCCCTATTTTATTGTTTCTGCCATTATTGCAGGTGTGGCCCAGGCATCGCATTTTTATGGCCCAAACGTAGCGTGCGCTCAGCTTCTGATTCCTTCCGGCTTCCTGTTACTCGCTAATCCGTCTGTGTTTTTAGTGCCGAAAATTTTAACGATGCGTCTTTGGAATTTGTTTAAGGAATCTATAAGCGACTTTATATGTGTAGTTGTTGTTGTGCTCGTTGTTGTTGTTTGTTCCCCTTTGCGATTTTTAAAGCCTGTACTTAAAAAAGTATAAAATGGATTTTTTAAGTTTGTGCAAACCCACAGAGTATATATATTCTTGATCAGAATGATGAGCTGAGTTTATCTAGCCATATTCGTCTATCAAGATCTCAAAAACTATAAAAGCTAGATACACTATTTTCGGTATTTAGGTTCTTCTATGTTTTATGCTGATCTAGTGAGATTTGGAGTTCTTTTGCTGTCGGTTACGTCCGACTGTAGCCCTTCGCTCGACTGATCTGCCCCGTGTTTACTGGTTCACTTTGTCTGGCTTCTTTTGTTGCATTCGCTGTTTGTTTTTATGCGCGAGCGTTGGTTGAACGCTTGGCTGCTTTGATTTGCCCTTTGCCCAGTGTCTTTGGCTCTTAGAGAGCCAGGTCCTGGGCCAGGACTTTTTGCCAATTCCCGATTACGTCTTGGACAGAGATGGAGGGGGATGCTGAGCGAGAGCGAGGGGTGTGGGCATATCACGAGCAGGACGCACTCGTGCGCTCTTCGGGCTACAAAGCAACAAATCGAGTTTGCGAATAAATGAAATTACTTTTCGGTCTAATGACCATCATCTGCTGATTTTATTAGATTTGTTTCCTTTTGCTCTGTTTGTTTTTGCTGCCACTGCTGCATCTGCTGCTTAGATGATGGAGACGGAGACGGAGACGAAAACTCAGACTTGAGACTTGGCTGCAGTGGACGAATGTGAACGGGAATGTGAATGTGAATGTGTAGGTTGACTGAAGCTCAACCTGGCTAACTGGCAGCTAACTTTAAATGACTTTTGTGCCCAATTGCTGTGAGCGAAATGCGTGATAAGGTAGCGCAGCCGAGGGGTGGGATCACGGTTCAAGGGTCAAGCACAGTTGTTGACTGCATTTAGCATAATTTGTATTAGATTGTAGCAGACAATGGCAGCAGCTGAAGGTGGATGAAATGATATATAGCGGTAATAAACAGTTTGAAGTATTTACCATTCAATATTCTAAAATAATGTGAAAATAAAGAAGAAAAAGAATAGGATATAAGTCCAAAAAGCAGAGCAATAATTTGAAAAAAATATATATAGATATTGAATGTTAATATAATGTTATTTAATAAGTATTTTAAATTAGTTTGAACAGCAATTCAAAAATCCACATTTAATTGCTAGACTTGGGCAGCGCTTGCAGCCAGAAAAAGCTAGATTTGAAATATAAAATAGCTTTAAATATAGATGAAAATCAAATTGAATAAAAATACATTTAAATATATATAGAAAATATAATCATTATACTATATTAAAAATAATAATATTAAAAATTTATCGCAAGATTCAAATTGTAAAACTTCGAAAGCAAGTTTTTTATTATTTGTTTTACCTTTAACAAATGTTACCAGTGGCATGCCAAACTTGAGTAATGACCTATAGCTATAAACAAATTGTAGGCCAAGCCAAAATGCTGGCCCGGGACATTAAAGTCGAATCCATTTCGTAGGCCTGTTATATATACATAGGTATAGGTATATTTCTTTCTGTTTTGGCTTCGAATTTGTTTGCTAATGTGGCAGAACCCCCCGCTGCTGACTGCGTGCCAGGCTCACCTGTTGGGGTGCGTGGATATTTGTGTTTTTGTGCTTGGTGTTTGTGTCCGCCTTCCGCATTTGCCTCTGACATTTCATTTTTTATGAAACATCTTATTTTTCTAATTTGCAGCAGCAGGTGTCGCCATTTTGTGCCATTTTGTTTATAACACCGTCTCTGGCATTGGCAATATGAAAGAGCACAACAAAATGTAGCCAGAAAAGCAACAGTCGAAGAGCGCAAAGGCGAAGAGAGAAGAGCAAAATAAGTCTGAGCTACGGGGTTGGGGTTCCCCTGACCCCAGGCAATGTCGACGTCAACAACAACAACAACAGCTCCCCTTCCCCTCTCTCCTTCCACCGCAATTTCAATGCTCTGGCAATTTTCATGCTGTTTAATAACGCGCTTTTCCTTTTCTTTTTGTTGTTGCTTGGGTGTAAATTCAGTTTACTGTAAAATTTAATAGAAAGGAAATTTTTCGCACAACTGCCGCATGTGTGTGTGTGTGTGCGTGTGTATGTGTGTGTGCGTGCAAATTGGCGTCCTTTGTTTATAGTGTTTCACATGTTTGCATATAAAGTGAAAATTCTTGTTAAGCGCGCTGTAAAAGTGCGTTTAATAAGCTGAACGCCCTGCAATTCGACACCCTGTGCCCAGGGCCGCATTTTCACTCGACAGGGCTACAAAACTTTCTGTTGATACATTTTTAATGTCAAAAATTAATATTATTATTATTGCAAAATATTAAAATATATGTATATTATTATGATAGAATTCCAAATTTTATTTTTTTTATTAATTTTCCTGAAATTAAAATATTTTGTAAATTGTTTTAATAGCCCCTTTTTTGTAAACTGCCCTCAGTAGGCAGAGCCGACCCTGCCTGAGCCACCCTGTGCCAACACCACCCTCAACCCCCTCAGCCACTCTGCCATACATCTGGAAGATTTGGGTTTTTGGTGTCTTTATTAATTCATAAAACGACGTCGACAGGTGTCGCCGACGATTTGCTATATGTTTGCTCTGCTTTCCGTCTTGCCGTTTTCTGTTGTATTTTGCTACCTTTATGGGCGTGGAGTGTCCCGTTATGCGCTCGGCAGCCATTACTCGTATGCGGCAATAACAACAGCTTGTTGAAAAAACCAAAGAAAATTGAAATCGCTTTTTTTTAGCATAACTAAATGGGGGCTCGGCAATACAAACAGAACATGGTGCTCAGATTTTGACTTAGACTGAGACTCAGATGGAGACTTAGACTAATACTCACACTCTATGGCTATAATTCGTTATCTCTGGGGCGTATCAAAATCACGCTTGATTAACTTTTTCAAGTCATTTAACAAATAAGCAATAAAATCCGTACATTTCTCCCGTTCTCTCGGTCCGAGCCCCAATGGCAACCGTTTATGCGCCTTTAGCCAATTGCCGTTAACATTTTGGCCAATTGTAAGCGTCTTGTGTGTTTGTTTTGTTTTCGCTTTCGTTTTCATTTCTCTTTTTGTATTTTTTAATTTGCCTTTCATATGCACATCTTGGCGCAGTTATCTGCGTGCTTAGGCCTGCCAAATGGCCAATAAAATCTTGACGCATAAAAGGCTCTTTTAAAATAAGCATCTATATAAACGATATTAAATGCAAGAGTATGCATAAAAATATATATTTATGTTTGAATTTTTTTATGTTTGAAGATCTCTCAAGCAAGTCGCATACTTTTGTGGAATTAACTGGCAAATGAGGTGCTTAAACTAAGAACTCCAAGCTGTCGAGATGGGATTGTAAAAATGTTGTTAAAATCTTGTTTGAAGTTGCAGAAATATAAAAATTCTCTAAGGAATGTGAAGGATTTTGTGGGTTATTATAATTCTTAAATTGGGCTCTCGTTGTGCTATCGATTTTATCAATCCGATTATTTATTGACTTACCAACACATCATGTAAACGTCAAAACAAATACAGAAAATTCATAATAAAGTAAATTATAAAACAAATTCAAGCTTTTCACTTATGATAATCATATAGATTTAATTGAATCATGTCATCGTGCATACAAAACATTTGTTCAAAATATGCATTATAAATGTATAAATGTATAAACTATCTGCTCTAATTTCCCATCGACATATATTTTAATGATTTCATTAAATTCGGTTGTCGAATCACATCATACATGTAAATTGTTTGCACTAAGCAACCAAATTGTAATTTGTTGTTGAATTTGTTGTTTACTTCTAACAATCTTGATTAGTTTAGCGGTCAATGGCTAACAAACTGAAAATATCGTTATGCAGCCGGACAAAGAGCATGTTGGGAATTTGCCATAACTTTTGTGGAATAAATTGTAGCATAACACAATACAGATGCCCATGTGTGTGTGTGTGTGTGTGTGTGTGAGGGCTTGTGGTGTGACTAAAGCACTAAATTAAACACACACTAAACCAGAGCAGAAAACAGCTGCAGACTCGAAGCAATTGGCATAGGAAACGTAAGCTGCTGCATGTCCTTTGTATTGCGGCTAATGGCCAAATGGAATTTTCGCAAATTAGCATTAATTAATCAATGTAGCAAATGAATTTGTAAGCCAGATTTGTCCAAGGTGAGCAGCAGCAGCAGTAGCAGCAGCAGCAGCCAAGTCATTAAATAAATAAAACCAGCTGCTTGTTTGCCGAGCCTGCCACAGGTCCTTTCGATGTGTAATCAAGCAGTTTGCGATTTGACATTTGAAAGCGAGATTAAATTTGATTGTGCAGCAGCGCCAGCAGCCGCAGGCACAACACACACTGCATACATGTGGCAACATGGAAATTTACGTTATGCCTGCCACTGCAACATCCTCAGCTGAGGCAGTTGCTACTTGCAGTCCAAATCTGCATCGGCAAATACAAGGCACACTCAAGGCACACACACAGCGCTGGCAAAATTAAATATTGAGCAAGTCATGTGGCATTTGCTGCTTGTGCCTCACCTGTGGGCAGTGATGTCAGTTTTCACTCAATAAATAAAGCTGTTTTTTTGGAGGGAATGCACACCCAAATAAAGCTAAAATATTCAATCATAATATTATAAATATCTCAAGTTAAAAATTACTTATACTCACAACCTCTTTAGATTTTAACTCGCAAAATAGTGGCAGCAACTCTATAATTGATCTTTAATTTTAAAGAATGTTTATTATTTAAATTTATCCAACAAATGCTTTTAAAAACCCGTCAAATTTGACGGGATAAAAGCGGCAGCACTGCCTGTGATTAGCCCTAATTCTGTATGCCTCGTTGCCAGGCAGTTGAGCAAATAGTTCTGCATAGTCGAGGCCTAGTTAGTACAGTTAGCTTAGCTAGATAAATACGCGCATGCAGGCGGCTTAAAGCCAAACTCAAAGTACAAAAAATAAACAATTTATGCCAGGTGCAGCAAGAGCAATAACTGCTCTTTGCTCTGACTGACTGACTGACTGACGGACTGCTTGATTGACTGCCTGGCTTTGGCAGCCTTTTGGCAACTTGGCAACTGACGAGCTGAAAGTCAAGTTAAGCCAGGCATGGAGACACAGGTGTGCACACTCAGGCCAGGCGCAGCTTAAGACACTCAATCAAGGCTGAAAATCAATGGCTGCCACACGTTAATCAGACAACATTTATACAGCTGCTGGCAAATCAAAAAGCAGCCATAGGCATTGCCTGTCTGCCGCATACCCTGCCTTAAGCCAGCAGCAAGAAATCAAAAAAATATTTGTGAATTTATCAGCTGCCTTTTTCACACTCACTGTGCACTATGGGGCATTTGGAAAGTTTTTTTGGCATTAATGTATTTTTTGAAGGTATGCAAATTACCAATGTTTTACTGTTATTGTATTAAGAATTGGTCACACTGTTATGAAATATACCGCAAATGTTAACTTAACAGCCCACTGTTAAAATAACAGCTGTTAAAGTCAACAGTTGCAAGCGGTCGGCACTTGTTTACATTTGCTCTGGTTTTGTAGTACAAGTTTAAGTTCGTAATTCTTGAAATAAACGCCATTTACCATTTGTTTTTGAAATGGATGTTCATTATTCAGGTTTGTTCTACATGTTGCTACTAATTTGGTTCTTAATTTATGCATGTATTGCGGATTATATGTAAATTTAGCAAGTGATGTTTACGTATATATTTTTTTAGGAAAGTTTAACTTTGAATAGAGCTACAAAAAATTGGCCAGATATGGCAGATATGTGACTATATACATGTTGTAGCGTTATTAATTCCTAATCCATAGCATCCAGTCTCAATATGCGGAAACTGCGATTTCTCACGAAATTTCATTTTTTAGGAAGCAACCTCTCGATTGGCAATACGGCCCTATGGGACTTGTGACGTATGTTATTGTATGGCAGCGCACACTCAAAAAATTGTTTTTGTAATAACTCTATTAGTTACCAACCGATCTTGTTGAATTTTTCACCAAATATTTATATGGCTTTAAACTATGTATGTGGAAAATAATAAGCTTACGTATTTAAAAGTGTGGGAGTTATAGCGTTTTTTTTATTTATACAGGATTTGAAGGCGGAAGGAGGCGTGGCACTAAAAATTTGAAATACACAAATTTTTTGTATGCTTTATACCTACCAATATAGTATGCAATTTTGTTGAAAAAGGATTCGCAAGTGCAGGATATTGGTATCCTTACCCCTTAAAAAGGGCGGTACCACGCCCACTTCTTTAAAATAAATTATTTTTGACCCCATAAACCCAAATCAAAAAACCAAATTAAAAAATTTTGCTTCGTTCTCGAGTTATTAGTTAATGCCAAAAAAACTTTCCAAATGCCCCATAGTGCTGTGTAGTGCATAAATAGAAGTAAAGCTGTTAAGCACACACACACACACACATACAGTAACAGAAAACACACACATTTGCTTCTCCTTCTCACACAAGACTTTGCATAGCATACTTTTGCGCGTCGCTGACAGCAGCGCAGAAAAGCTAAACGTTTATGTTCGTAAATTCGATTTGCGCTTCAATCAACAAGCAGCACACATCTTCAGCTTCATCTTTGGTCTATTGGGTAATTGAAAATGACAAGAGAGCGGCGTGCAGAAGTAGATTGATAAAAGAAATCAAATTAAATGCACAAATAAGTGAAGCTATTTGTTTAAATAAAGCAGCGCTTTGAATTAATATGTAATTGCTTGTGTTTTTTTTTAATATTAAAAGTAACTGAAATTAATTTTGTATTTTTTTTTTTTTTTTTGATATTTAGGTAAGTTAACGAATTTTGTTTCAAATATTGCCTTGGAACATATTATATATAATATTGAGCTATCAGCTTTTGAGCCTTAAAACTAAATTGATTTTAATTAAAAATTTTGGGTATTTATATTCTAATCATTACTATAATTTATTTTCCTCTTAATTACAATTTTTTTTTCTTCTATTATTTATATTCTAATTAACAAACTCGCTGTCTGAGGCCATGGATTTATATTGTTTTTACAATTCGAGTATATTCATGACGATCTGTACACCGATTTAACACTTATCGTCGTTTCACTTAGCGCCGCACCAACAGAGTGGAGTGCTGTTTTTTACTGGGAGCATCCCATCTGGTACATAAACTGAATTAGGGTGCGCGTGGGGCGGCCCGTCATGGAGTCCTTGAGCAGGTAGGGAGGGGGATTGACCTTAGTGATCAGGCCGGTGCCGTGTATGTCCAGATGCGCCCAATCCACGCAGGGCACCAGCGAATGCAGCACAGCCGCTGCCAGGCACGATGAGGCGGGGCCACGCCCACAATTGCTCATATCGAAGGTGGTGTTCTTGTTGACGATCTGCTTAAAGTAACGGAAGAGAGGCATGCGCCAAATGCGATCGCCGGTCACGCTGCCGGCCTTCTTGAACTGCTGGGCCACGAACTTGGAGTTGGTCCAGAGACCCGTAGAGCTGCCACCCAAACCGTAGTTGACACCCCGGGCCACGGTGCCGATGGTGACGAGCAGCTTGGGCTTGTGGGTGGCCTGGCTGTAGAGCAGGGGATCGGCCAGCATGACGACGCCGGCCTTGTCCACGTTCTTGATGCCCAGCGTGGTGCCATTGAGCAGAGTGACCACATCGCCGCACTTCACAGCCATGCCGGATGGCATGTGTTCGCATAGCGGCAGCACCGCCGTGATGTTCATGGGTAGGGAGAGGGCGGCGGCGGCGCGCAGCACGCCCACACAGACAGCGGCGCCGGCCATGGCGCCACGCATTTCCGCCAGCCGCTCCTTCTTCAGCAGACAGAGGCCGCCGCTGTTGAAGGTCATGCCCTGGCCCAGCAGCACGACCGGCTTCTCGTCCGGCGAGGAGCCGCAATAGGAGCACTCGAGCAGCAGTGGCGCCTCGCAGGAGCCCTTGGCGATCATGAGGAACGAGTTGAGGCCCATGTCCTCGATCCAGTCCATGGCGCGCACCTCCACGGACACGCCGCAGGAGCAGAGCGCATCGACTGTGGCCTGGCCAAAGATGGAGGGCGACATCTGATTGGCTGGCGTATCGGACAAACGACGCGCCAGATTCTGCGCCTCCGCCTTGAAGAGGCCACGCACCCACGCCTCGTTGTCCCCCTTGCCGTACTGGTACAGCTTGGGTGTGGGCGTGCGGTTCTTCTTCTTCTTGTTGGCATTGAAGCGCCAAACGGCCAGCGCAGCCCCCTCGGCCGCCTGCTCCGGAAAGTCCATGCCATCCACATGCACCTCATGCATGCGATGCATCTGCAGCGCCCGGGCGCCCGTGGCGGCCGCAATGCGCGTGTTCTCCATGCCCTCGTCCAGCTCCTCCAGCTCATTGTAGCCGGCGCCATCGTAGCCCATGCCCACCACAGCCACCGTTTGGAACTCCCCGTCCAGTCCATTGAAAAGCAAACCCTTGCCGGGACTTCCATCCATGCCACGTTCCCGAATCAGGCCCATCAGCGCACCGCCAATGGCGTCGTCCAGTGCCACGGCATTCTCGGAGGACGTTATGGGTTTGTCGCCCTCCCGTTGGTACACGCCCACGACCACGCCCTTGGGCTTCTCGCACTTGGTCGTGTAGGCGCGAAGCGCTGCATTAACTCGGCATCGATGGCCCAGAAAGGTTTTCACCGTGCGAACACTACGAATGGAAGGCATTATAAATTAAATTACTCGAAAGATATAGTTTTGAAATATCTAGACTTTAGCCGAAAGGGAACGAACAATTTGGGTTTAACTTTAAATTTTTAGATGTCGAAAATTTTAGCGATTTTTTTTGTGTTTAATTAGAATATATGTGTATAGTTAGACGAACTATGCTAAAATGAATTGGGATTTGGGTTTGTTATATAGCCGAGAAAAGGCAACAAAAAACAAAGCCTGCCTTGTGTGTAGAGAAGTCTAGATATTTTGAGTGTAGTCCAAAGTAAGCCAAGATAAACCCTGACACCCATTATTATCATGCTTTGATTAAAAATTTATAAGTTTGTTTAACAGAAAAAATACAAATTAAGTTGCACATAAAAATAGTTAATTGAAAATCGCTTAAGATACTCACAAATCGATTGCTAGAATTTAGCAAACTCATCTTCAACCTTTTGATTGAGAGTTTGTAATTTAATTCAACTGAATTTGATCCAGCAAATTGTAATATTTAATTTAAACTCAAGTGCATAATACCCGCTTAGAGTTACTTAATATGCAGCCAGCATCTACTGGCAGCATGAAATATAAAAATAAAGTGAGATTTAATATCACATGAATTTTAATTTGTCCACGAGATGCGCCGGAAGCCGTTGGCCAAATGCACAAGCAACAGCAACAGCAACAGCAACAAATAATAATGGTAATAATAATAGGTGCACATAATTAATTTTCCAAGCCAGTGAATCAAGCATAATTGAGCTTAATTTTTTGGTGCGAAAAAATGCGCTTTATGCGCAAATGAGAAGCTATAAAATAAGAGATAATAGACTACAGCGAATATCTTATTCATACCGAGTTATTTAGTACAATAGAAAATTATATGTGGAAAAATATAGATAAGAGCAATGAATAGGGATTTTTGTTAGAAGTTGTATGTTACTTTTTAACGGAGAAAATAGAAATATAAATTAAAATAAAGTTTTAATTTAAATCAATTTAACAAAGCCAATCATAACATTTTTAATATTTTCTTTGTAAATTTATGTTCTATTTCATGCTTTTGTAGAATGATTTGAATTGACATTAAATTAATCAATAAATAAAACTGAATAAAGAATAAATAATAATCGGAATCGAATCGACATCAAAACGTCAATCAAGAATGGAAACTCAGATTTTGCGGTTGCTGAAACTGAATGCAAATTTGCCACAAGTTTTAATAAATATTTTATTTGTCATACAGTACAAATATGATTTAAGATCTGCATGAAATTAGCTTGGCATCAAGTGAAATTTCACTTTCGGCTTAACTTTCGGGCACTTGTGTTAGATTTTCAATTAAAATTTATCAACATTGATATGCAATGCATAAATCTGAAGTTTTAATTATACTTATCTGCTGCAACATGCACAAATACTTAAGCACTTGTGTGTATTTGTCAAACAGAGCTGCAAGTGGAATTCAATTTAAGTTCAACAAAGCGTGTGTCGGTGTGTGTGCCACATGCCACAAGCATAAAAGTGTGCAAATGCAAATACGAATTCGTATTTGTAACTCTGCCGGGGTATTTGTCTTTGCAGCTAGAGACAGAGACAGAAAAGAGCAAGAGCAGGAGAGAAGAACAGGCTGTATGTGCACATTAACCCAATAATCCTGGCTCAAATGCCCGAAACCAAATTTGAAATTTTGTTATTTCTCACCTTTGCGCTTGACCTGTTCGCTTGATAACACATACAGACAGACAGAAGGACGGACAGACATAGGGACAGATAGCAGGAACGGCAACAACAGAACATTCAACAGAATTTTAACAGCAAATGAAAGCCCTGCAGCAAACGCCAGAGAAATGCAAACAGAGGCAGAGACAGAGCGACATAGAGAGAGATAGAGACAGGAAGAGAGAGGGGCGCTTGGGCCAAGAACTTGTGGTTTAGCTTTTGGCCAGGCTGTGTGTGTGTGTGTGTGTGGGACAATCATAAATGTCGCCTTGTTGAATGATAAAATATTTGCCCAAGTTGAATAGTTCAAAGTATTTCATTTTAAATTAACATTTATCTTTGCCCACTCGCCTAGAAGTATGCAATGTGCAATGTGCAATGTGGTCGCCGATAAGCTCATTTCAACTGATTTGCCGCAACCGGAAAATCTTTGCTCTTTGCTGGCATATACACTGGGAAAAATACAATGTACAAATATTTATAAAATATTATCTTTCTGTACTTTTTGTTTCTTCAATAAGTTCAATGTTTGTTAATCGATTTCTATGCGCTTTTTAGGAGAGATAAATATAATAGTAGAGAACAGATATTCTGAATAATAACTTTCTATGTTTAATATTTCGCTTTTTATTCGGCTTTTTGCACACAGAGAGAAATACAAATGATTTACAGGGTATAAAAGCACAAAGGAAATTTATGTTTAATTATTTTATTTCATTTTGTAGTTTTATAAACTTTCTTTCTTTTTTTTTGCATTTTCGTTCTTAATGAGATTTGAAGCTGAAAAATCATGGTTTTTTCTCTCTGTGTAGTAAATTTGTGAAAATTAATATGCAATTTCAACTTGATCAACTAAAACTTGCAGCTTAAGCTGCAGCTTTAAAGTGCAGCTGGCAGGCATAAAGCAGCAGCTCTGGCCATAATTTTAAGGCAGCTTCGTTTCCCCCCTTCCCCTTCCCCGGCGACTGCTGCTCAGTTTTAGCCCTGCACTCTGTCTGGCTTGAGTTAACACGTTTCGAATATATGTATGAATGTATATGTACATTCACCTCCAGTCATGTAGACGTGTGTGTTTTCACACGCCTGAGCACATTTTGGGGTCGCAGCTGAGGCTGCAGCTGTGCGAAAAGGGAGCTGGCAGTGCTATTAAGCGGCTTACAAGTAAAATTCAGCCAGATTTTAATTGTCTGCACGTAAAGCAGTCGCAAAGAGCAGCAGCTAAAATACAGCACAACAACTACAACAACTACAACAACGGCAACGCAACGGCGCACGCTGCGTATGCGCAATGTGACATACACAACGACTTGCCTGCGGCCTTATTAGGTATAAATACCAGAAGAGCGAGTGTGTATTAGTGTGTGTGTGTGTTGTGTAGTTGTATTTGTGTATGTGTGTGTGTGCTCCTTAAGTAAATTTCAATGTTGTACATGGGGCAGGCAAACACTTACGGTCTGTTGCGCATCAGTTGCTTGTCATGGTTTAGCAGCCAACCAACTAACCCAGGCAACAATCCTGCGGCAGTCAAATTAATTGTACCTGATGCCAAAAGTAGAGAAGTAGAAAAGTAGCAACAACTTTCGGATACAAGTCTTTTGCATTTGCCAAATATGTATGCATAGCCGTAGATAACAAGTTCACAACAAGGTGCAAACGGCAAGGATTATATTCTAGTTTATTTCACAACAGTTTTTGCATTAAAATAATCTAGACCAACAACAAATAAAAATGTATGGAATTAAATGTAGTTTATTGTAGTTTTAATTGAATCTAAAATTCTGTTTATACCACAGACAAAACAGTTTTTTTAATTAAAATCAATTCACCAAATAAAAATCTATAGAATTTAAATTAAATAAACTTAATGAATTTATTTAGTGACACTTTTTATGCTAATATTTTAGAGAAATTTAATTAAACAAGGCAAATAAATTCCAGTAATTATTTGGCAAAAAAGAAAAACTAAATTTATGCCTTTATTTTGTTTATTCAAAAATTAATTTTAATAAATTTAAATCTCAGAACTCTCCAGCTTATTAATAATATTAACTTAAATTTCAACTAACAATCACACTTTAAACATTGCCCTGCTCAACATTAAGCTGTGTCAACTCCTTTTCAAGCAGCTAGTTTACTACAGGGTATCTGACACTTCAACGGCCAAAACATTGCCTTTTTTACGGCACCAAAGAAGTGGCGTGTGATAAACTTTAAATTGTTTTTTAATGGTATTTGGCGTATAATCGAAACGAAGCGCCGAATAAGAGCACAAAATGAAAATAATAATAATAAAATAAGAACGGGCAGCGCGAAAAAGATTAACTGCTGTTGGGCACTTAAAATTCGCAATTTGGATATTCAACGTGCGCTAAAAGCGAGCGCCAAGCGAAAAGCGTCGAAAACGCTGGACAGCACAATAAAATAATGAGAGCGGCAAATTACACAAAGCGTTTGGAAAAATGGCCGTGGGCACCATTAAGCAGGCCCGTGCCCGTGAACTGTGCGGACTTGGCTCAAATGAATTCTAAAAGCTTTTGCGCCAAAGTGTTGACAACCATTTTGGTAACAGAGAGAGCAGGCCACGGCTGCCCAGCATGCTGCCAAAGGGCCAAAAGGATGCTAAAACAATTACAAAGACTGCCAGCAACAACAGCAACCGAAACAGCAACAACAACAAGGACAATGACAGGCGCAGATTCTAGCAAAATTTATTTGCTCTGCGATAATTTTAAAGAACAAAGACGTACAATTTTCACAGAAAATCAACATGGGCAGCAGGGGTTGCCAGCTTTTTATTTTAACATCCCCAACTCCCAACCCCAACCCTCAACCCTTCAAGACCCCAGGCGAAACCTTCTAAAAAAGCCAAGCGCTTTAATTAGCGTGCCAAGCAAGGCTAAACATGGGCTAGAGTTAAGCGTTTTATTCCAACAACTGCAGCCAAACAATTGCACATAAATCCCTTACTTAAATTCAACTTAAATCGCAATTCACATTTTCTTTATTATGCCCTGCAATTAGTTGAAAGCAGGTAGTTTAGTTACGGCCACAAATCAAGCGTCCTGACCTTAAAACTCCACGAATTCCGGGGTATATAAAAAAGAAATTATCCTTCTGGGTGTGAAATTAACTGTGGCAAATTATTCGAGGCATTCCCAACAATGCGCATCATATTTTCTGTTGCTTTTCCATTTTCATTTTCATTTTCATTTGCTTGCCGGCTTTTTTACGAACTGATTTCATTTGTGTTTTGCCAAGTTTTCTAATTCTTTTGTGATTGTTATTTGCGCCTTAACTTTTTATTTTTATTTTCCACCCCAGTCGGCATTTGTGCACAAGTCTGTGTCTGCTGGGTGTTGATAATTTCCGAAAGAAAAAAAAAACAGAAAAAAGTAGCAGAGACTGCAGTCGGAAGCAACCGATATTAGCGGACTTGAGGCTGGGTTTTGAGAGACAGAGAAATGCGTAAAGAGAGAGGTTCATCGATGTATAGACTTATCGTTGCATAGAGAGACTTATCGATGAATAAAGACTTATCGACAGAGCCATATTAATATTAATTTTCATTCATCTTTAATCTCATCTATCCTAACTTGCAAATTTCTCCACTTACATACCTGATATACCCCATGAAACTCTATTCCCGGTTTACCAAATATGCTTGAAATTCGCAAAGAAAAGCCATCAAGTTTGGTTTATTTTTAAGATAATTTCTTTTTTATTCTTGTTCGTTTTTATTAAAATTTAATTTATACTTTACAACTAAACGCTTAGCTTAACTAAAATGTCTGTCGGTTCGATTTAACTTAAGTACACATAGAACAGTTAAAATAATGCTAAAAAATTCATGTCTTGGCAAGGATATCTCAAAATTCGAATGAAAAAACAGGCAGCAAAACGATGTAAAAGTCTTTGAACTAAACTAGAAATTAAAATGTTAAATAAAACATATAATGATGTAATGTAATGTACGTATGTATATATGTATGTGCTATTATGCTATGGACCGATTTGATGTGAATTCATTGCTATAGTAGATTAGAGTTTAGTTACGTTTATCGTTAAATCGTTTAAGGGATTACATATTGCTTATGGGAAGTTATGCTTAGTAGCAGAGTTTAGCTAGCTGGGTTGATGTAAACTTTGCTTCAATAGTTATCGTTATCGTAATCGTTATTGTTATCGTTAGCTGTTATTTTATATATATTTATGTTGCGTATGTGTGCGTTTTGATGCGGCAATTATGCATGAATGTGAGCTCATTGCATTTGTAGTGGGTATAATTAGACAATTAATAGATTTATCAAAAACTTAACATCACATTGCCACTCCAATTACTGTAGGCTGCAATTCGAGCTTGAATTATTCATCATTATTATTATTAGTATTTAATTGTAGACGCTTGAAATACGTAATACTTGTCGTAGAATTATTAACAATGCGAAGTACCTGGCTTAAATCTACGTATTATGTTTAGTGATATTTTACGATACAAGTGTGCATGCTTTATTAGTTATTAACGATATGAAATGATCTCTATGGAGGTGCTGTAGATGCTGTGATTGGGTTTGAGTTGGGTTTGCTTTGTTTTAAGTATAAATGCACTCGTACTGGAAGTCAATCGCTATACAATATGTACTTTGATATTCGTTTAAATGCAGTTTAGCTGTGGCCAGAATTCGTAACAGTTTTTTTTAGCGGCAATTGTAGTATTGATGGGAACTGCTGTCTCTCCTCTCCTCTCTCCATCTCTCCTATTCTCTGCTCTCCTCTGCTCTGCTCTCCTCTGCTCTCACTCTCCATTAGTAGAAACGTTTGCTGGACGTGCTGTGTGGCATGTTTAAACTGATATCGTCGTATCAGACATTGTTCTTGCGAAAGATGTCATTCGGATGCTGATTGCTGCTGAAGTTCTGGCGCGTCGAGCATTGCTGCAAGTGGGGAGCAGAGAAAGGTGCAGGTTAATATTGATATTAAATGCAGTTTTAATGATTTCATATTGGTAAAACATGACAGCGAGCCAATGATGGCAATTTAATTGCCTCCACACACACAGACATACAACAATTCAGGCAATTAGCTGTCCAGCTCGGCGTATACTTATTGCAACCACCGTGCCACATGGCGCTGCTCGATGTTGGCGCTTAGATAATGATAGCTTAACTACTTTACACCGTGCCGCTTGCGATGTGGGCCTATTAAAATAATTGCCCGGCAAATCATTTATTATGGCATGTGTGTGTGGCGTCTGTCTGAGCCGTCTGTCATTAGCATATGCTGATAATTTCAATCAGTCAAATTGCTCACCGCTTGCTTCTTTTCCCAGGACTTCATGGCGGTTTTATACTTCTCGAACTCGTGACACCAATCCGAGTAGATTTTCTGATAGTCATTGCTTTTGTTGGGCGGCGTGCATCTGCAGTGGGCAAAACAAGAATTAGGCTAATTGTGCCTCAATTAAAGTACACTTAGTCACAACTCTCACCTATGAGCATCGACGGTTATGTTGTAGCTGCACAGCAACGAGCCACCCAAATGGCAATCGTAGCGCCCCCCATCCGCCTCGTTCACCGACACCACCACCAGGCCGCGTTCGGTGGTCTCGATGTACTTGGTGGGGCTGTACTTGATCTCGTAGCTGCAAGCAAAGGAAACACAATTAGCATAGAATTCTACGGTTTGCACTAGTGATGTAAAATTATCGATAAATCACAACAAAAGTTAAACTATCGATCTGTAATTGAGTTATCGCCTCTAAAATCTACATTTTTCGACCGAATATGCTCATGTTTGGTTTTTTATGCCTAATTTCGCCATACAATTCATTTAGTAACAACTTCTAACAATGTCAAAAAAAAATTTTTTTTTTTCAAAAATTCAAAATTTTTGAAAATTTAAAATTTATGCAAAATTTTCAAATTTTTTTAATTTTTATTTTTAATGGGGTTTTACTTTCGCATTCAAATGATTGATAAAAAACCAAACCGTTTGAAATTCGGTTGAGTTTTGACAAAGTTATGACCATTCAAAGTTTAACAAAAATGGGGTTGGAAAATGGTGTGGAAAGTCCCCATAGAATTTTGTCTCTAAAATCTACATTTATTTATCAAATATGGACATGTTTGGGTTTTTATGCCTGATTTCGCCATACAATTCGTTTAAATACAAATTCTAGCGATGTCAAAAAAAAATTTTTTTTTAAAAAATTGAAAATTTTTTTTTAAAAAATTGAAAATTTTTTAAGGGAGTAGGCTTAAAATTTATAAAGAAATTTCAAAAAAATCGTTGGTTTATTAATTAAATTTTACTTTCACACTCAAATAATTGACAAAAAACAAAACCGTTTGAAAATCGGTTGAGTTTTGGCAAAGTTATGACCATTCAAAGTTGAACAAAAATGGGTTTGGAAAATGGTGTGGAAAATTCCCCATACAACACCATTTTTCCATTCAAAGTTTAACAAAAATGGCGTGGAAAATCCCTTAACTCAATTTTTGTTTCTAAAATCTACATTTTCTGAACAAATATGATGATGTTAGTCGATTTAAATGCCTATTTAACTCCTAATTAGCACTCACCGTCCCCTGTCCTTGGAGTGATGATACCAGGTGACCTGCTCGTTCTTCAGCACCTCGGGAATTTTGACAAAGCAGCCCAGGTGCACGCTCTGGCCATAGGTGACGACAATCTTCTTCTTCAGCACACTGGAGTCGCAGATGTCGCTGGTCTCGTTGGCCACATCCTGCAAGCAGTTGAGATGGTATATTAAGTATTTGTCGTATGGATATTTGGTTTTACGGCTTTACCTGCAGGAGATCCAATTCGTATGGACGGCACGTGTTGGCCTCCTTGTCCCAGCCGCAGTAGGGATCACGGACGCAACGGAAGCAATTGTCGTAACGACGGTTGCACATGGCCAAATCGATTTGCTTGATGCGATGATCGGTGCCCACATAGAGGCTCTTACGTGCCTGGCTGATTTCCATCACCTGAATGGCCTCGTTGGGCGCCACCTCAAAGATGTCCAGCAGCTTCGACAGCGACTCCCCATTCCGGTAATACTGCACGATTTTATAGATGCGACCCAGATTTGTGCCCACATAGTACACCGTGTACTCCTGGTTCAGTATGTCAATTTTGATTCTGCAACAGACACAAAAGCGCAGCGAAACAATGAGGTAAATGCTACGTAAAGCCCTGCTTAAAATAATGCAAATTAAATGCCTATTTAATATGATAAATGGCGGCGTATTAACGATTTAAATAGGCCCAGCTGCATGCGTGCATTGTAATGTTTACCCCTCGCCCCTCCCCATCCCCCTTTCTCTGCTAATGGCCTGGCTGTAACACCTGTAACTGTTTTTTAAACAAAGGTATTAAAATTCGTCGCATGATTTCGCCATTAATGCTCACAGAAATCAAACGCTTGTTTTTCCATTCGATGCTTTTTTTTACCATTCGCATTGCATATTATTTATATTTTTTTTATATTGCTTAAAAATTTCAATAAATTTGCAGTTAATTGCAATAAAATTGATATGCAAAAACTTGTAAAAATTCATTATGTTTTGTAGTATTTATTTTAATTGCCGCATTCATTTGCGTTAATCACTATAATATTGCTCAATTATTGCAGAAAAAAAGTATTAAAAATAATAATCGTAATTGTACAAGAATTTAACACGTAACTGTAATATTTCAAAATTCAAATAGAACAAATAAAATACGAAACAATCGTTTACTTTTTGTATTAGTTTTTTAGGAATTTGAACACCTTACTATTTCAGCAATTGTAATGTAGGCTTTCTTTGCAATATTTTCAAACACATTTGCTTTATAACCGAAGCAATCAAATTCAAATATATCAAATGAATTCAAAAATATTTTCTTTATAAAAGAAGCATACAAATTCAAATTCTTTCGGTGTGCCTGTCGACAAAATCACAAACAAATCACTTTGAAGCAATTTTTTGCCCGAAGAAGAGGAAGAAGAAGCAGAAATAGAAAATCCAGCTGAGCTGCAAGCCGCCGAATAAATTGTGAAATTTTTATACAAAAAAAAAATTAAGCATGTCCTCTTTGGCCTATAGGGAGGCGGATAACTCCAGTAGCAGCGATGCCACAAACGGGATACCGCTAATTGATCTCACCAATGGGTCGCCCCTTGCGCCCCGCACCCGTTGCACTTGCAACACTCGGCCGATTGCCATCATCGATCTGTGCAGCCCCGTGCGCCCCAGCGTGGATCGCGTGCTTGATTCTGCCGTCGCCCAGGCGCCCGTGGAGGAGGCGGAGGACAACGTCTACAATTGCCCGGTGTGCCTGGAACCCCCCTCCAAGCGGCTGCCCATGGTGACCGAGTGCGGACACGTCTTCTGCAAGGAGTGCATCGAGAACGTGATGAAGATCGGCAAGATCTGCCCACTGTGCAATAGGAAAATCACCGCCCGCAAGCTCAAGCGCATCCACATCTAGAGCAGCAGTTTTTATAGCAAGTTATTTGATTTTTGTTTTTTGTTCAGTTTTTTGTTTAGTTTTTTGTTTAGTTTTTAGTTGAGCTGTTATTGATATTGTTATTGATATTGCACCAAATCATTCGCATTTAATAAACATTTCCATATCAAAACATTTTCTTTATAAACGAAGCAATCTAATTAGAATATAGCATCGAATATACTCAAATAAACTTGTTTTCTAAACGAGGCAATCTAATTGAATAAAGAACGAATATATTCATGTAGTTTAATTTACAAATAGGCTATATTTTAGATTTAATTTTAATGCCATTTGCATTTAATCTAATGTGCTGCCCGGCACTCTAAACAATTTCATCAAATTGATATTGTGCACAATTGGCAGCACAAGTGCTTTGGAGTTGCTTTAATTAAAGCACTCGAATAATCAAATGAATGTATTCAGCTGGTATTCATACATGGATTTGCACTTTAACAGGCAAAACCACAGAAAAAAGCGACTAAAGAGAGCAGCAAACAAATTCGGCAGCTGCATAAAAAAAGCGCAAATTAAAAATTGAATGTAGAAAAATACAGACAAATATATATATATACATATATATACAGATATATAGAAGGAGTGAGTGGTGGAAAGGAGGGGGAGG
Organism: Hypselothyrea guttata; assembly: GCA_035045125.1. Taxonomy (NCBI): domain Eukaryota; kingdom Metazoa; phylum Arthropoda; class Insecta; order Diptera; family Drosophilidae; genus Hypselothyrea; species Hypselothyrea guttata. The sequence goes on from JAWNNJ010001381.1 coordinate 184,518, forward strand.
GGGGGGCAGGGCATTGCAAGATAACAAGTGCAAATAAAACTTACTTGTCAACAACGAGCTTTGTGAACACCAAATCCCTTTTATAATAGACCGGATTGTTGTGCTCGTGATTTACGGCTTTGTCCATAAGTGGATGCGACCGTATGAAATTGAGTACGGTATCTGGCAGATTTGAGGTATCGTTGACACACGTGCCCGGCCTTGGATCCGGCACACGGGAGTTCAGCACCGGCAGCCAGGCGGAGTTCGAAGAGGATTGCTCCTTAAATTTGCCTGCAAAGTGTACGGAAAATAAAGAGAAAATACAATGTATGAATATACACAATAAGCAAAAGTTTTTTATATAAAATCAGCTCAGGTGTGGCATGTGGCAAGCTGGCAAGCTGGCAGGTGGCAAGTGGCAAGTGCCAGCTGGCAAGTGTTGCAATTGAAGTTTTAAATCTGCGACCCCAAAAGTGTCAGCTGCTTTGCTTGGCTGTTAAGCAGAGAGACTCTTACTACCCCTCTCTACTCCTCTATCTGCCTCACTCCTCTTCTCTCTCTCTCTCTGTCGCTCTATTGCTATCTCTGTCTGTGTGTCTATAATCCATTCAAATGGATTTTCTAATACGATTTATGTTGCCACCACGAGAGCACTGAAATTACAAAACACTCAACCTGAGAGCGCTGTGCGCTGTGTCTCTCCATTGCAACTCTGATACCTATTGGATTTATCGCAAGCTACAGCTGTGTGTGTGTCTGTTGTGTGTGTGTGTGTGTGTGGGGCATGAAAATCACATGAGGGGCCAGCTGAAACCCAATGTGTTGCAGTTTTGCAAATAAAATTTGCCGATAAGTTGCATTTGCCATTTACCATTCTGATTCAGATTCAAATACAGCTTCAGCTACAGATACAGATTCCGATTCAGATTCGTATTTCTATTTCGATTTCTATTTCTATTTCTGCTTTTGTTATTTTGCTGCAGTTTTTCCGATTTCTATTACTTTTGCCACTCAAAGCACTTGAGGGATTGAGCGCAATTTAGTTGCCATGCTCAACGCAAAAACAAAACAGAAAATTGCACGTCACTTGAGTTGACAGTTGGCAACATTTTGTGGCTTGGCGATAACGTTCATCACATCTTCTGCTATCTGCTATCGTCGCTTGCCTGTCCTCAACAACCCCTCCCCCCCTTGCTCATCTCTGGCCATCCTGCATTTGCTATATCCCATTTCCCATATCCCATATCCTATTTTCTATCTGCTATGCATCCATTTTGCATACAACACTTAACATCTACATAAGTACACAAACTTGTATGCATGCATATCTAAGTAAAAACATTTGCGAGGGGCGGCTGAGCAGTTGCTAATATAAATATATACTTCATCTATCGCTTTATCTTTTATTAAGTTTTACAGCCATCTACAGATATGACATTCTAAAGATTTCTCCTCCACATTAAACTTCTGGAATACAGCTTAAATTCTATATCGTTTAACGAGAGCAATCTTTTACTACTTTAAACTGTTCAAACAGCCCTCTGGAGCATTGGATGCCCAAACAGCACTTACCATTGAAAGCGGCCTGGACCTCGTTAATGTGAAAACTGCATACGGCTGATCCAATCAGGCCATTGGTGCTGGTCGTGAAGGTGGCATAGAAGCGTGTCTTGTCGTTGGGCAGTTGATAAACGGATTGTATCTCATTGAAGTAGAACGGAAACTCGCCCGAAATGCTGCAGTTGAGGCGTGCCTTCAGATATGTGGCCCAATTGTGGGCCAAGAGGTTCTTGCCACCCACGTCCTTCTTGCAGACACGTGCGATGCGCGAATAGACAGCCTTGCCGCAGTTGATGTACTCCACGGCCGTTTCCCGGAAAAAGAAGTACACGTAGTCCCCAATGTCAAACGAGCCCACAAAGTTTGGTTCTAATAGAGAGAGAAAGAGAGAGAGAGAGAGAGAGAGAGAGAGAGAGAGCGAGAGAGAGAGAGAGAGAGAGAGAGAAGAAAGAGATTGATGAGACGCTGTGAGTAACGATCTACATAATTGAATATAGCCTAAGCTGGCTTAGGGCTCTACTCAGCGCATCATTGAAAGAGACTCGAATGCGAAATCATTTGTAACGAATCCCATTCCGACTCGTTGTTTGTTTCTCCTTCTCTTGTTCTTTCAATTTTGATGCTGAGCTCTGTGAGCTTCTACTTACTGTCCAACCACTTGGAATCATATTTGAGTGTGCGCTTGAATTTGTATTCCAGGCGCTTTGCCGACGTATTATACAAATCCGTGCGAAAGATCACAGTATCCGCCTTTGTGAACTCCGCATTTGTGCCCGAATACTGTGTGTGCGAAAACAAGCATACAAAGTGAGTCAAAGGCATTGAGTGTAATGGATATTTGATTGTAAATGCCAAAAGCACGCGCTTTACAGAATTTACAGCATTTAGAGCATTTTATTTATGCCTTGGACTTACCAGACCGGGCAGACCGCCGGGATTGCCCTCCTCCACGTAGATGGCCGTGGAGTTATCCAACGGATCATAGGGACACTTGGCAATGCCCAATCCAACGCCGATAACATACTCCGAACGCGGCAAATGCGTCAAATTCGACTGTAAAAATAAATACAATGATAAATTAGACTTGATACTAATGCTAGAACTGAAGCTACTATTAGGAATTATCGTAATCTAAGGAAACTTTCACATTCTGCATTACAATGTAAGCAGTTGTAATGCAGTTTCGAATACAGTATCTTTATTACATTTCTGTAAGAAGTAGTGCAGCATGTCATGGCTCATAAAAGTTATTCATGATGTAATCGACTTCTTCAAACAAAACTGCTGACAATGTAATCCATTTCGTATAAGCAATTAGCGCTGCTGGGTAACTTAGTTCTTTATTTTAGTTAAGTATACTAAAGTTCAAGCGAACTTTTGTTCAAATTTCATTTATTTGTTTTATATTTTTGCTAATTGTTAAGCAGAGGAAAGAGGTGCCAAAGCATACAAAGCACCAAAAACTTGCCAATCCTACACTTGGCAGCATAGATGTTTACCTTTGCCTTAAGCTTTCTGATGGCTCCATTTTATATTTTAGTTTTCTGTTCTCAGTTGCAGATCTAAGGAGGAAGGCAGGCAGTTGTGGAGTTGGAGGGATTATGATTTGTATTCGTGCAGCTTTTGGTTGCACTAATGACTATTTTCATAACATGTGTGCCACAGCAGCAACAACTGCTAAAGTTGCACTAGTTAAAAAGCCGAAGAATAAGTAAAAGTGCATAATAAGAGGCAAGTAGTCTATTCAGTTGGGATGAAAAGGCCACATGCGTTGCTTTTGTGGGCTCTATTCCCGGATTGCGATCTAAAGTCAACAGAGAGGAAGGTAAGAGGTAATACTTTATGCCATAAAGCAGGCCTCTCATTGGATATTACGCAGCTGAAATCTTTGCACAAAAAACTTGCGTTGTCATAGCTACAAAAACTTGTCCTTGAGTGTGCGAGGGGGAGTATTTCGGGGGAGGATGGGAGGGGCTTTTTAGGTACTTAGTACTTACGTAGATAACATAATCCTTGGGATTGTGGGCATTGGTGCCACAAACGTAGAGCCTATCGCCTTGCTGCATCGATTGTATGACACGCACATGGTTCTTGCAATCAAATACCTGTAAGAGAAAGAAAAAGAAAACGAACATGAAGCTTAAGCAGAAGGGTAGATAAGATGCTGCATGCCACATGAGGCTGCATGCTTAAAGATATGCCACAAACTATGCTATCAGCGGCATAAATCAAAACTGTATATGCCACAATTTGTAATAGCACAAGCTGCTGTTGCTAAATCAATTGGCAACAATGCAACATCTCTTGCCACACACACACACACACAGCTGCATTATGATGACTTCAGCAAGAGGCAGCGGCAGAGACAGAGACAGAGATAGGCAAAGGGAACGCAGTGTGTGGCAAAAAAGCAGTTCAATTGACATCTAGATAGAAGGCAGCATAAGTATATATTGTGGCACATGTGGCATGCAGAAGGCAGCATGCAGCATGCAACTGCAGCGCACGAAAGCGTTTCGCTACAAATTGAAAAGCCACAAATAAATTGAAAAAGATTTCAAATGAAAGGATTTGCTGTCACATTATAAACGAGTTACAATAACAGCCAACAGAAGCGTCAACCTCAGCAGCAGCAGCAGCGACAAAACCCAACTCGCATGCGAGAAATCGCATTTCGTTTTCAAATTGCTGCATTTCGCGTGCTCCAATAGAAAATTGATTCAGCTCGAGACTAAAGCGTAGTCTCCCCTTTTCCCCCCTTTATCTGCGTCTCTCTGTGTGTCTACGTAATCAGTAGGTGACGCCTCGTTGCTCACAATATGATATAAAAATCAATCAAATTGTAAGCATGCCACACACATGAGAGTTATGTGGCTGCCACACAGATGGCTGCATACGCTTATCGATGCCACATCCCACATCCCACAGGTTAACTCTTACGCACTCACCTGACTTTTGCCCTTGGACACACAGCTGACCACATCGTCACGGGTGGGCTCCAGATTGATAACATCGCGCTGCAAAATGAGAATTCAATTAAACAATTAATCACGTGTTAATTCAATTATAATTTATAAAATTTTTTTTTTTTTTTTTTCTTATAAAAATTGTCTTCATATTTAATATTTCAATTTCGTCATAAATTTGTTGATAGAGGTTTATAGTTTTATTTTAAAGCAAACCAAACTTTGGTAAATATTTTTATTTAATAAAGAAGAAATATTTCTATCTACAATTAATTCAAAATTAAATTGAACAATCAATCAAATTTAAATCAAGTTCATCATAAATTTGCTATATTTATAATTTTATATATTTACGTAAAAAAAAAAATATTTATCAGGTGTTAATTCAATTTAAATGAGCAACAATTGCTGTACATATTTATTATTTAAATTTAATTCTAAATGACACTTAATTTAAAGTAAACTGAATTTTATAAAATATTTGATGTAAAATAGTAGAAATATTTATATTTATATTAATAATTTAGGAGTGAAAATATAAAAATATTAAATTCAATTAAACTTAACAGATGCAATAAATTTTTTTTTATTATATCAATTGATTTTTGAGTTGTTTTAAAATAAAAATATGTTACATTGGATACAAAAAATTTATAAAAAAATCCAGCAACTAAGGAGATTATTAATAAAGCTCTCACAAAGTCAGGCGCAGTAGAAATTTGTAATATTAATACATTTCGCTCTCTGAGGCTCAATCGCAGGCTGCTTGAAGCTGGCAACATGGAATAGACTTTTCTTGACTTTTTTCACTTTTTGCGCTTTCCCGGTGGCACGCATAAACTACAACTAGAAGCCGTTGGCTGTGCCACTGCGAAGGGGTGGCGCGAAAGAGGGCGGGCATGTGGGCGTAGGAGGCTAAAGCTGAGGCAGAGGTTGAGGCTGAGGCAAAGGTTGAGGCAGAGGCAGAGGCAGAGCTGCCTGGTGGCATGCTTTCAAGCAAATTGATTTATAAATCACGTAATGTAACGAGCACATACGAAATATTTTGAAGCGAAATGCGCGCACGCACCACAGAGGGCAGAGCCGTCCACATAAAACCAAAATCATGTATTATTTAGTAAAATTTGCATTTGCCGCATAAAGCAGCCACTGCGGCAGCCACGACGCCAGCACCTTGCCACACCCATTTCTAGTGCCCCGCCCCCGCGCCCTCTGCTGCACGTCCTGTAGGCCATGGCAAATGATGCCCCTGGCGAACGCAGTTACTCGCTGTGTGTGAAATAACACATAAAATATATTGACGTATGCCGGCGCTGTGATCAGGCAATAGACGGACAGAGAGGAAGACGGGAAGACAGAGAGGAAGACGGGAAGACAGAGAGGGAGAGGGAGAGAGAGAGGGACGTCATGAATGGGTGGCCAGGTGGCAGCTAGCGCGTCTCGAAATGGCTACAAAACGTGGCGTCTTTCAGTTTTATGATACGTTTGCGGCCAGGTTTCAGCTGCTGCAGGTGCAGGAGCTACGACCATAGCTATAGCTATAGCTATAGCCATAGCCATCGTCATATAGCTATAGCTATAGCTATAGCCAAAAGCTTCAGCCAAAGCCACACAACGTTTCGCTCATAAAACACGCTTTTGTATGACATAAATTCATAAACAGCCTCATGCACACCATCTCTCTCTTCCTCTCTCTTTCTCTTTCTCTCTCTCTCCCACTCTCTTTCTCTGTCTCTCTTCCTCTCAACATTCGCACCTTGGGCAACTGTATAGAGTTCGTCTGAATTTGTACAGTGTTTTCAGGTTATCGACTTGCTCGCATTTCGATAATTTGCAAGCTCTGACATTACACTAAACATACACTACCATTTGCAGAGTATTTTGGCTAAGAGGTAACTTTATAAATTCATTCTTTATTTATTTAATAATAATAATAATAATAAATAATAATTATAAAAATAGAACAATGATTTCCATTATGAAGAAACAAGCAAAGTTAAATTAATTTAAGCTTTGTGCGCCTCACAGTATGCTACAAAAAATATATGGACGGGGCAGATCAGTGGGACGGAGGCTACAGTCGGACGTAACCGACAGTAGGAGACCCTTTACTTTACTACTACTACTAATATATGTACATACAAACACAATCAGAGCCACTCACACTAAGCTACCCGCGTGTGCAAGACACACCACCCCCCCTCTGCCTAGTGCGGCAAATTGTCTGTGGCATATGTTCGCTGTTTCTTATCCGATCGGAACAAAATTCACAGGGTCAATAGAGAATGTCTTAAGCTAGTTACGTACCAAATTACAAGTCAATAACTTTAAAGCTGTGGCTACAGTAGCTTTTTGCGGTTTGCGGGGGAAGGGGGGAGGTATCCAAAATCTAAACTCGTGCTGCTCGCGAAATAGGAGAATCTAAATCCCAAATATGGTGTCTCTAGCTCTTATAGTTGCTGAGATCTAGGTGTTCATACAGACGGACAGACAGACGGACAGACGGACAGACAGACGGACGGACGGACATAGCTATATCGACTCGGCTTGTCGTCCTGATCAAGAATATATATACTTTATGGGGCGTGGCACGCCTCCTTCTGGGTGTTACACACATTTCCTCTTTGCACTAAGTTAATAGACCCTTTTTACTTTTTTAAAGTAAAGGGTCTAAATATGCCTTCAATTTTGATGCCAAAACTTCGATTATTATTTATTCGATATTAAAACGGTTTGAAGTTCTGTGTAAGTAATAAAGTAATAAATATATATATTATATATAATAAATATTTTATGTTTTATTATGAGATTATGTCTTATGATTATTCTAACAACGACAAAGTTATTCAAATATATATATCCATTTTCTTACTAATTTTGTTTTTTTTTTTTATTAGCCTAACTTTTCTTTCATTTTATTTGTTTTTTTTTTTATGCAATTTGATTGTATTATATCTGTGCTCAGCGCAGTTAAGCCCCTATCGGCTGTTGCCTTGGGTCTTTTGCATTACTAATAGTGCTTGTAATTTCTCACAGTGTACATAAATTATGCCTTGCTCAGCCATTACCCGGGTACGTGGAATCTGGGCTCGTGTGCATGGCAAAAACGGTATGCCCATAATGCAGCCCCCAGAGCGCATATTAAATATGTTTTCTGAACCTTTTTGTTGTGCGGTGAGTGGAGTGTGTAGTTTCGGAGGGAGGGGCAAAGCTTGGCATTGGGGTAGAGAAAGGGAGAGAGAGGGGGAGAGTGAGAGAGAGAGTTTGGTTAACTAAAACAAATATTTTTCACTCGTTTACTTCTGGGAATCGAAGATTTGTGGCTCGTTTGCAATTTGATGCGCGCCTAAAAGGTGGCTTAGCTGAGAGCTTTGTTGTTGTGTGTTGACAACGTCCAGCAGCGTATAAAAAAGGCAGCATAAAGCCAAAAGAACAGGCTTAAGCCGGAGCTGGCCAACTACACACTAGCAAGGGACAGGGGACGGGGGACAGGGGACAGAAGGAAGGCGCGTAATGAATTTTTAAAAATATGCCGCAGCATAGCTTGTTTGCCTAAAAGCGAGATACACGTTTTATGTGAGATTTGCGGCCAAGGGAATTGTGTACTAAAACAACAAACAACAACAAACACAACAAACAGACAACAAACAACAACAAAAGCACTCGACCACTCGACAAGCTGCGTTTTGACTGAAACAAACGCTGCTCGTGGGAGCTTAGCCTAAAAGCAAATGCTAGGTTTATGCCTAGCTGCTTAAATTGCTATTGTCATACATAGTTAGAGGCTAAATTCCCCTCTCTTCCCTCTCCCCTCATCTAACAGACTAATGACAATTTAAGACACAGTGTATAAAATAGTAAATACTTACATCACAGTAGGAAGAGGAGATATTCTGCAGATTCAAACGGAATACGCGATCCCTGCAAGTAGTTGGAGACATAAGTTTATATGGATATGGATTATATTTATATTTATAACTGAAACTAAAGTTAAAGTTGTATTTATTTCAAATCGATTACTTACATGGCGCCTACGTAGAGGGAATCGCGCTCCTCGTTCAAGTGGAACGTGCGATAGTAGAGCTTTCCGCATGTGAATTCGCGCACATGATCTGCAAGTAAAGTAGACAGGGCGTATGAGTAATACAGCAAATAGTTGGCATAGTTTTTCATCTGCTTCAATATTTAGACAACAAATTTTCTTAAGTGAGCCATGACAAAACAAAAAAAAAAACAAGCAATTCTCTAGCTGAATTCGGACACTGGGCACAAATGAGCGCCTGTCAACAAAGTTTATGCAGAGACGTTGACAAAACGCAAACACAGTTCAGTCAGCGTGCTAGGGGCGCAGAGGAGAGAGGAGAGGAGAGGCAGAGGCAAAGCTTTGCCACAGGCTGGTCACACACAAAGGCAAACAGCGCCAAAGCAGCCAGGGGCTGGGGGGGTTGGGAGGTCTGGAAGCTGGACTGCATGTGAGAGAGACATATCCCATTTCAATCAAATGACATTTTGACATTTCTCTTTGGCCGGACGCTATCGCTGTGGCATTGGCAAATGTAGCCAAAGTGCAAGCTTTAAATGTTGTTTATTTACTTTTAACTTTGGCCAACACAAATACACATGCACGCAGAGAGAGAGAGAAAGAGAGTGAGAGAGGGAGGAGGGGGGGAAAAGCGCACTGACTAGTGCGTAAAAGGCAAAGAGCTGCACTGACTAGCATTTCCCTCTCTCTCCCTCTCTTTCTCTTTCTCTATCGTCTCGCCAACTCTGTCTGTCTGTAACTTGATATCTTATTTCAATTTATAAACTTTGCCCACAGTCCACGCTGCCACTTAAAGTGTGTGGCAAGCATTAAAACGGCTGAGTCAAGTTGCATTGAGCGCCCAGCGCTGAGAAGTATGCTATAGAAATTTTCAAAACTTCCAAGCGATTAAGAACTACAAAAAACAACTAAAATAGTTGTAAAAAAGTATTTATATAAATAGTTTTGACATGGCTAAACTAAATTTAATTAAAAAATATTTAAATAATAAATAAAGCTGTGGTTTTATGCAGTTGTTCGATTTGAAAGCAGCTCATTAAATGCTCAATTAATACACGACATGTCAATCACTTTGCAAACGCCAACTACTAGTAATAGGCCTTATTAATTACATATGGCTAAGTATATTTGCATAAGTGTGTGTGAGGCTAGTGTGTGTGTGTGTGTGGTTATTATGTTAATTTCATTGACGTCGCGCTGTCTACGCGCTGTTTGCAGTGCGGATGAGAGACAGAGCAAGTAGGAAGGAAGCGCAAGCGTGGGAAGGAGGAGGCAAAAGCGCTGAGCCTGCATTTGCTTAATTAAACTAATTAATATTTGCTTAGAGTGCCTAACGCAGTGGCCACAAACACACGCACACATATCTCTATATACATATATATATCAGAGATATTAGTATAGGGAGTATTGTCATTTAATGTAGCTGTCAACTAGTTTACTCTTCATGCTGACATTCGATATGTCTAGCAATTAATTCGACGATATTTCTTACAATTATGGGCTAGCTTTAAGTCTGCAGATACACTGGGAGAAAAAACAAGAGTTTACGTACTTGAAGCAAGAGTTTTTGGTGACAAAAGTTTAATAAAACAAAGCATTCTTCAAGATTTATTATATAAGATTTATTTAAGAGCTTTATTTTGTAAACCGATTCACTCTTTATTTTGCTGAGTGTATCTACAGTTGTATATGCTTGTGTATATGCTACTAAAACAGTTGTCAGCTGTCGCTTGGTTTAAATACATTTCATATAATGCAGACAGCTGGAGTTGCTTGAATCTGGTCTTGCTGTCAGGTTCTCCATATGTCCGAAATGTATTTTATAATCTCAGCTCTATATATGCTAATGAATTTTGATATTTTCTAATGCGAGCAAGTTGACCACAGAGGCAGAACTAACAGCAATTGTTGTGTGCGTATATATCAGCTATTTATATATATATTTCTAGATGTAGAGAGTTGTTGGCACACAACAATGGCAAATGCAAATGCCGCTTTCCTTTTGCCATTGTCTACATTTCATAGTCACTCGGCTGATGCCCCCCGCCTCCCTCCCCGCCCCTCCCTAGGCACTACAAGTGCAGCTATTTTTGATTTCCGATTTAAAGAACATTTTGGACAAAAGCAAACACACTGAAGCTCTTCCAGCCAAAAGTAGCAGCGTCAATAAAGGAGCAGCAGGAAAAAAATAACAGAATCTGCGACTTTTGTTTGCCAACGGGAAACAACGACAACAACAACAACAACAACAACAACAAGCTCTATTGCCAACAATACTATACATATACATATACATATATGCATACGCGTATGTGTGTTTTGCATATATTGCGCACAATTCGGGTAAATGTCCTTGCCAAACCGGAAGTCGACTTGTATGCGCTTGAATTGTTATTGTACCCCTTGTACTTGCTCTCTATACATATGTACGTATATATGTATGTGCTCGCATTTGTTTGCCTGCTTGCTGTCGAACTTTTTCCGCATTTTGTAGTTTTTTTTTCGTTTATGCTTTTTCTTTGCTTTCTTACATAGTTTTTCTTTACGCGTTCTTTAGCTAGTTGTTGGCCGCTTTTCCGCTTACTGCTCACAGCTTGTGGGCTTTAAGCAAATGGCTTTAAAATACATTTTTTAACACGTGTTTGAAAGCTTCAAATGTCAATATTAAAAGCTGACAATTGTGGTGGAATATAGTAGCTATATAAATAGAGATAAAGTCAAAATAAATCAATTGAATAATAGTTCAGATGTTCAAATTGAAAAGTTTTTTTAATATAATTTATAGAAATTTTAATTTTTAAAGATTTTTTCTTACTATTTCTATCGAGTTACAATTGAAAATAAAAAATATTTGAATAGCTAAGCTGTTTAAATTAATTTAAAACAAAAATGCAATAAATAGAAATCAAATGAAATATTTTACACAAGTTTTTGCTATTTTCTAGAGTTTAGAATTGCATTTGAATATTTAACATTTCTAGCCAGGATATTTATAATTTTATGAGTACAGATAAATTCGGCATAAATGCTTAAAAACACAAACTTAAACTTGGCTTTCATTTAAGCCTCAATTTGCTGAGCTCTGCTCTGACTATTGCCTACTTCTAGGCGCCACAAAAACAAGTTTATGGCACAAAGTACCCGCGAAATCTGTTAACAACGTTTACCATTTGTAGTAAATATGGCAAGTTATGTGCATATGAATTAATTGGGAGTGTATCAATATGCTGAGCGAAGTCGCTGCTGCTGGTAGTCAAATTTATGTAGCCAAGAACTGTAAATGTTTATGAGGCTTATTACAAGCAAACGATCTGTGGCATATTTACGATGCCAATTTGTCTGCAACAACACGAAGCAGTCTACAATTGTTGAGGCAAGTCCATAAAAATATTACGCACAAATACCCATACATATGTCTATAAATATGTATATAGATGTGATGGAAGGGGGATATAGGCCAATGAGGCGGCGACAGCATAAATTGTTATGAGTTTCGCTGCGGAAGCTGCTGTCTGTGTTCGGGATTTCTGATAATAAATTACACATCGAAGCGGAAGCGGAAGCTGGGCATATTGTTTTGCAAGTTTTCGCTTTTTTGTTGGATATTAGAAGCTGCAAGCAGGTGTTGCATGCCACTCAACCAATAGAGAGAGAGAGAGAAAGAGCGAGAGCGAGAGATTACCCCCAAATAAAAGCAAAGCAAGAAAATGCCATCAAATTTTGGGGCACATTAAGCCAAAAAGCAGTCGTAAAGCAAACTTTGGAAGCCAGTTGGCATTCGCCATTCAACATTCACCCATTTGAGACGGAGACGTCTGCTTTATTTGCTTTTAATCCAAGTCCAATCAAAATCAAATTGCATTTACGAGCTGCCTTTGAAAGCGCGCGCGCGATCTCAATTTTATGGCAGCCAAACATTTTACTCTGCTGCTCGCTGTGCCCCCAAGGGGGAAAGATTTGCGTTCTTTTTATTATATGGACACACAGTACTTACACACACGCACACAATTGCAAGTATTTATGACTCCATACATGTCAATAATTTTTATGCGCTTCATAAATATGCGTGCGTCCTTTACGAGCTTCCCTCGGCAGGCAAATCAATTTCCTTGGCTCCCCTTCGCAATGACTAAAATGCCATTTTCAAAAACGTTATTATCGAATCAAATACAAAGGCAATCCAGAATGTGCAGAGCAGAACAGTCGGAAGCGACCGACAGTTAAGAAATGAACGCCTTTTTAGTAATTCGAATAGTTTTCACACTCATACTTGTCTGTGGGTGCTCTTTAGATAAACCAAACTTTTATGCATCATAGCTTTATAAACTATGGACCAATTTTGATTAAATTTGTAGAACTGGAAGATATTAATGATCTCTACCAAATACCAACTACTGTAAATAGATTTCTATCTCTTAAATGCATCAATTGAATATATATTGATCAAGAAAATATACTTCAAACATTCGCACAAAGTTATCAACTCTTTTAATCCATTTCATGGGCATAGGGTATAAAAACCTAGCAATAACGAGAGTCAAATGCAGTAAACATATTGCAGGCACACACATGTCATATCCACACGCTCCCCTCCCTCGCCCTAAACAGCTTTGCCTTGAGTTTGGCCTTTGCTAATGCTGACAGTTCACTTTGAAATGTCACAGTTGCCTTTTGGCCTTAAAGCAGCATCCCATAGTTGCCACAAACAGCCGGGTTGGTTGCCACAACGTCTGACAGTTACCTGCAGCGACATCTTTTCCTTTGCCTTGCCTTAACGTAGGTCGCAAAAAGTGTTGGACACTGAAGTTGACCTTTCTTTACATTAGAGAGCAGATTAAGCATTAAATAAAACATTTATTTGTTATATTTATGGATCAACTTGTGACCTTTGTTGTAGTTAAATTTATCTGAGATATTTATAAAGTTGATATTATTTAAAGGCATTCAAAGAAAATTTATTATTTAGCTTGAACTTTGAAGAGTTTGCTTATCAGTTTGCAGCAACATCTTTTAAAGATTAAAATTAAATCAATTTCAAAGAAATGTAAATGCAACTACCCCATGAAATATACCCTGTAAAACGCTGCTAATTGAACATGCAGCGTTTCAGCTGCGTGGCAATGATATATGCGGATAAGTTGGATAACTTTTCTTAGTCATGTTTCTAATCTCAGTGGTGTGCGCCATGTACAATATCTATGCAAAATTTCCCATTATTTTGCTGGCTAATTATGAGCAATGGCTGCCTCCGCCATGACGCCGAATGTGTGTGTGTTGTGTTGGTGTGTGTGTTTGTGTGTGTGTGTATTTGTATTTAACGTCAGCAGAAAGCACTCGAAAACAGTCTAGACGTCTGATGTCTAGGCGTGTTGTTATCCACACTTGTGCGCTGATTCGTGGCCTGCGGCCCCAGTGGGAGCAAGTTGCAAGTTTGCCAGTTGCCGGTTGCCAGTTGCAAGCTGCAAGTCTGTCTGTTTGCCCCTCTGTCGGGCAGCAAGCGGTTGCCATTTCATTTGCTGAGAAATGGCATGTAAAAATAATTAAAAGGCAGCAGCAGCAGCAGCTTCTGGAAACTCTGATCTTGAAGTTTGTTTCTTCATATAGCGAGAGATATAGCTTTTGTGGCATCAATATTGCAACTGCAGCAACTTCATTAAAGCTGCCGCTGCAGAGTCTCATTTGGCTTGCAAAGAGTGCGAAGCATTTTCAACTCTATTTAGCACATTTTATGGCAGACGTTGAGTTCATTTTGTTGCCAAATAGCGAGCATTTGCGAATGCAAAAACACAGCGCTCATAAAAAGCGGCAAGTGCTGCCCCAAAAAGCAGGCAACAAAAACGCAACAAATGCGGCAACTTCATTTGATGAGCCTGCAGCATGGGGACCACATACGTCCGTCTCTTTCTCCTGTGTCTGTGTGCAGCTTTTTGTGGCAAGTGTGTCCATTTGGAGAGCCATAAACGAGAGGACTAACCAGTTTAAAGTGCCGTTTTTTTGCTGGTTTACCTGCAGCACATTGAGGCACATTCGGGCAACACATGCAACATTTTGCGGCGCCACAAATGAGCACTTAAGTATGAAACAGTGCAGGCAGCCGAAAAGCATATGCTAAATGCAACTATTGCATAATTAAGAGCAGCTTTCTCTATCCCAATCTCTCTCTCTCTCTCTGCACTTGAGACTAAGCTTGAGCACCATAAACGAGCTAAATTTGATTAACAATGCAAATGTTGCAGAGGCAGAAACAGAGAGAGAGGGGGAGAGAGAGCAAGAGAGTCTCTGGGCACATTTGTTGATTCAATTAGCTGCTAATGAAATGCAATTCAAGCAGCCAATAACTAATACTAATACATTTAACTCTTTTGGCTTCTGCTCTCTTCAACAATTCGCACAGAATTACATATGCAAATTAGCATCAAGTGAGCTGTTTGTCTATTTTCCATTTCCAATTCCATTTCGATTGCTCCCAGTGCAATTACACTCAGCAAAATAATGCACAATTCGTTCAAAGCTTCTAAATGTATTATATTTTGACTCATATATTTATATATTATATATTTTAATTCAACTGTAAATTTCTCTCAGTGTACTAGCACAAATTTCACAAATTTTAATAATTGAGTTAACGTACATTACGCAACTGTTGGCCAGGTTAGTTGGCGCTGCTGTTGTTGCAATTAATCGGAGCATTGATTGCATTGTGCATTCCATAATTGATATTAGTTAAATGTATTACATTTGCGTACTGAGCAAACTGACTTATGAACGACCTTCCCCTCGCCCTTCCCCCCGGCCCTACCCCTGCTCAGGCTGATAAAACCCCAACTTCCTGCAGCATTTTAATCAGTTGCCAGCGGAACAAACCCGAGCTAAAACAACTATAACAAGCACGAGTCGCCGACTTTATCAATCAAATGTTGGAAACTTTGGCAAGTCGCAAGTCGCTCTGAAAAACTTTGCAGCTTAATGATTTGTAAATATGCGAAGCGCGGAAATAAAATGCATCGGGTGCAGTATGCAACAGCGTCAAATACCCTGCGGCTGCGGCGCAGTCGGAGGCAACTGACAGCCGGTTAATACTAACAGATAAATATATTTTAAATTTATGGCAAATTTTTTATATAATTTTAAAAGTTTTTAAATTTTATAATATAATTTTTACTTCATAATAACATCGATATATTTCAGATTAATAGCGATATTAGCTTCAAATTCGATATAACGATAAATTAATATTGCTATCGATAGCATGATACTTTTAGCCTACAGTTTAAACGATAATTTCAAGACTGTCATCGAACCCAAATAATTTTATATATACAGTTATAACCAGAGTTGCCAGAATTCATTCATTTATTTAATAAATTTAAAAATATATTGTAAGAAATATTTAAAATTTATTTTTTTTATATTTTTTTTTAAGTTAATTTAAAGCTAGTTTGTATGAATTTTATATTGTTAATTTTATACTGTTTGTGGCAACCCTGGTCATAACCTATGGCAACTCTGCAGCAACTTCTGCAGAGAATGCCGTAAGCCCCCTTAGCATATTGCTGCTTTATATTGTAGAATTTCCTAGCCATAAATAATGTAATAGAATAAAATAGAATAAAATAAAAGCAGCGTTAATAGTTTGCCGTAATCGCAGCAAATGCTTGCGCTGATTTTTATTGCATTCTGTGCACCCTTCGCCTGGCATCGTGACATAGTTATAATGCCCACTTCAAGCGGGTTGCAAGTTGCAAGTTGCCAGTTGCAAGTTGCCATAGGATGCGCAATGACAATGAACTGAACAGGGGAATAGGGGGGAGGGGGGGTTGGGGATTGGGGCAATAGCAAAACTATGCAGCAAGTGGCAAGTGGCAAGTGTAGCGAGTACTCTGTGCAGCAAGTAAGTAGTTGCAACTACTTATTTCGCTCATAAATTGTACAACTCAAAGTTCTCTTAAGCAAGAAACGTGATTTTGCAGTTGCTGCTAAACTTTGCAGTTATACACTTAGAGAAATAAAAAGTAGAAAAGAAATAAAGATTCTACAAATAAAGCTCTTAAATTAATGTTATTTTATTGGATTGAAAAAGTTAATAAAAGGCATAAAATGACAACAGAAATTCTGTATTTCAAGTGCGAAAACTCCCGAGTTTTCTCTCAGTGTGCAACAACAAAAGCGCAGAAAAGAATTGCAAAGAAAAGAAAAGTAAAGCAAAGCAAAAATACTTTTAATGATGGCTTTTGTGTGGTGCCTCGGTGTGGCAAGTATCTGCTGCTGCTGCTTCCTCTGTTGTTGTTGCTCTTGTTGCCCGTACCTGCTGCCAAAAGCTAACATTATTAATTTGTGCGTCAGCTGCTGGGATTGAAACTCAATTTGAGCGAGTTGTTGTTGCCGCTTTTGTTGCAACAGTTGTTGTTGTTGTGGAAAACTTTGGCGTTAACACACTTTGGGCTGGCTGGCCAGGAGTACAGCAAAGAGGCCGATCAAAGCGAAACTGGGACAAGACGCAAACAGAGAGACAGCGCGTCTATGTTAGCCCAGTGAGTGCCCCTCTTCCCCTCCCCCTCCCCCCCCCCCTCGTGCACTCTTTCTGTGTGCGCTTTTTGAGGCAACAGCTTTTGACATTGCATTAACGCCCGTCAACGCTGCAACAACTACAACACGCTGCAAAGGGGAGGGGGGCACCGTTACTCAATTTGTGGCAAGCAGCACTCGCTGCGTGCAACATGTGACGCTCATAACAGTCAGCCCTGCCACACAAAAAGCCCAAGCAGCAGCGGCACTTGACTGCAAACGTGTCATTCTGTTTTAATTGCGTCAACTCTGCGCTCCATGCAACAATGAGAACAACAACAACATGCAACATACAATGTAATTGTTGTGTTGTTGTTGTTGTTGTTGTTATCGCTGTTCGGTTGTGCGTGGTCAGTGCCTGGATAACGCCTACGCTGTTTAGCTTATCGCCTCAGTTTTATGGGTCAAGCATTCGAGCTACAGTTTGACAAGCTCAGCGCATCTCAAACTGCCGGAATTACGCTCGGAATATGCTTATTTTATTTTATTTTTTTCAATGTCGACTACCCAGAAAAATTAAATTCGAATTTTAAATTCAGCATAATATATATTAAAAAAAATTAATTTAAAAAAAAATATATATATAATACAAGATTTCTGCTGAAATAAAATAATGCTTTATTGAATATTTTAGCGAGAGTTTGGCCAGCTACGAGAGTTCGGCCGACGAGAGTTGGACCAACGAGAGTTGGCCCAGCGAGAATTGGACCGAGAGAATTGGCCAGCGAGAGCTTGGTTAGCAAGAGTTGGGCCAACGAGAGTTCGGCCGACGAGATTTGGACCAATGAGAGCTAGGCCACCTAGAGTTGGGCCAGTGAGAATTGAACAAACGAGAACCAACAAAGAGCGTTGAGCCATCGAGAGTTGGGCCAGCGAGAGTTTGGTCAGCAAAAGTTGGGCTTGCGGGAGCTCGACCTATGAGAGTTAAGCCAGCGATATATTAAGGAGGAAAATAAAATACATGAAGTATGAATAAGAAATGACTATGAAGTTGAATAAATAAAACAAAGTCAAGTGAAACAAACTTGTTGTGCCTGAAATATAGAAGCTAAATATAAAATATCTTTTAGCTAATACCTATCGAAATTTGCGACTCGTTTCTATATCTACTTCGCTTTTCATACTATTCCGATAATATATAGTACTTTCTGCCTATTTTTGAAATATCTTGCCCTAAAAAACCAACAAATAAAAACACAGAAATCATAAGCGCGCAAAACTCAACACCTTGTTCGTCTAACAATAATTATTTCCATTTGCCACAATAATCTGAGACACATTTTCCAGAATTCTCTGCCCCGTCGCTGCTTTCACACATAAATTTCCTAAAAATTTGAACGAAAAGAGCCCAAACTGTCATTAGTTCTGGCCGCAGGTAAGCAGAGGCCAGGCTGGTGGCAGCTAATGAAGTCGTTCCGTCAATGATGAGCAACGCTGCATGCCACGCAGCGGGGCGTGGCTGAGGCGAAGATACGGAAAGAGATACAAGCAGGAGAGAAGGGAAGGTCTCTCTTTGTTTCTTTGTCTCTGGCTGTCTCTCGGTCTCACTTGTGCCGAGTTCAAGTTGATTTTAAAATAAAATAAAAATAGAGACAAGAAGCATCTGCCGTTGAGCGTTGAGTCAACAAATAAACTGATGAAACACTGACTAAATGCAATGGGGAGAGAAGTAGAGCGTGCAACAGAAGGGAGGGGGGGAGGGACTTTGGGGAGCTCAGAGGCATAAATTGTGCATCGAATGCGACTGCAATTAATTAAAAACTAAATCAATAAAAACAACAATTTTTCATTGCGCGCTAAGCGACTCTGTGAATTTATAGCTGACATTTTATGCTATATAGTTTTAAGCGCCATTGTGGCTTTGGCCTTTAATTTATGGCTTAAAACACAAACAGCCAAAAGCAGAAACAGCAACAGCAACAGCAACCGCTACAAAAGTGTAGTTAAAGCAGCTGCTGCATTTTTAAGCACAGCAACGACAGTCAATTGACTCGAAGCACGGCATCAATGCAGCCACAAGCGCTTTTTTACCGCTAGAACTAGCTGTTTTTTTAAAGCATTTGTAAGACTGCAAGAACTGGCAAACAAATTAGCAACACTGCAAGGCATAGACAGCAAATATATAGATATATATATATAGATATAGACCCAGGAGACTCTCTGGACACCTATGCATTGTGGTGTGGCAAGTATGCGCAAACAACTTGCAGCGTTTTCCTTAATCGCCTCACGTTTCTGGTACAAGTGCTTAGCCAGAGACTTTGCTGCAATATGCGTCAACAATAACAACAAATTCATGCGGCACGTGAACTTTTATGCTGCGGTTGCATGCCACACACACACACACACCAACGCAGACGCAACCGCCCCACTTGCCACCCAACGGGCACAACATCTTTGCACGTGAACTATTAGAAAATGTTTACCGGACATGTACATGCAACATCAAGTGGCAGAGCAAGTGTCTCTCGAGAAAAGACAGAGAGAGAGAGAGAGAGAGAGAGAGAGAGAGAGAGGGAATAAGAGGGAAAACATAAGCAGCTGGTCAGCATAATGTTGAGAACTTCGATAACAGCTTTTGAGCATGTAGAACACGCATTCAAATATGTGAGAAAATATGAAAAGTATTTCAGAGCAAATTGTCTGTTGCATATCTTTGTTGTTTCTCGTGCAATTGTAACTCGGTGTTTACAATTTTATGTTAATAAAGTACAAGATAAAGTAGTTCAAACGATATTATTTTAATAAACAAATCAAACTCAATCTACGCAGCTTTTATGGAACCTAGAGTTCAGATTAATTTTGATTGAACTCATTACCGCCAAGATAAATGTACAAAAACCTGTTTACAACTGGGCATAAACCGAATTTCTCCATATAATAGGAAGAGTACAATCAAATGCCATTATGGTCAATTTAATGATCAGTTTGATTTCAGTCGGCGAAGTTTGCTAAATTTTAGCCAAAAATGTCTGGCAGTAAAACTTGAAAAATCGCCGACAATATGATTAATGAATTGCGTTTTGATTTTGGCAACTACAACTGGCAACTGAAACTGATTATTCAGATAGAAAGACAGACATAGAGTCGTAGTCATTTGGTTTCGGTTAATGTAAATGACTCAATAAAGCCGCTGGAAGCGAAAACGAAACATAATTTAAGCATTCAACCGGTTTTTCAATCAGGTGTTTAACTACGATTTTTTTTATAGCCAGATAGGTAGAAAAACGATTCAACATTCTTCTCTTCAGCTGGGGCTTTGAACTCTGGGCGCTGCTTTTAATTGCCTGATATGCATACATCTATATATCTATATATCATATTCATATCCTTTATCCCATATTCCATATCCTGTGAATAATTGCAGTGACAAAATGTGATTACTTGCGTATTTGTTTGAATAACAATGCGCGTATTAATATGCAAATTATGCGCTCCTGCAAAAATCATATAAATAATAAAATACATGGACGGGGCAGATCAGTGGGACGGAGGCTACAGTCGGACGTAACCGACAGTAGAAGACCCTTTACTTTACTACTACTACTACTACTATATGTACACACAAACACAATCAGAGGAACACACACAAAGCCACCCGCGTATGCAAGGCACACCCCCCCCCCCCCCTGCCAAATGCAACAAATTGTCTGTGACATATGTTCGCTGTTTCTTATCCGATCGAAACAAAATTCACAGCGTCGATAGAGAATGTCATAAACTAGTTTAATACCAAATTACAAATCAATAGCTTTAAAACTGTGGCTGCAGTAGCTTTTTGCGGTTTGCGGGGGAAGAGGGGGAGGTATCCAAAATCTAAAACAAACTCGTGCTGCTCGCGAAATAGGAGAACCTAAATCCCGAATATGGTGTCTCTAGCTCCTATAGTTGCTGAGATCTAGGTGTTCATACAGACGGACAGACAGACGGACGGACGGACATGGCTATATCGACTCGGCTTGTCGTTCTGATCAAGAATATATATACTTTATGGGGCGTGGCACGCCTCCTTCTGGGTGTTACACACATTTCCTCTTTGCACTAAGTTAATAGACCCTTTTTACTTTTTTAAAGTAAAGGGTCTAAAAATGACACGTTAAACTCGCCGCTCTTAAAAAACAGCCAAAGCTATACAAAAACCATAATTTCTTTGCCTTCAATAATGACAAAAACCTGCTGAATTAATATCGCAGGATAAACAGCAACAACAATATTGTGGCAAATAAATAACAATTTATTTTTATTATTATTATATATATATATATTTTTTTTTATTATTTACTTTTTTATTGTGCGCTTGCAAATTGAAAAATAATAATAATAGCCATTCCCAGCGCACAGCTTAAATGTTATTTATGTTGTTTTAAAAATGCTTTCACGGCAAGTTCTCATAAATAAAACAATTAAGCATAAGCCCGGCATCAGGGGCGAAATATTTTAAAATCCATAATTCAACACAAATTACAACAAATTCATCATAAATGCATTTGAGATAATATTTTTTAAACTATTTTAAAATTCCCATCAAAGCTTGCACTCAAATGCTCGATGATATCGTTGCAATATCGAAATTTTCGATAAGGAGTTGATATCGAAGATATTATATAGCCAAGAATTTAAATAATATATTTTGTTTGAATATTTCACTCTTTTTTAATTAAAATGTTAAAAATATGTTAACATTTAAATGTCTCAAATTTATTACATATATGTATATAAACATTTGAGGAATTTTAAGCATAAGCGATATCAGAAATTCCGATATAATCCCAAACCGATAAGCCTTTTATTTTCGATATACTTAAATCGATAGGTAATTTACCTCGTTTGTGCTTGCCGTAGTTGGACTGTTCATTGCCCGAGCAGCAGGGTTGCTCGTAGTAGAAGTTCCACGTGTTCTCGTAGTCGGCGGCAATTTGTTGCATGCCACATGCCACAAGCAGCAGCATCAATTGCAGTTGCAATTGCATTTTTTGTTTTTATTTAATACGCTTGTTTGATATTTTTTCCAGTTTTGGGCTGTGGCCCAAACCTCAATTGGATTACGCCGTTGTATATTTATTTTTTATTATTTTTATTTCTTTTTCGCGAACTGTTGGCAACTCTATTTGTTGCTGCAACTCTTGCACACACACACACACGGCTGCGCAGAAAAAATAGCTTTTAAATAACTGTTAACACATTTAAGTTGTATTATTTCCAATATTTTTGCAATTGCAACGAAATTGATTTTGCAGCAATAAATTGCTCGCCTGCAATTTCATTTTGATTAATTATAAATGCGTTCACACACACACACACACACACTCTCTCACACACACACACACACATGTAGAGATATTTTGCATTTTTTACAGTTTGTCGCGTTTCAATTTCGTTGCATTTAGCGCTCAGAATTGATAAAAAACTGAGCAAAGGCAAAAAGGTGCGATAAATGCAAAAGGGAAACAACAACAACAACAACAAAAAAACTGGTTTTCGGCTCTGTTGCCCACGCAGCAACAACAACAAAGCCAACAAAAGCAACAACAAAGAGAGGGCCGAAAAAAATTCTTGAACATTTCCGACAGGCCTATGGCATGTGTGCGTGCGAGCGGTAGCGCATGCTGTGCGAGCGGTGTAACATGTAAACAAGCTGCTCTGCAAGGTTGCCAGAGCGTCGGCGCACAGGCTTTCAAGCAATATTTAATTAAATTAAATAAATAATTTTTATTTGTTTACTGCTTAGTTGCAGTCATATAAATTACAATATATTTAAAAAAGGGAAATTTATTTATTTTTTTTAATTGCATTTGCAAGTCAACATCTGTTGCGCATCTGGCAGCCCTAATTGCGTCTGCACTGCAAGAAGTGTACACACACACACACACACACACATGCCTAGCTCAAGATGCATACACACAAAAGCAATCAGAAAACTGTCGCGTTAAAACGCTGATCAAGTGATAAGTGTGTGTGAGTGGCGCTCTATTTAAGCATTATTTAATTTTTATGCTTTTTGGCACTAACCGATCTCTTTTAACTCAACATAAAAAACAATTAAAAGCGCACGAATTTTAGCGACAAACCTCACGCACAAAACAAAACACGATCACTGAACGCTGCGCTCAGCAGTGTGACCGTGCTTGGCAAGCAGCCAAATGCGCAGCGCGCAAAATACCAGCACGCAGCGCTAGCAGGCAGACAAAAGCTGGCTGCCTTGCAAGGCGACTGTGTTATCGATGGCACTAAGCAAAATTCAAACGGCAAATTGCAAAGACTTTAAACAACAAATAAAATGCTAAAGTTTGCGACAATCAAAGGTAAACAATTTGCAATTTAGCATTGCGCACACACATAAATATTTCAGCTGTAATTTATCATGCATTGCATAGGCATATTGCCAGCTGCAACTTCAACTCCAACTCTGATTTTTCCTTTTCGGCATTTATCGGTTTGCCTTTGCTCGATTTGCGGCATTTGGCCACAAACAAAGGCAACAAAAGCAACAACAAAGCACACCAAATACGGCCACACTGCGCCTAATTCCCAGACGGGGTGGCCAGTTTGGAATTTCAAAGTGAACACCTTGTTGGAAAGAGGGGGAGGGGGTGGGGCATAAAGTTTGTGCTGCGACAAACACGTTCTAACACGTTTGCCAGACAAAATTGTTGCCAAACGGAAAAGTATGCAAAAATTGCAGCACGCGTCGTCGTCTGCTTGATTCTCATGGATTTCAGTTGCAGCTTCAATTTTGGAATGCAAAAGTCGTGCCACAGAGAAAGAGAGAGCGATAGTGAGAGACGGAGAGAGAGAGAGAGAGAGCGATTAGGAGCAGTCGCTGTTAAGCAGTGTTGCCAGATTTCATTCAAAAAGAAAAGCTGTTTTTAAATGATACGCAAAAACTTGAGAAAAACCAGAATATGTATAATATTTTCTGAATAATAATTTATTAATATTTAGGCATGCATTTTGTAAAACTTCGGAAAAATGAAAATATTTTTGAAAAATCCAGAAAACCCGCGTTTTCACCATTTTCTATCAAAAGATCTAAAAAAAAAACAGTCAGATTTAACGTGAAAAAAGCGTATTTGGCAACACTATTTTAAAGCGCAGCTTGCCCACTGCCTGCGTGTGTGTGAATGAGAGTGTGTGTTTGTGTGTGTGTGTGTGTGTTGGTGAGAGCGTGCTCTTAATGCTCTGTGCTCAGAATGTGATTATTTTAAATGCTGCCTCTGCCGCCTCTGCTGCCTCTGCTGCCTCTGCTGCCTCTGCTGCTGCTGCTGACGACGCCGGCGACAAAACAATTTTGAATGCAGCTCGAAATAAAAGCCATTTTGTTAAGCAGACAAACGCACTCAGAGCTTCACCTGTCCACACATATACACACATACACGCATGTTGTCTGGTCTCTCAGTTTCCGCTCTGCCGCTGCCTCTGCCGCTGCCGCTGCCACTACCCCTGCCTCTGCTGCTGTCTGCTCTGTCTGCTTTTCGTTGCATACCTTTGGGCGGCAATTAAAAACAGTTTGGCAGTCGCAGTCGCTGCAATTGAATTTCTTGTGGCTGCCACAAAGTATGCTTTTCTGGCGGCTCTTGTTAAATTCGTCTTTGCGCTAAAAGCTGTGTGGCATATTACCCAAAAAACACAAACACACACACATAAATACAGTGAATGCTGCAGCGTTGCCAACTGGCATATTAAAATATGCGACAAAAATACAAAATAAATATACACGTTTTTATTTGAAAACATAA
Organism: Hypselothyrea guttata; assembly: GCA_035045125.1. Classification (NCBI taxonomy): domain Eukaryota; kingdom Metazoa; phylum Arthropoda; class Insecta; order Diptera; family Drosophilidae; genus Hypselothyrea; species Hypselothyrea guttata. The sequence continues at coordinate 209,369 of JAWNNJ010001381.1, forward strand.
TTATTGAATTAAATTAATTGAATTAAATACCATCGCCAATAATAATTAATTATTTATTTAATCAAAGTCTCTCATTTTAACTGTTATTCCGATCAGTACTCTAATATGTGTAGTTGCTTCCGCTTGCTTAGAGAGCCAGCAAGAGGGAGCGAATAAGAGAGCGGCTAAGCTCCGCTTATGACTCATACGATGTAAGCGCATGCAGGGAGCGAGCGAACTGATCAGCAGCCAATGGCAGCGCAGCCTGCAAGCACTATAAATACAGCTGCTGCAGTGCTGCTAATTACAGAGCAGTGGCAGCAGTCGTGTGGTGCAGACGTGTAGTGAGTACTCAAGTGGCAATTATAATATTTAACTCTTTGAGTCGAGCTTTCTTATCGGCATCTTTTCAATAGGGTATTCAGCGAGCGATATTGCTTTGCTAAATAAATAATATATTATTCAAATAATATTTTTGTTGTTCATACTTTCGAGTCTTCACTGTATATTTAATTAAAAGCCCAAGTCGTTTATGTTTTCATTTCTGTGTGTTATTTAATATCTGCAATTGTCAATGGAACTAGCTCGAGTTGCTGTCTCTCTCTCTCTCTCTCTCGCTCTGCTGTCTCTCTGTCTCCTTCACTTGACTCTTTCTCTGTGTTTACTGTCTCTCTATCTGTCTGTCTGTCTGTCTCTTTGTTTGTCTGTTTGCTTGCTAATGAGTTTTCACAGCATCGCTTTGCTTCATTATGCCGCATGCAGCGTGTTTTGTTGCTTCTCTTGCCAATGATACTCTTGAAAATTTTGACACATCCAACACACACACACACATGGACACTCACACACACATTCACTCATTTTTGTAGCTGCTTTGATGTCGTATTATGCCCTTACCCCTTCTGCTGCTATTTTGTTTTTAACATTTTTGCTTGTCTGTTTCCTGTTTTTTTTTCGGTAGCTTCTCAAGTGCAGCAGCAGTTGCCATTGTTGTTGTTGTTGTTGTTGTTGCTGTTGTTGCTTTTGTCATTGTCATTTGTTTTCGCATACAGCAGCAAAATGTTTCTTTACACAATGTCAACTTTCAACAAAGGACTTTAATTAAGTCCTTAATGACAGCTTAATTTAGCGCACTTTGGGCACACTGCGTACGCTTTGACACGTAACAGCAAACAAACACGAAGTTTATGCGTCGAATGACATCAACTAACGAATACGTGAAGATAACAAAAAACCCGCTATTTGGAATTACAGAGTTGCCAGACAGCTAACAGCAGGCTTCTTTAGATAATAACACTGTTCTACAGGGGAAGAAATGTTCTAGGAAAAGTAATTCGTAATATTTCATAAGCCCTTTTTATACTGAATATGAAAAACGAAATAAAAACAAATATTTTATTTTAATTTTCTGTTAAATTGGCAACTATTGAGTTGTATGGTTAATTTGAGTCCTAGAGTATGCAACAAAAATGTGTCTTCAGTTTATTTGCTACAAAACCTAAACTCTTTGTCGAAAAACATATTGGTTTCCTATTGAGATTATATAATTAATGTATCTATTGATGAAAATTCTTACAAATGTTTTTGCTGCAATAAAAATATAATTTTCTTCGTTTCATGAAGTATTAACATAAAGTTTACCCCGCATAAACGCGGTTACTGCCAGAGACAAGTGCCCCATACTCTCCCAAAACTCTCGGCTTTAGTTGTTAGTTACGCTTTTGCATAATTTAGACGAACGCTTAATACCTTAAGCTGGCCAAATAGCAATTTGATGATATCAGGAAACTTGCAACTGTTGCTGTTGTTGCTGCTGCTGCTGCTATTGTTGCTGTTGCTGTCAATGTTATTGTTGTTGACTGTTATTGTTATTATTGTTCGCCTGTGGTCACTCAAGCTGTCAGCGTCGAGACAACTTTTGCTATGCATTATACTGTGTACTATATAAAAACTTGCACAAATAAGCAAAGGCGATAAAAAACATTTTGTTGTGTTGTCACCGAGCTTGTTGCTTGTTGCTGTTGCTGCTGTTGTTGTGATTGTTGTGGCAAGTTGGCTTACTCAAGTTACTTGCCAAGATTTCAATGCACTTTACTCTCTGCCAGTTGTTGGCGCAGAAAAAAGCTGACCAGGAACAGCAACTGCAAACTGTCAGAGCAAGCAAATGGCACTAAATATTAAGTTTTGCCTTTGCAACTTGACCAGAAATAACAGCCAAAAGCGAGCAGAGGTAGCGCAAATAGCAGCATATGTAGTAGTAGTAGTAGTAGTAGCAGCAGAAGCTGCAAAAGTAGTAGCAAAAGTAGTCAAAGAAGCTGCGTAAACTGCTGGGCAGGCACACGACAAAACTTGGCCCAAAAACTAATGAAAGCTTTTGTGTGTGTGCAAAGTTTTTGCCTCTTGGCTCGACCACAGCATTTCGCATGAGCTACAACAAACTATATACCATATACCATATATAAAGCACTAATACTACGACAGCAACGGCACTTATTTCAAGTTCAATTAATTTTAAGTGCAGCGGCCATTGTGTTCTTGTTGTTTCTTTTGTTCCCGTTGTTGTTGCGGCTGCCATTGTTTTATGATACCCTGTACACATGAAATGGCTGCAAATAGGGTTGATAGCTTTGTGTGAATGTAACAGAAGCAAGTTTGAAAGATTCCAACAAGAATAGATATTTCTGATCTGTCCATATGAACGTTGAGATCTCAGATACTTTAAGAGTTAGAGCAGTAATTTTTGGTATGTAGTTAGGTGTATACCATACGCAGATTAAGTTAACTCTAAAACTCCGATCCCACACCCCGCCTACGCCCTACTCGATTGCTGTTTAAAATATATACTTTCTACTAATATATTTATCTACCCTGAAAAGCGCAATGAAATCGGTTGTTAAATACAAAAGTTATTAGGCAAACAATATTCTAGTTTTCGCTCTTGTTTTTCTTTCTTTAAATATTTTATTAAAATTATATTTAAAATATAGGTGAAGGGCTATTCCACAGTCGGGCGCGTCCAACTCATCCGCTCCATTTTAACTGGTTTTAGTTTGGGGGTTTGTTGCCGTGGCTTGGTTGTTTACTTATGTTTTTACCTCAACTTTGGGCAGACATGCAATGCCAGCGCCTGTGCTTAGGCCATAAATAATGCAACATATTTTGCATAATGACAAGTTTCGATATAAACAAATGCCCCCCTGCATGCCGCAGCTCTCTCTCTCTTTCCCTATCTGTGTGCAACCGCAAATGCGCCTAATTGTATGCTACACAAACTGCATGCGTGTGCCTGCAACAGCGTTGCCAGATCATGACCAAAACATAACCATATTTGGTCAGAAAATTAGAGGCAAAAATAGAGATTTACACTCATTCGAGCTTTTGAACTTATTTTAAATATATTTAGAATATTGTTTCTAATTTCTTACCTTTCACAGCACAGAGAACTAATTAACTTAATTGCAACCGAAGTGTAATTGTTACAACAAAAAAATTTAATGACTCTAGATGCATTAGAAAAACTTTAAAGCAGCAGCAGAAGAAGTTTAAAAAGAGAGCAAAAGTTATTGAGGTAAATTCATTAGCACATACTTCTTAATGCTTGTGGATAATTAAATGTATTTTTCGATATTTAAAGCTTTAATTTAAATGCAGTTCAAGCTAAGCGAAAAGCAGAAATATACATCAAATTTGTATGCCAGATTTAAACATGAATTAATATTTTAGAGTGCAAGCTAAATAAATAAAATAAATACATTAATACAATATTTATTTAGGCTAGCGAATTTCTTAAGTTTTTTAACCGCATTTGGCAGTTAAAAAACTGGAATTTAATTTTTGAAATAAATGCGATATTATTTTGTTTTTGTTGACAAAAGTTGTTGATTTTGTTTGCGTTCACCTAGTTTAAATATTCATTATGCAACTGTTTATTTCCATAAGCCTTTTGTGGATTTTTGGCTATTTTATTGAGCATATATTTTTGTTGTTGTGTGATGTTGTTGTTGTTTTGTTTGCGCTCTTGTAGGTGTGGAAATAAAGCGCAAAAACAAACAGCAATTGCGTTTAACATTGATTTAATAGCCGAGTTTTTTCGCAGCACTTTAAAGCTGCATTTAATATTGAAAACTGTGGAAACTGTGAAAACTGTGAGTGTGTGTGGCAGACAAGGATTAATGTCAGCAAACATGACATTTAGCGCTGTGCAACACTCAGGGAATGACGGCCTATGCAACAGCCAAGTCAAGTTCTAGACACAGTCTACCGCAACAAGCGACATGCAACAAGCAACACAGAGCAGACAGACAACAGACAGACAACAGACAACAACAAGAGCGATAAGCAGCAAAGTCAAAAGGCAAATCTTGTCTAGCTGCTGTCTGAGCCAAAGCCGAGGCAAAGCAAGAGCTTGACAGACTGACAGAAGGACACAAGTGCTAGACTCTAGCAGTGCTGCCGAATGCGCTTTTTTCCCGTCAAATCTGCTTGTTTTGAAGAAAGGAAATTCTAGCTTTCTTTCAAAATATTAAAGGTTTTTGTCATCTTTTTTTTTAAATAAAAAAATGCATGCAAAAACAGTTATAGAGATGTGGTCATTATTCATTTAATTGATTTTAAATTTTTTACATTTTGATCTCAATTGAAAATCATGGAAAATGTTAAGGAAAACTCTTCTGTTTCTTGACTTTTTTTGTGAAAGTTTGTCTGCTTTATTTACCTGTTTTTCCCGCCAAAAACAGCTTTCCATCTTAATGGAAAATCGGCAACACTGTTCACTAGTCTAACTCGTTTGCTTTAAACAAAAGTTGCGGCAGTTTTTTATATAGAGTGTCTGTCTGTTGTCTCTCTTTCTCTCTCTCTCTCTCTCTCTCTCTCTCTCTCTCGCTCTTTCTCTGTCTCTGTGTGTGTTGCATAATTAAAAAACCATTTGGGCGACGTGGTTCAACTACTTTCGGATTTATATTGTGTCACTCAATGCAAATGCAGCAGACGGTATAAAATTCGTTGCATTTGAAATGCGTCGCCTCCGCCATAGACTGCAGTGTGAGTTTTATAGAAAAAAGGCAAAACAAACAGGAAAATAAAAGAACAAAAACACAAAAAGAAAAAAATAGGAAAAACTGCAGAGGAAAAGTGGAAAAGGCATTCACACATTCAAAGGAATCAACAGACTAGAAGAAGTGCTGCAGAGAAACTTTTGCAGCCTGCTGATAAATGTTAGACAAACTTCACTCTTCAAACAGCCTAGAATCACTTTAAAGCTCCGCTATCTGCACTTTATCTCATGCCCTTGACTATCACTGGCTGATTAGCTGTAGGCTTTAAGCTGCCATTTATTACGCCGTATTTATTTGCTTTTTAAAACACATTTGCTCGGCATAAATTGAGCTCAAGTTTTTCCAGGAAGTTCCAATTTTCCACAAAGGTCGTGCAGAGAGAGCGTAACTAGGCAACAAATTGTTCCTGATTGTAGCGTGTTTCGTTGGGTCAGTTGCTACCGTTTTGAGGGGTTACACATAGCAACAAGAAGAGCCGCAGTTGGCACTTCAGTCGGAGGCAACTGACAGCAAAGTTATGCAAAATATGTAGTATTAATTTAGGCACTGGAAACAGCATACGCAAATGCAGAAAATAAATAGATTTCATAATTAAAATTTACTACAAAATGTTATACAATTTTATTATAATTATTAACTAATAAAGAAAATAAATAAATTCCCCATTTTATTATAATTATGCTGCCTTATTATTATTCTTATTTTGTATCATTATTTTGTGACTTTAATAATTAAATTATTAATACTGCAGAATTTCTTATTCAAACCCGTAAAAATGTCTATAAACTGTGCCCAAATTTTGCTTAAATTTATTGTAAATTATTAAAAAAATATTTAAATCAGTTGAACTTTCACTTAGTCTGACAAAAACTGACATGAATGCTAGAAAGCTTTGCAAATTTTCAGCTTGAGCTGCATTTGAAGTGAGGTTTTCCTTGAGCGCTTTTCAGTTTGGCATCGAGTCTATACGCCTGCTGTTATAGACAGCTCAGCACAAAGGAATTTTCGGACTAACAAGTTTTTAATAAATTTGGAGTGCATGTGGTATATAAAAATTAAAAACTATGAACGCCGAGCTGAGCTGAAAGTGAAAGGCAGGCAGCAGCTGATGAAGGCAACAACGATGACAGTAAGATGTTGTTGTTGTTTTTTTGTTGCTTGTGTTGTTGTTGTTGTTGTTGCTGCTGCCTGTTGTGGCAGCGTTCGTCACTTAAGCGCAAAAGCCACAAGCCAATGCAGCAGCAAAGGCGACGTCCAGAAGCAAAAGTTGCAGGATGAGAGAAACCAAAAGCCGTAACCGCACGCTAACAAGCAGGCAGCGTGAGGCGCCTCCGCCTGCAAATTAGTTGAGTGTGTGTGTGTGTGTGTGTGTGAGTGAGCATAAGTTGTGGATGCTAGGGGCAGACGGGAGCTGGGGTAATTGCAACGTCAGCAGTCAGGGGCAAAGGCAAAGCGAGTGTATAGCTGAGCTGTCTGTTTAGACCCTGTACTTTGAGAAAGTACAATAGGGTATACAAAGTGCAACTGAGAAAGGTGTGTAAGCGAAAATAAGAGGCGTGGCAGATCCCACAAAGCATATATATTCCTGATCATACACTTCTCCTCCCACTAACCGCAAAAAAACCACAGCAGCTACAATTTTAAAGCTATAGAGATTACGATTTAAAATCGTGTAAGAAACAGCGAAGATATGCCACGCACAGTTTGCCTGACTTTGCACAGTTTATATGTAGATAGATAGAGGGTACTCTACTGTCGGTTACGTACGACTGTAGCCTGCCACTAGACTGAACTGCCGCTTGCTTACTGGTTGTCTAGGGGTCTGGGAGCAGAGCATACGCACAGCAAAACAATTAACAGATTTCAAAATGTTACACTGATAGCAGTTAGGGAGAGCAGAGAAACAGATTGAGAAGAGAGAAAAAGTGGGGGGAGTGAGAGGACTGAGGGAGAGAGAACAGAGAATGTGGGCGCTGCAGCTAGACCAACAGCTCATGCATAAATCATCTGGCAGAATTTTAATTCCGAATGTCAAACTGACATAACAAAGCCAAAGCGGCATAGGCAATGTTTCAAGTGCTTCAGAGAGTGTGAAAGAGAGAGAGAGAGAGAGAGAGATAGAGAGAGAGAGAGAGAGAAGAGAGAGGAGACAAAGAGAGAGCCAGCGTTTGTCATGGATTCTAGGGAATTTTTGCCTTCGATTTTGAGGATCTGACATGCGGCTATAGGCATTGCTCGTTTGATGTTTGGCCTGTCCGGTGCTAGCTGTGGCATTTTCCATTTTCCATTTTCTATTTTCCATTTCCACTGGCAGGTGGGCCAACGAAAGAGTTGCATTTGTGGCCTGCGTCTAGCAGCATAATAATTGAATTTCAAAGGCAACGTTGACAATGACAGCAAAAAGTCAGCATACAAGTTGCACTTGCAACACACTTGCCACACAGAGAAAAGGAGGGAAAGTGACGAAGAGTGGGAGAAAGAGCGTTGCAGATTATGTGCGATTATTAATTTATCAATGTCGCAGGTTTATTGAAATAGATTTCCGCTCTTGCAAGGCATTTGCATTTCCGTTTCCGTTGCCATGCAGCCTGAGTTCCTGTTTGCTGCTTGTTTGTTCAGTCAACTTGTTTGTTTTGTTGCCAAGTTGCATTTATGCAAATAACAATTGTCATACGGTTAGCATGTTTATTACATTTGCTGCATAATTGATGGAGATGTATTACAATCTGCCTCAGCACTCGACACTCTGTGGCTTCGACTACTTCATTTTCATTATGTCAGCTTGCTGCAGCAAGTTCAACATTTCAATTGGCAAGCGTCTATAACATATTTGATTTTTATTTTTATTTTGATTTTGATTTTTATTTTAGCTTTTTTCTGGCATTTATCTGGCAATGGAGCTGCATATTTGAAATGCTCTCAATTTTCATTTTACATTTTACATTTGGCCATAATCTCAAGGTATTTCCCTTCAACAATTTTATTTGCAATCAAAAGAAGTTTACCAAATTCCTTTTGATGCTCTGCGAGTTTTCTTTTGTTTGGGCAATTGCGGAGGAGTGGGGCACGGGGAAAACTGTCTGGGCATAAAAGCCAATGCATCATTAGCAAAAAGATGGAAATTATGAAATGACTTAGAATTCTGATGCTGCTGCTGCTGCTGCTGCTTCTTCTACGACTGAATGTCTTTTTCGGTATTGTAAAATGTCGACAGGCAGCATTATTAATTGCACAGACTCCGGTTATTATTGTTATACACTCCAGCCTCTTCCCCTCTCCACTCACCTCTCTTCTTCTGTCTGTCTGACTGTTGGCGCTGTGCAAACAATGGACTGCGCCTTTGTTGCCATTAAGTAAGTAGGCTTACTAAGTTGCAGCTGCAGCAACAATTCATTGTTCAATTTTAAGCGCATTACAATTGCGGAAACTGAAACGAACGTGCATAAATATAAATATACACTGTGCAAAAATTACTAGAAAATATTGCAGTTTTGCTAAACTAAAAAGGCTGAAAACATAACTATTTTACTACTATACTATTTAGCTTTTGGCTTTATTTGTAAATTTTATAAATTACATTAAATTTTGTTTATTTTCATGCGCAAAAGCTTTATAGTTTCAAATTCTAAAATAAAGTCTATAATCAATTAATTATAGATTAAATTAAGCAATGAGCCTTCTAATATTTAAGCAATATATAGAGTATTTAAGCAGTTAGCATGCCCCTTATGGCTAAGCTTTGCGTGAGCTGCGTTTACTTTTTGTAGCATAACTTGAGGCGCAGTCGTTTGCCGCTGACATTTGTGTTTGTCATGACAAAGCCATAGCAGATGTGGAAGAGGCTAAAAAAGAGACACAGGTAGACAGAGATAAAGAGTGGGAAAGGGAGAAAGAGAGAGAGAGTGAGAGTGTAGCAGACGCTAGAGATTTAGCAAAGGGTATTACAAGTACTAGAAGCTACTCGACTCAAGTGCAAATAAGCAATAAGACATGGAGTGTGTAAATCATTTGGCATTTTCAATTTTCCTCTTTGGCCACAATCGACAACAAGGTGTAGCAAACAAACCCCAACCCCTTTTTTAACATTTGACATGGCCAAAGGCCAGTTCGAGTACTCCGAGCACTTGTTTTAGTTTGTAGACCCTGTACTTACAAAAAAGACAAAAGGGTCTATTGGAATAGAAACACCATATTTGGTAGTTAGGTTCTATTATACTGCAAGCAGATTGTTTGTTTTCGATTTTTGATATCCCGACAAATTTCTATATTTGCCGCTAAAAACCTCAGCAATCACAATTTTAATGTTATGGTCTTGTAATATTATATGTTCATGGCTTATACAATTCTCCATCGATGCTGCCAATTTTATTACAATCGGTTAAGAAATAACGAAGATATGCAGCATACAATTTGATTGACTGTTTGAAACACAAAGTAGAGTCTCCTCATGTCGATTACGTCCGACTGTAGCCTCGTACTCACTAGTTCATTATGCACTTTGCAGCTACGTACAAATAATTGTGCTTAACCCAAGTTCTTTCACTTGAAATGCAGCCACAGCGTTTGCTATTATATATAGATAAATAGATATACATACGTACACATATACAGATATATCTGCTCTATATGGTATATAGAAAATAATCCTTTTTGTTTGTGGCATTGAGTGCTGTTTCGGTTACGGATTCGTTTGAGTTTTGGGACTCGCTACGTCATGCTGCTGCCACTTGGGAGCACATATCCGGATGCCTCTGCAATTGACGTGCAAGAGAGCTCAAGTGGGGCAGAGAGAACGGGCTGGAGACTGGGGGTAAGAGAGGGGGAACTGAGAGAGAGAGAGGGAGAGATAGAGAGAGAGAGGCTGCTGATGTGCTGCCTCATTTGCTTTGCCTTTTGAGTATGCAACGAATGCTACGATTGCTACTCTAATTTTCATTTTACAAACCCCATGCTCTATCCAGTATCTGCTCTCTCTTCCCTCTTCCCTCTCTCCTCTCTCCATTCTCCTCATGTCTTGGCACTTCCTGCAACGCTTTGCATATGTCCATCTCTGTTGTTGCCTTGTTTGTTTGGTGTTGATTCCCCAGCGTGTTTGTCTATTGTTATTGCACTTGCCCAGCATTTTGCAACTGCCAGACTCTCTATACCCCACTCCATCTATCTGTCTGTCTATCTAACTCCCTCTCTGTCTGTCTGTCTGTCTGCCTGTCTGCCTGTCTGTTCCATTTGTTTATTTGGCGTATTTGTTATCCAAACTCTTAGGCAAATGCATGCACAAAGTTCATTCAAACTTTGTCCGCTTCAACTTATCGGCTTTAAAATTCTAAATTTATGTATTCATTATGCGTACAGTCAGCTGCAGCATTTCGCCCGTAATTACGTCACACAGCCTGCGCAAATATGACAGCTAAAAAAATTAATTATTTGCCCCATAATTTGACCTGCCCCCCTCCCCACTGCCCCCTTTCCAACCTCTCTCTGCCGACGTTTGTGAAACTTGAAATCGAAAAACCACGCGGTCCTTTGAAGTGCGGACACGCTTGGCACAGGCCGCACAGCTGGCGGCCATTGCAAAGTTTGCTTCATTTCCTACCTGAAAATGTGCGCCGCGGGCCACGGGAAAATGCGAGTTTTCCCCTGTTTTTCCAAACTGTAACAATTTGCTTTTTTAAATATGCCTATTTTTGGACATAATTATTAACAAATAACTGCGCAGCATTCATAAAAAATTAGTGTGTTTTAACTGCGTTTCGGGTAATCAGAAAAACATGTTAAATGCCTTGAAATAATTGTAATTTAAAGTTTTTCTAGAAAGGCAAATTTATTTGGAGTAGGCTGTGAAGCAAGAAAAATATAAGGTATATATTTAAAATTAATTTCAATTTAATAATAATATTAAGAAAATATTTTAAGGGCGTTGGTTTCCATATTTCATATATAATATTTAAAAAAATATATTTAAAGAAATTTGAACATGTCAAAATAAATTACATTTTTTTTTAATTATTTCAGCTGTTATCTATATGCCTCCTTGCATTTTCTACAGGGTATTCGGGCGCTCAGTAATGCAATTAAGTGGCACGCTGTGAAAAACAAATGATAAGTAAACATGACAAGGCTTTTAAGTTTATTGCGCCAGCCAACTCTCATTTGGCTCATGCGAGAGAGCAAGGACATTTAACTACATAAACCTCATACTCAACCACCCCTCCCCCTGCCCCTCGATAGCTCCTTCCCCTGCATTTAGGGTGCACTGGGCACATCCTCGCATGTGGCTACAGCTTTTTCTGGGTTTTCAAAAGCATGGGGAGTCGGGAAAATTGTGCACTTACTGTCACTTTTCATATGCAAAGCACTTTGTGTCTGCCGCTAATTTAATAATATGCAGCATTTTGCCACAGCAGACAGTCAAAAATATGGCGAGAGGCATGTCGGCCAGTGTTGTAAAGTGTCCAATTAAATGATTTTAATGCTCGCAGACTAACTAAAAATGTGAAGCAAATAGTACACCTGGTAAATAGTAGTATGTCAGAGGGACGGAGGGAAGGCAGCTTGTTTCTAGTTTCCCCACTCTCTTTTGCTGCTCCATTTGCGATTTTTTACAGTCAGTGCATTTTGGCAATAAATATCCGAAATTGCAATTGGCAAACACACGCGCAAACTATTTGGCAAGCATTTTGGCTACGGAAGTTCTGAAAAATCGTTGACAAGCGACAAAACACTTGACAGCGTCAGCAGCCCCTGGGAAGAGCAACAAAAAGCTAGCCAAAAATGCTAGTCCCAAAAAATCCAAAAAACCATAAAAATAAAGAATACGAAAAACGAAAAAAAAAAAACAAAACAAAACCAAATCGCAGCAAGTAACACTGAGGGTGATTGCTGCAGTCGAGAGTGCTTGAAGAGCTGAGAAGTAGCGTGTAGAAAGTAGCGAGTAGACGAAGCGAGAGTAAAAAGTGTAGAGTAAAGAGTTGCGTTTAGAAAGACATAACAGAGAATCGAATAGAGAGAAGGCAATAGCGAGTTTATAGAGAGCAGCGAGTAGCCAGTGAACAGTCAACGAACAGTGAAAAAGTAGCGAGTAGACAATAGCAGCTACAGAGTAGTCACTAGTCAGATTAAATGTTACAGAGCAGCGAGTAGACAAAATATTGTACAGAAACGAATCGAGACGGAAAATAAATAGTAAAAAGTAACGAGAAGCTAGCAGAAAGTAATGAGTAACGAGTAAAAAGAAAAGCCAATGCAATTTGTAACCAATAAAACTTTTTTATAAATTGTATATGCCATCTCAACTCCATGCAGCTACAGGGTATTTCAAGTTGTAAGCGAAAAAACTCACATACAGCCAGGAAGCAGGAAAAAATGGTGGTACGTGTAAAAATGTGTGGTGCAAGCAAAGCCGAAAAAGGTGCAAAAAAAATGTGTAAATGTGCAATCAAATGAAAGAAAACCAATAATCGAAAAAAATGCCAATGCAGCGCACACAACTTAGGAATTATATTGGCTTGATAGGAGCAGGATCGGTGACGAGAGGGAAACGAGGGGACGACGATTGCAGTGAGGCAAGAAAATGCACTAAATAAAACATGAAATTGCTGAAAATCGGGCATGTGAGCAGGTGAGAGGCACGTGGCAGGTGTATATACGCTATATGGGTGTGTGTGTGACAAGAATTTTAGCTATAAATTGTTGTCACAATGTAAGAGCTGAAGCTAAAATACAATACAGTAGACAATAAATCAACTTGAGCTGCGTAGAGCATAATAGTGAGAGATGGGTGGCGGGAGGGGGTTTAAAAAACTCGAAGCAAACTTTCGAATGGTATTGTTTTGCAGTTGTAGTCCAAGTGTCAGAATGCAAAAATATTAATCATCATTAATTCAATCAGCATTTATTAACATGGACTTTGCATTAGCACATAATGTGTTTTCAGTTTCATTCGCAGCCTTTGACCTTTGCTGCGAAAAGGGACGCACAAATACGCATTTGTCTCTTGAGATGAAGTGGAGCGGCTAAAACCACAGTTTCAATTCGCCACAGGACAGCCGAAGTCAAAGGGAAGCCACCCTCTATATAGAGAGAAATAGTGAGAGATAGAGAGATAGAGATAGAGAGAGAGAGAGAGAGACAATTCTCAACCCTGTCAGAGTTCATGCCCTGGCCGTTTGTCTTTGTAGCGTTGCCTGTCTGTGGTTAGCACTAAAGCTGTGAGAGTGTCCTGTGTCCTGTGTCCTGTGTCCTTTGGCTTGTATGGCGCTTGCCAGCATCAGTCATTTGTCTTTTGTCATATTAATAATTCCCTTTTATTATACTTCCTCCCATTACCCCACCGAAATATATATTTAATGGTCATGCCCCAAACTCCCCCGCCGTCCCTCATTATTCGACATTTATAATTTGTGCCAGCAAAGGTGCCGCGCACGCACCTTTTTTGCTGTTTTTGGATTTCATCTTGTGCTTTTTTGCATTACTCATTAATAATAATAAGTGGAAGACCCTTCCGAGTGGCTGTGGCCGCTGTTTATCTCTGGCATTGTCTATGATGATGCTCGCTTAATGCCATTCATTCTCATTTTGTATTTCGCCTTTTAAAAGTTAATCATCTCAAGCGATACGCTCTCCAGCGCCTGCAAGTCTGCGTCCAACGAGTCCTGTTCATTTTTTAATACGCCGCACTCATAGATCATTAATATAAATTCCACAAAGCTGGCAAGTAATATTAATGCACATAAAAAATCCACACAAAAATAAAAATAGCTAGAAATGCTGTCAAGTGAGCTTGAGTGCTTGGCAAAGTAATTTCCCAAACATTTGCCGTTGTTAATTGTTAGACGTACATAAATATTTTTAGCCACAAAACTGCAAATAGAAAATAGAAAATGAAATATGCAAAACTTTCAACTCAAGCAAAACAGTACTCCGCAAGGCTACAGTCGTATGTAACCGACAGCAGGAGACCCTGTTTCAATAATACACATACTGTCAAGCAAATTGTCTGTTGCATATCTTTGCTGTTTCTGATCCGTTCCAAATGCACTTTACAGCATCGAATGCCAAAAGCTACGCATATGTCAAATAACAAGTTTATTTCACAAACTTAATAAACCCTCTTGTAGTTTTTTTTAGAGTACAGGGTCTAAAAACTTAATGCTGATATCATAACTTTACACAAGCAGAGCTCTTGTGTAAAACTTCAACGAATTTTCATTGTTCAATTAGAAAAGTTGAGGCAAGTGAAGCATTTCCACATGCAGTTGGCAGCTCGTTAAGTGTTTTCCGGCCAACAATTGCAAAAGATTTCAAAATCTTTACAACATTTTACATGTGAGAGACGCAAGATGAGAGACGAGAGTCTCTTCTGTCTATGGGAATGTTTTGTTTGATTAGCCTGGCAAGTTGGCTAATTCAAATCAAAAACAAACCACACACTCACACACTCTGGAATCAAGAGTGCCAGAGACAAGTCAAGTAAAATGATTTGCAATTATTATTGTTTAATAAGTGCATAAGCCGACACTTATCCGACCCAAAAGACGCAGACTTCATAACAAATTTTGCTGGCATTGTGCGATGCTGCTGCTGCTGCTGTTTGTGGCAAGAACCCGCCTCAGTGGCAACAAAGGCACATGCTTACAATGTGGCATATGCTTTGGGGTAGCTTAAATTATCATAAGATGGCAGCAGTAGATTTTTAAGCACCCTCAGCACGCAGCCAATTGTTGCTCTTTGAGCGAATCGAGTGGCATAAATCCGGGCCAGCGACTCGACTGGGCTCATCTTTAGGCAAATGATAAATTGACAAATTTATTTGGGTCAGAGCAAGGCGCATTCATCATAATTTGTTGCTTTTGCTGTTGCTGTTGCCGTTGCCAGCTGGGCAGGAAAATTGAAAATTTTTGAAATGGGCTCGCTGGCATTTTTAATGGAGTCATGGGCAAGACTGACACTTTTGGCTAATGCACATATAATGAGCTTAAGCCACAGCACAAATGCCAAGCTCTGCAAATGGAACCCAATCCGAATGCGAATCTGTATCTGAATCTGAATTTTCCAGCATTCATTTGCATAATTAATATTGATGTACTTGATGTAGTAGTTGCTGTTGTTACAGCTCCGTTGTTTCATCATTGTTTATTTATGGCATTGTGCGACTGCCAAATGAGCAGCCATACTATTACCTGATTGAAGTCTGACAAGGCGAGCTTACTTCTCCAGCTTCCAGCATAGATATCAGATACAGTAACTGCCAACTGGCAACTGGCAACTGCTATCTGCCAGTTACATAGATACATTTGCAGCCACGCCGTGCTCAAGTTACCCTCCATGGCGAATGCAAATGCAATTGCTGCAGCCATTTCTGAATAATGTAATACATTTCCAATTTGATGCGCTGCCATGTTGCAAGCAGCATTTAATTGCACAATTTGTGCCGTGCCCCATTGTTATAACATTTTCGCAATTTAAGTGCAATTAGTATTAGCTGAAATCAATAACGAACCGCAAATAATGTGCAGCAAAAGCTTCGTAATGCACATCAAGAAAATCGAAATAAAAATTAATATGAACTAAATTTATGGCTTGGATGAATTTATCTTTAAATAATGGAATATTTTACAAAAAAAAGTTTTAATTAATTGAAAAAGTATTTTATCTGAATTTTAACCAGTATATTTTACATTATTTTGTAGCCAAAACTTTATTAAATAATATATAATTTTATGTGATATAATATATAATATATTGTATGTATTTCCTAAGTTTGAAATTCTATTTGCTTAATTTTTTTTTCTGAGTGTAGAACCATTGCAACTAATTCAAATTAGAGTAAGGTAAAGTTGGCTTGATTTTATTACAGCTCGGCTGCTTGATTAGCAGACAAAGTTTCCAACATTTAAGCAAATACAATTTAGCTATTTAATTCGTTATTTTAGTCGCTCTGGCAAGTTGGAAAATAGCACTTGAGGCAGCTCGCTTTGACCTATTTTCCAAGCCATTGTACCGACTTAAAAGTCTATTCTTTATGTGATGTTTATCGTGTTGTGTTGTGTTTTGCTCGCTTAGCAGCTGTTGGCCAATCAGCCGTGAAACAGGTGCTTTTGAAGGCATCGAAGGAAGTGGCAAGCGGGAAGTTGGGAAGTTGGAAAGTCAAGTGAGCACACAATGGTTGGAAACGCTGCTGAGGCACGAACCTATTGTCGTTGGCATGGAATGATTGTAGTTACAACAAAGTGACCCAGCTTGACTGTTGGTTGTTTTTGTAATCACACTTGGCCACACTTACCTGGTGACAGCTCCTCGGTAATCCCCTGAATGGTGCGCGTAAACAGTGTCAACATAAGAATGCTGGTGAGCAGCAGCCATTGCCGTTGTTGCCACACATGTGGATGTTGCTGCTGTTGCTGTTGTTGCTGATGTTGCACTTGTTGAGTTGTTTGCATTGCTGCTGCCAGTTGTTGACTCACTTTAAAGCGCAAATATATTTGTTTGTGTATAAAGTTATATGGTCTCGATAATGTTGTCGCTGAAGCCTGCAAGAAATAGAGTTGCAGAGATGTAGAGTGCGGTTTGAGGCAGTGGCAAGCATGCTGTGTAAATCTCATATTTGCGGGGCAATTTGCCAGCCAACATAAAGTCAAATCATTAATATTTTCCACATTGACTATTGACGGGCGCGTCACTTTGTGAGCAGGCGAGTCGCATCATTCACAGCGCGCCTCAAAGTATGCAACGTCATGCGGTGTGGCAAAAGGCCAAACGAATGGCGGCTGCTGCGTACAATGGCGATGGCAATGCCAATGGGAATGGTAACTGGCAAATGGATAGATGGACGAACGTACGGACGGACAGATGAACAGACTGACAGAGGGACAGTGGAATAGCCAGAGCACATCACCGTGGGCGCGCCGGGCAACACGTCAAACACATTCATCACGAGTGCCAGAGTGACAGATGGCAAATGCGCCTACAGCCTCGTTTTGTTGTTGCCACGATCTTTTTCTCTGTGTCTCTGTCTGTGTCTGCGCTGCCTTGGCCTTATGTCATTCGCAAGGGCAAAAAGGACAAATGAAAATTTTCCAATTATTGCAGACACACTCTGCCAAGGCTCACGGCCGCAACGTAAATTTAACGCTTTAAAACTGACGCCTTTGCCGTTATTCATTTCCCATTTTTCATTTTTCATCCGCTCATGCACGCTGTCGAAATCCGTATTCCTAGCCGAACGCATATCATTTGTCAACGATCTAATATATACCCTGCGTATTGCTCAAAACTATGCATCCATCTATTCTAGTTGATTGCATTTTTAAAGCCAAGCTGCTTGCCCCAAAAGTTGTCAAAAGCAGCAGCCGACAAAGCTTAACAAATCTCCACTTATACCTTAGAAAAATATTTTAAAGTAAACGGACAAGCTGCAATTTTTTAGCATTTCAATTTGAAGAAAAATCAATATATGTTATGTAAGGATTTTTTTTTATTTATTTAACCGATCCAAAATGTAGGAATTAAATAAAACAGAAACTTTATTTATAGTTTTAATGTTTAAAAATGTATAAAATGATCTATAAGGAATATAAAAAAATTCAATAAATTTGTTAGTTAATTGATATACAAATTTTATATATTTTAGCAATACTGAAACCAAACCTGTAGACCTAAAATCTAAGCTAATATTACAGATATTTCAATTTTAATCTAAATTTGAAAGTGGAATAAATTTGTTTCTGATTTAAAAAATATATTAAAATATTTAAACGAAGCGGTATTTGCTGTCTGTAACTCTGAATTTTCTTCTTTTTATCTCACAGCTGATAATTTATATTTTGAGTCTGCATTACAGGGTATCCTCAAGTTTGCTTACATTCAGTAAGCCTACACCCACTGTTAGGGTTGTATGTTTCTCTATTTTGAGTGACGTGGCAGTTGATCAAAAACGCATTTTGACTCTGTCAGCGTCAGCGGGCACGATTTTAATAAACGTAATGTGGCCACATGTGGGACTGACATGATTTGGCATTATCGCCATTCAACCGGGTACTATATCATGTTTCTATATATATATATATACAAGGTTCAAAAGTGAAAGTAACGCATGGCGGCCATAGAGTTGACTTTTCAATTTCATTTTGAATGCGTTGTGTGGGTCAGGCCTGGATTTTGATAAATATATTTTGAACTTCGCCAACAGCTTATGCTGAGTAATTACAGGGTATACACACGTGTATGTTGGCCTGGGCATATTGATTAAATTCGAGTTTAATAATGTTCGGCAAACCATATGTTGCCGCCTCGATAAAAAGCACTTTCATTTTCACATTTTGCCAGCAACTTTCGCTAATATCGCATGTAAAATGTTGGCTTTTCCTTTGTATTCTAAAACCACGTGTGTGTGTGTGTGTGTCTGAGTGTGTGTGTGTCTAAGTTTTACGAGCTGCTGTTAACCGCGGGTATTTACACTAAGTCTAATGAAATGTTTAACAAGCACTTTGCTGTGCGCAAATCCCAATGACCCATAATATTAGCATAAAATCACTTGGCAGCCGAGCGCAGGGGCAGCAGAGCGAAGGGGCAACTGCGCCCTTCTTGCCCCATAAATAGTTGCTAGCAAACCTTGCTTTGTGTGTGAGAGAGTGTGTGTGTGTGTGGCAACTACTTGCTTAGTCTGCTGGCGTTGCATGACACGCTCGAGGGTCTCAAGCGAACTGTTCATTTAAATTGCGCACTTTTAAAGTTTGTGGACGAGCGTGAAAGGCTTAACGAAGCGATCCAAAGTATATATACTATATTATATATATGTATATATATCGGTATTTATATGTATATATTTGTATTGAGAACCTGTACTTTAGAAAAGCACAAAGGGATCTATTAAGTTAGTAGATATGAGAAATGTGTGGCATGGCAGATACCACAAAATATATATATTCTGGTTCAGGACGACATGTTGAGATGTTATTGGGTATTTAGGCTCTCCTAGGCAGCGAACATAGCTTATATCATTCTCCATCGATACTGAAAATTTCATTACAATCGAATAAGAAACAGCAAAGTTATGCAACTAACAATTTGCTTGAATTGGCAAAATGGAAGCATAGTTTGTATGAGATTTAGATATATGCGCCTCTTTGTGTGAGTTATTGATAAACCAAGTTCAGGGTCTCCTGCCGTCGGTTACGTCCGACTGTGGCCTTGCGCTCGACTGATCTGCTCAGTCCTCTCTGATTATATATATCTAAGAGCAGCAGCAACAGCAGAGACGTTGACTCTGGCTTTCTGCTGTCGAGTGTTGGCGTATTTTCAATTTTAGCGCATAAATTTTTATGTTGGCCATACTTTACTGTTGCTGTTGCTGTTTCTGCTGCTGCTGTTGCTGCTGTTGTACGCTGTACGCTGTTTGTTTCCACAAAATAAATTACATTAAAATTCTAAGCCATCAGCCGTTGTGGAAATTTATTTTTGCACATTATCCGCTTGCCGCAAATTGTATTTATTCCGCAGTCTGAGTTCCCTTCTCAGCTCGCTTCCGGCCAGCAAAATAACAAAACAACAAAATACAAAACACAAAAAAAAAGCAGCAAGAAAAGCAACAACATCTGCTGACGTTTTAGTGGCACTTACTCTCACTCGTGGATATACTTATTGCTGCCACTGTTGCTGCTGCTGCTGCTGTTGCTGCCACTGACCAAAAGTTGTAAAGTATCCTTCAAGGCAATTAGTTTATTTGTACAATTTCATTTCATTTAGGCTGCTGGAATTTTAATGCGTTTCATTAAGTTTCTCTCTGTAAATTTTACACTCTCACAGAAACAGAGTTGGGACCTTCCCCAAATTCTACCCAAAAACTTGGCTGAATTGTGAGCATCATAAATTTTGAAATAATTTATATCCTGTAATTTATTGTGCAATGTAATGTTATTAGTTTGAGAACTAGTTTTTTAGGAGTTTTGGGCATATGCAACATTAACTTGCAAAAGGTTTGCCAAGGAAATCGTAAATTGTTCAGCTTTTGTTATCAGATTTAATTACAAAAGGGAATTGCGATGAGCAGGCGAGAGCAGTATTGAAACAATTTAATTAAACATTTCAAATAAAAGCAAATAATTTTTGTTTAAAATTTTATATAATAATAAAAATAAATACCCCCTGAAATACAAGTTTATAATTGCTTTAGCTGAGAGAGTATGTTTATTAATTTAGTAAAAATATAAAAATTTAACAAATAACAATAAATAATAAACTAGCAATACAGGGTTGAAGCACTGGCAACCTAGCATTAAAACCTTTTAAGTTGAGCTTTCTAATGATATTTATTCATTATTTTATTCTAAATGTATTCCGAATATTTTTATTGTCTTATAGTACTAGAGATCTAGGTGGCTGCTGTGAATGTTTTTGGTTAGCGGAGAAAGGAGGAGAGATATCCTAAATCTAAAATAGACTTGATCAGCGTACAGCCAAGGAGAACCTTCATACTGAAAATTGGGTCTCTTAATCTTATGGTTTGCAAGATCTAGGCCAGACAGAGAGACAACTGAGCTCGTCGACCTGATTAAGAATACTTATTTAAATCTAAGATATTCTCATTAAATGCATTAAAATAGATGCAGCTTAACTTGAGTAGTCTAGTCTTTTATATTTCTAATAGTAAAACTAGAAACAGGTATCTCAAGCTAAATTTACAACAAATAAATAATAAACATGTGCATTATAAATGCCTTTTATTCGGTTTGAGCAAACATAATTTGTTGAGTACCGTTTAAGATGCCATCTATGCCACTTACACTGTGTAACAACTCTCTCACACACACACACTCACACACATAGACACACACACATTCACACCCAGGCATATGCCTGTGTATACACACAGAGGTAATATTTATGCAGCATTGAGATACATTTTAAGCATAAACCTGCTTAATTTCAGTACATAACTTACTTCCACTTACTGCCAGGCGACTTTTCAGCAGGAATTTCAGCAGTTGTGCCTGAATTGAGGCAAATGCATAAATGTTTTGGCCGTGCAGAAAAAATGTAAACACAAATTTTGTATGATACACAAATGGAAATGCCACAAAGAGACACGCGTCTCTCCGTGTCCTGAAAAAGGGCGTCCCGTTAAGGCACTTTTCACACTTTCAAACGGCCATTTTCATAATTCACAGCAAGGAAACGTCTCAATTGTTATAATTAATGTATTTTCTATGGTTTTAATTAGGTTTTAACATAAAAACAATATACGAGAAAAATTCACAACCGCACGAATTTCGTTGACAGACGGAGAAGTCAATTTTTGTGCTCTCTCAATTAGTGTTCCATTTCCTGGCATTTCGTCCTGTGACACTGGCAAAGAGAGCCGGAGAGCACGCTGCAGCTGTTTCAGCTGAGAACACGGTGCTCCGTAGGGGTGGGTAGCTGTCAAATCTGACAGCTGAGCACTAAGGGTGAGAGCGGCGCATGCGTTGCGCTCACAGCGTCTGTTTCAAGTTCCGATTGTTTCATTTTCCCATTTATTCCATTTGTGTTTGGAACTGGCAAAAGGACTATCAGGGGTTGTTGAGCAGAAACCCCCCACGCAGCGCGCTCTCCGGCATCGACAATTACCTGGAGAATTGGCATTAGCCCATTTTCGTTGCGTTATAAATTGCGATTGTCACTTTGGACCATTTCGTAGGAGGGTATTGGGTATTGGTATTGGGTATTGAGTATTGGTGTAGGTATTGCTGGTACTCTCGTGTCTCTCATGTCAGGCAAAGGCAGTGCAGGCTCTGCCCGGAGGGTGTCTGAGCTGCTGTGACTTTCATTTCGTTCGTTTGCCCCCCTCGCATACTGCTTATGCAATTACATTTAACTTTGCAGAAGATGGAAATGTCAATGCGGGGGTACACTGCAAGAAAATGCAAGGGTTTTCGTAGTTGAATCGATAACTTTCGTTGTCAAAGGTCATTGAAATTTTTATTCTAAGCGCAGTCCTAAAATATTTATTATTAAACAACTGTCATTCCCGATTCTATTCCGATTCGTAAATACAATTTAGATTGATTTTAGATCTTTCTCTATTTATGATGACGCATTGTTTATTTTTCAAAGTGTATATCAAAGGGGGTATTCCAAGAAGCAGTTCCAGAGTGTGGAGGGGAGTAAGTACTGCTCTTGGTTGTGTGACATGGAATTAATTTTCGATTTTATTGTCAGTTTGTCAACTGTTTAGTTGCTGCTGCCTGACTTTGATTTAATTGAAAATGCATGAATATGCAATTTTTAGTGGCTCGTAATGCTCGTTTTTATGGTCGCACTCAAAATTTTACGTTTTATAGCCCTGACTCAATACACTTAGTATTTTATGGGGTCAACTTACCCAAGTTTCAGCTGACTATATGCCTAATAAATATTCAACAAGCACACTGCATTCACAAATATACACGCGCTAAGTTTATACAGATTTATATTCCATAGAATTCTATATATATATGTATTTTTTACAAAGACATGAAGTGGGAGGAAATTATCAAGTGCTTTGGCAAGGCTGCCCCCATCAAGGGATGTACACAGATCTCGGAGCTCTTCGATCGGGTGCCCGCTAATCAGGTTACTCAACTCAAAATATTTGCCAGAAAACATGAGCAATACAAAGCGTAAGTGACAACAGCAGTGTGTTTAGTTTATGTCTAATCTAATCTTTAATCCAAAGACGTGTTCGTAAATATCCCGAGAAATTACCGATCATCGATTGGCAGTATTATCAGGATAATGTGCGCAAGGATAAAGTTGAGTGGGTAAAGCAATTCAAGACCCATTACGATAATTTGGATAGCATTGTGCAAAATCGCCATACATTGATTGATCAATCGAAGTATTTTAGTGAAGTCGATGCGCAGTATAAGGAAGTTGAGAAGGAAGTGCAACTGTTCAAGGAGCAGTCCAATGAGCGCATCAAGTGTTTGGAACACCAAATGGAAGTCCTAAAAAGCATGATGCCTTATACGGAAATGACAATGGAGGAGTTTTGCATCGCGCATCCCAATGAAGCGCCAGATTTCATTAACAAGCCCACCTTTTGGCCTCACACACCCGAGGAGCAACAGCCCGGCCCTATGGAGGAGCATCCACATGAAGAAGAAGAGGCGCCCAAAGGTAGCAACAAGAAGGAAGCTAAGAAACCTCCGCCGGAAGGAGGCAAACCCGATCCAGCTAAACCGGCTGCCCCCTCAGGAGGAGCCGCACCAGAGGCCGCCACTAAGGAAGCAGCAGCACCACCAACGCCAACACCAGCCCCAAAAGCTGATCCGCCGAAGGTACAAAGTTCAACAGAAGGAAGCGAGATGGGCGAAAAAGTAACGGTATTGGCATTTAAGGGCATCTCGATAGTTAAGGGGCTAGCTAGCAAAGCTGTAAGTCTAATCACGGGTTTGGTAAATAGGGGCAAAAAGAGTTCTGCGCAGGCAGCTTCAGCTAAAGTAGAAAAGCAGAAAACTTTGCGCAAGGAAGACCCTGACGATGAGGAGGATAGCATAAATCGCAGGCATACATCCTCCAATATTTGCAATAAGACCATCATAAAAGGTGAGGAGAGAGCCACAGCAGATGTGAAGGATCATCATAAGGACCTGGACATCGAAGGAGAAACCGAAGACAAAGATGACTGTAAAGCAAAGCAAAAGGAAATGGAGAAATGTGCGCCAATGAAAGCCAAAGAGGAACTAGATAAATGTTGTGATGAGCAAGAGCAAAAAAAATGCAAGCAGAAAGAGCAAAAGAGTTGCGAATTAGAGCAAGAGGAGAACCCATGCGAGAAATATCTGCCGAAAAAGTGTGAACCGGAAGAGAAAGACAAAAACGATGACAGCTGTAAGCCAAAATGTCAGGATGAAAAGGCGCTTGATCAGCAAATGTCGAAAACAATCGATACAACTCCCATGTCACAGGGCACAATGCCAGAAGATTATACAAACGCCGCAGCTGCCAATGAGGCGACCGTTATGGGCATGATTCAAGATAGCATTACCACTCCGAATCTGAATATTCAATCCGAGTTGAAGCAAACAACTATAGTATCAGAACTTGAAACTGGCGGCAGCGACACACAGATGGGAAAAACTGGTTTTATTAGCTCAACGGAAATGGCCAAAAACATGTTCCAGCTGGCCACAAATGCTGCGAAGCTGCTGACCGAGGCTAAAAAGCGCGTTGAGCAGACCCGAGTGGAAACTGCTGGCAATTCAAAGGCCCAGGAGGAGGTTTACAAGAATGCCATGACTCAGGTGGATCAGGCCATGAGTCAGGCCCAAAACGCGCTGTCATCTGCCCAAGAGCTGATCAAAAGGGCCGAAACCTCTGTGAATGTGGGTGAAAATAAGATTGTGCATGTGATCAAGAAACACGCGGACTTGGCTCAGATACTTGCGAATCGGGCTGGCCTTATGAAGCGGGAAATCGACAAGCTGCTGAATGAGCTTCAGCTGAAGCAATGATTTTTGTACTTGGTTAATGTTTTGGTGTTCGAATTGTTCGAAATATATTTAATTTAAATTTGCTGTTAGATTAGAAAGGCATATGCAAATTATTTCGCTGGCTGTGAAGAGCTCAAGCGCTGTGCAATAAATTTGAGTGCTAAAAGCTAAACGAAATATCGAAACTTTTGCCCCAAACTTTGCGGGGAATTAGCCAAAAATTTCACTTCCCTTCATGGGTGTGTGTGTGTGTGTGTGTGTGATAGGTGTGGGTGTGTGCTGGTCTAGTAGATTGCATAATTATGCAAATGTGTTGTTTTTCGGCATTCAAAGTGGCGCAGAGTTGAAAGTGTTGTCTACTTGTTGGCGCTGCACAATTTTCACAATCAAAACGCATTTGCATAATTACACAAAGCACACTTTCTACACCTATACACCTATACAGGTATACAGGTGCTTGGGTGTTTGCATTTAATTCAACTTTGATAGTTTGTTATAAGCTTTAAGCTGCAAAATATAGTACCATTCGGGGCAGTGGAACAATGGCATCGCTTTCAGCAATCTAAATATGCCAGCGAAAATCCCAGCTTTGTTTTATTTGTAAAACTTGTGCAGCTTTTAACAAGCCATATAAATTCAATTTCGTAAACTTCACAATGGCAAGAACTCGTGAAATTTCCATTCGCTATTAGCCATTCCTATTTAGCATTTTGCCCTAATCGATTTCATAGGTGACAAAAACATTCTGTGAAAGCAGGCACAGTTAATTTACCTTTGGGACAATTCGCAGTTGTCGCTACATTTGCATATTTATACGAGATGCCGAAAAGTCGCTTTTGTGAATCGCACAAAAAGGATTATTCATGAGCAGCCCAAGTGCCCAAATTGTGTGTCTTTAAAGCGCCATGCCAGGCCAATATTCAAGCCATTTGACAGAACTCTCAACCTCCCAACCTCTCAACCTTCTCAGTTGAGAGCGCCAAGTTCAATGCTGTCTGCGCACTCAATGCCAAAATTGTTTAGAGCCAAGCCAGTTGGCTTATAGTTTTATGTTTTATGCGCATCCTTGTTGACAATTGCCCGCTGTTTCTTGTTGCATGCGCCACGCATTGTCGGAAATATAAAATATGGCCATTATGTTTATTGTTTTCCAGCAGGCGACTGTTGCAATTGCAGCGTGTCTCTTGTCTCTTGTCTCCTAGCGACTGTCTCCTATCGCCTATCGCCATCGCTTGTCGCGCTGGCAATTCGCAATTGAAATAGATTTTTTGGCAAATGTTTTTGAATTGTTGTGGCCATGCCTTTTGGCAGCTGGCCAGGCATAATTAAAAGCTTTCAGCTCAAAATGTGGGAGCTACAAGAAACAAAGATTAAGATGCCCTATGAAAAAATACCCTATAATATTCCATGTTTGTTTTTAAGATTTCCTTACTTTGGGCCTAATTTTTCACAATAATTAAATTAATTTATTAATAATAAATTTAATCTAAAAAATATTTAAAATCCATATTTTGCTCTATAATGTTCTATATTTAAATTAAAAATTTATTTTTTGGCCTTATTTTCTAAATTTTTTTGTTAATTCCAAAACTGTAAAAATTATAAGAAATTAATGTAAAATAATTAAATAATCGTTAATTTTCTATACTACTAACTTTTTCAGCTTTCTTTTTAAGTTCTAATTGGGCTGCTTGCGTTAGTTTCTAATGGCTGAAACAGAACTTGGCTTATTAGCACTTGGGTATTTTTTACTGTCACATTTGTGGCAAGTTGTTTGTGGCATTATTCGCATAATTTGGCCAGCTAGTTGCGTGCTGTGTTTTTAGTGGGCTCTTGTTTTACCTGACTGCCTGCCTGATTAACGCTTTAATGGCTGCACAAATATTTGAGGCAGTTTTTAATAGCATACTTCTGTGCCTAAGTTATGTGCAGAAAAGCCTAATTAGCAGCGTTTAACTAAGCCTCACGGCATTACCGTGTGAATTGTGTGTGCTCTGTGCCCTGAGTTCGGCGCTCGGTGCTTTGTATTTTGTGTGTGCTTTTAATGCGACGTGATCGTGGTTATTAAAACAACAAAGCATAATACTGAGCCCCCATACGAGCAATCTGAGAGGTTTTACCCCCTTGCGAGCTGCCAGCAAAATGTAAATTTCAGCCAGAGAATATGCACTGAGAGAAAAATCAAGTGTTATCATGCTAGAAGCAACAATTTTCGATGTCAACAGCTCATGAGCCGGAAAACTGTTTTATTGCAGTATTACTAAGTATTAGTAAGACATGTATTCGTCTGTCTTTCCTTATGAACTAGCCCAACTCTACCTGACCCAATTCTCGCTGGCCCAACTCTTGGTTTCCCAACTGTCGATAGCCGAACTCTCGCTGAGAGTTCTACTGACTTGAAATTTCGCATATACAAAGTCTATGACATTTTCTATTAACTCTGTGATTTGGTTAAGGATAGGTTATGAAACAACGAAGATATGCAACAGCCATTTCTTGTTTTGTAAAGTATAAAGAACCAAATAATTTAATTGTTTAATTTTATCAGTTTTTGCAATTAATTTGAGCTCTATTCGGTTTTCTGTCTATATTAATCTGAATCCATTCACGATTTAATTTCGAAATAAATTCTAGAAAATAAGATTCGATTAATAACTGTATTTTGTAGCTTGTTTCTCTGAGTGCGATGGCCCATTGCTAAACATGTTGTCCGCGCAGCATGGCGCCTGCTGCCAGCTTGATTAGTTCACCTCTCTCTCGGAAGTGCCATGGGCTTGTCCTGTGACTAGGACTACGGAGGGAAGGACACGGAGCAACGTCGGCCACAACCCACCGCAACACACTTAACGACGTAGTTAGCGTTAGTTAACGTATGTACGTGATATCGTTAAACTGGTATAACGTTACCAGACCCCCACAGCATAATAAGTGTCTTATTAGTTATGCCAGCGCAATGCCAGCAGCATCACGATTCAGTTACTACTACGATTATATCTGGTGCAACGGAGAGTTCTGGGATCCGAAGTAGGAGCTGGAGCTTGGCACGCATCACGTGCCAAGTCGATGCTGGAATCAGCGTTGGCACTTGACAATTTTCATGTGGCCAGGGGAAATTTGAATGGTGAACCGTTTTGTTTGCATAACTGGTTGCTGGCTTGAATGACTAATGGCCAGATTCAATATCGCTTGATTGTGACAGCTGGAATTGAAATTATTTGGTGTGTGGGCACTTCAATTAGCCCCTTAGTCTAGCGTCAATGGCTTTTAATTAATTCAAAACAAATATTGTACCACAACAATTGTGTTTTCGTATTTTTATGTTCAAGTCCAAAATCAACAAACAAATGAAATCTATTTGCACAGTTAAGAGCCAGAATGTTGGCCATTAAAAAAGTATATGTATAAAGTAGAAGACGAAGGCGCTGAAATTAACGCAGGCGGCAACAAAATGAAAATTAAATTCCAAACAGCCTTCGGGCTACCTATGGATTCGAATGGTTCTGGAGGGCATCTGGAGGGCTGGGTCCAGTGCCGAGGTAATCGCAAACGTGTAGTATTTACTTTTAGCGTTGCTTGTTTATTTTTTAATTTCCTTCCAATTAAGCAACAAACAAGTGCACCCCAACCCCAGTTCGCAGTTCCCAGTTGCCAGTTGCCAATCCCCATCCAGTCCATGGCTTACAGCTGCTGACGTTGGCAATAAAAACGCGCAGGCTTCGAGCGAAATGAAACGAATTGAAATCTATTCGCAGTTTCAGTCGTCGAAGCAAAAACGGAAAACGCAAACGTAATGAAAACACGTTGGCACAATTCATTTAAAAATCTACATCATACGCCGGAATCGACTCCGGCAGGACAATTTGGCATTCCAAAGACACAAAGTACAGGACACAGCTGTATGCTTTTAGGCGCATTTGCGGTTAATTTCCATTCGCACGACTTGCTTCCCTTGCTCCCCCCTCTGCCCTCTCTCCTCTTGACTACTAAGGGTCCGATGCCATGCCTCTTAGAGGCTCATGCTCATTACTTATGCACAAGCTGTACGCATAAATAAAACATGTCAAGCGAGTGTGAGCCAAAGTGACTTGCGGCTGTCGACTAGGTATTGACGTTGCCCTGCCCCCGATTCTTTGGCCAAAGGGCAACACGCATACGACTAGTTGGCCAAGGCAATTAGCTCAACTGGCTGACAATTTTATTTCGCTTTTTATTCCACATATGGGCGTGCCCAAATACAAAATGTACACAAAAAAATTCAATAATTAAAACAAGTTTTTAAAAAGTTTTTGTTATATACATATAGAAACTATTTAGTTATATACACAATAAAAAAGTACAAAAGTCGAAATGAGGGATTTATAAATATCGGCTAACAACTTTACGTACGAAAACAGAATTGTTTTAAATTATTGAGCATCTGACATTAGGAGGTATTTTAACCGAATAAAAACTTTTTGGTAGATTTATATTTTCAAGGTAATTGATTTAATTTTTAATTTTTTTCAACCAAACATGAAATATGACCATATTCGGACAGAAAATGTAGATTTTAAAATCATAAATAGAGGTATATGGGAAGTTTACACTTCTCTTACAGCTTCTGAGCTTATTTTTCATGAAATCTCATTTTTGTTAAATTTTGAATGGTCCTAACTCTGTGAAGGCTCAACCTGTATTCAAAATGTGTGGTTTTTATCTAGTGCGGAAGTTAAACCCTATTAATAAATGAAAGAAAAAGAAAATTGTAAATGCGAAAGAAAAACCCTATTGAATTTTTAATCAAATTTTCTTATAAATTAGTTTCACATAACATAGGACATGAACAACGTATAACGCAACTCGTAATTTAGTACATATATCGTCCAGCAACTGAAATCTTACATCTTTAACCGGCTACGTCACATCTGTTATGAATAGGCAATCTAAAAACAAGCTGCAGTGGCAGAGATTACTTGCAGGCCATTTGGTAGAGGAACTGTATAATTGTTCTGGTGGGTCGCCCGCTCATGCGATCCTTGATCAGATACGGGGGTACGCCATGCTTGGCCAACATGCCCGTACCTCGGCAGTCCAGATGCACCCAATCGATGCAAGGCACCAAGGTGTAGAGCAGGGCGGCCGCCAAACAGGAGGAGGCGGGTCCCGAGCCCTTGTTGCAGAGATCGTAGGTCATGCCGGGTTGAACGAGATTCATGAAGTACTTCCAGAGAGGCAGACGCCACATGCGATCGCCGGTAAGGGAACCAGCCTTCTTGAACTGTTTCCAGAGCGAAGAGTTGTTCGTGAACAAACCCGTTGCAGAGCCGCCCAGACCGTAGCGGACGCCCTTGCCGAATGAGCCGACATCCACAATCAATTTGGGCTTAATGGAAGCCTGAGCGTACAAGATGGGATCCGCCAGCAACACACTTCCCGCCAGGTTGGTGTCCTTGATGCCCAAGGTCATGCCATTTATCAGAGTGACGACGTCGCCCGGCTTGACGGCCATGCCGGAGGGCATGTGTTCACAGAGTGGCAACAAGCCCGTCACATTCAGAGGAAGCGAGAGGGCGGCACAGGCACGTATGACGGCTACAACGGCGGCTGCACCACTCATGGATCCACGGTGTTCATCCATGCCGGTCTTACGCTTGAGGCAAATGCCGCCGCTATTGAAGGTGATGCCCTTGCCCAGCAGCAGCATGGGCTTCTCCTCGGGCCCGCTGCCGGTGTAACAGATCTCCAGCACCATGGGCGATTCGCAGGAGCCCTTGCCAATCATCAGAAACGAGTTCAGGCCCTGGTTCTCAATCCACTCGGTGGTGCGCACTTCCACGGAGACGCCGCACGGGCAAAGCGCATCGATTGTGGCCTGCGCAAAGATTGAAGGCGTCATTTGGTTGGCGGGGGTATCCGATAAACGTCGTGCCAGGTTCTGAGATTCGGCTTTAAATAGACCCCTGGTCCAGGCCTCCATATCGTGGGTGCCATACAGGGTCAGCTTGGGTATGGGCGTGCGATAATGTTTGTTCTTATTGACATTGTAGCGCCAGACGGCCAGGGCCGATCCTTCGGCCGCCTGTTCCGCATATCCCATGCCATCCACATGCACCTCCCGGGCACCTTGCAACTGCAGGAATCTGGATCCAACTGCGGCAGCCACGCGCACATTCTCCATGCCCACGTCGATGACCTCCTCGTCATCGAATCCCGCATTCTCCTCGCCCAGACCAATAACAGCCACAGCTTGGTAATCCTTGTCCACATTGCTGAACATTCGGCCCTTGCCTAGTTTGCCGGTTAGCCCGGTTTCGCGTATTAGTTCGGAGATCTTGCCACTTACTTGATCATCGTAGGACTCTCCGGTTGAGGTTAGCAACGGCTCCTTATCGCCAGCCTTCTCATAGAGGCCCAGGACCAAGCCATTGAACTCGCACTTGCTTCTTACTTGCTGATGGTGTACGCAGGCCTTGGAGGGAACAAAATGGCTCCTTCGGAGCAGTCCCAGCACAGATTTGCCATGACGATTGACTTGAGATCTAGCCATAATTTTTGTTTTCTTTCGCTGCTAATTT
The DNA here is from genome assembly GCA_035045125.1 of Hypselothyrea guttata. NCBI lineage: Eukaryota > Metazoa > Arthropoda > Insecta > Diptera > Drosophilidae > Hypselothyrea > Hypselothyrea guttata. Next base: position 240,401 of record JAWNNJ010001381.1, read on the forward strand.
GGAATATAAATAATTTCTGATAATCTGTTTATCTGTTAATTAGCTGGCATTCCTTGTTAACGTTTAATTTTACACAAATGAAAGTTGTTGATGTACAAATGAAGAATGCAATTTACGTACAATACTAACTGGGGTTTTTTTTATCCAAAAAAATAAAATTCTATGTTACACAACGAGCTTAAACAAACATACTGAGCTCCTAACAATTTCCCAAATTAAAGTGAGTTTTGACAAATTTGGAGTTCATATAGCCAGCTTTGATTTAAAAATTGTTACATGAATTTACAATGGGAAAATGAACATAGATAAATTATAAAATAAATAAATTTATAGTCAATTAAAATAAATAAAGTTTAATAATATAATTTTATAACTAAATAGTTGTAAAATAAATATACAGGTTAAAAATTATAATAATTATAATACAAATATAAATAACAATTTTTGTAAATAGACTAAATTAAAAATAATTATATGTCATTTCTTAAAACTCTATTTCGAAATTAGTTCAAATTGTATTTATTGAAACTTTTTATAATCTTTTCAGTTAAGTTTATAAATAGAGAATAAACTGTTCAAATTAATAACAATGTGTCATATCTGAGGAGAGCCATTACAAAATTAATTCAAATATTTATAGATATTTTCTACAGACATGCAATTGACAAACTGACAACGGGCTGACAACTTGAAAGACAATTATGGCATTTACTCAATGCAATGCAAGTTGATGTCATGCGAATGATTAAATTTGCAATTATAAAAATCAACAGCAGCAAGTGCATTGATAATAAGAAAGTAGAGTGCAAATAAATTTAAAAAAATAAAACCGTTGAGACTGCAACAAAAAATAAAAAAACGCAATGAAGCCGCAGACGAAACACGTAAAAGCAATAAAGCAATAAATTGCCCAATTTGAAGCACTATTGTAGCCAATAATTTGCAGAGCCACTTGGCTGGCCAGTTGGTAGCCCAATCGGTTGGTTATAGCAGGATATATATAAATACATATATATACAATATATATATGTGTATGTGTATGCATGTGAGTGTGTGCTATGCCCATATAATTTCAACAAAAATATGCACATTTGTCAATGTCGCGTGATTGATGTGGTCGAACGCATTTCCGCCAAGCAGCCGCCGTGTATACGTATACAAAAATTTATAAAAAAAGAGGAGAAAAAACAGACGACGTGTAATGCAAATAAAAACACAGAGAAACAATTTTTTATATATGTAAAAAAAGGAAGAAGAGAAAGAGCAAGAGCCGTGTTCAACACACGTTGGTTTGCGTGTGGGGCCCCAAAGGATGCTGGCGGCTGGCGTTGGCGACATTACGCGATTTTACGCATGATTTAAAATTAATGACAGCCGCACACACACACACACACACACACGCACCACACATATACACACACACATATACACTGAAATAAACAGCGTGCAGCTGGCATAGTTGGGTGTGCAGAGTCGGTCGCTTGGCAGGATGTTTAATTTCCTAAATGCATAAATCTCACTAATACGCACAACAAAATCTAAGCGCGGCTTATGCGATTGCACGCTCTCTCCACGCTCTCTTTTTTTTTGCCACAATACTGGGTACGGGGGCACAACATCCGAAAATCATAAACAAACTTCAAAGGACAGTCAACAACTGCCCAATGCCGCTGAGCTGGGGAGCGTCAAGAAAAAACTGCCGAGCTTATTACGCACAGATACGAGACTCTCGCACACACACACACACACACCCAGGTAACCACAACAATTCAGCTTCATTTGTGCTGCCACACCTACACGCCCACAACACACACACACAAACACACACAATGCATGCTCACATCAGTGCTGCCAACATAGCGTTTTTGCCGACAGATCTCAAAGTAAAATAAAACTGATATATATTCTGTTTTGCTTTATTTTAAGACTTTAAGAGTTTTATTTTATTTTAACTAAAAGAATTAAACAAAAAAGTATATATTTACGGCAACAACAGCCTGACAAAACTGAAAACAGAAAGCAATTGTTTAAAAAAAAAGGTTAATAATGTATAATATAATAATAATGTTTAACCCTTTCGACCCCGACGTTGCCTGTGAGCAACTTCACCACTTTAGCGATTAATGGCGTGTTCTCCTTTTGTTTATATCAGTTAACTTTTATTAATAACAGTACCTCTATGTATCCTTTCTTGAATTAAGCAAAAATGATCAAATTCGAAGATCATTTGGCGAAGTTATAGTGAAAAGACTGAACGCGCATCGCTTAAAATTTGATTTTGAAATTCAGTGGATGAGCCGAAATTAGTAATTTACTAATATAATATATTGACTAAATTGAAAAAATAAAATTAATAGCACTTAAATTAATGTTGAACTAAACAGTGGCAAACTTAAAATAATATAATTTTGTTTAATAAGAAAGAAAATTATTTTCAAAGTTGTGAAGTTGCTTGTGGGCAACCTTGGGCCGTAGTGGTAATAAACGTACACCCGTCACCATACAAATAACACACTACAAAAATGTAACTTTTTTTAAGCATAGCTCGTTTGTTATACATCCGATTTAAATAATATTGATCTTAAATGATTAGTCTAATATCCCATATGAATCACATGTATTATTTTTACCGTTATCTTTTTCCGTTTCCGATTTTTGCCTAATTTAAGTTCGAGACAGCTCATTTTGACCTGGCCACTTTGTTATTGATAAAGCTGATTTCAATTTTCGAATTGTTTTCGCTTAAATATTATTTATATTGGTTAAGTATATTATAAAATTAATAAATAATGCTAAAATGGGTAGTGAACGGCGTTGCCAGGTTGCGAAAAAGAGTCTTATGTAGAATATAAGCAAATACAAGGAAAATCTACCTGTAATTGCTATTTTAGCTAAATTTTTCAAGAATTGAACATACAACTAACTTAATTTAATAACAGCAACTAGTTTTAATTAATCTTAGAAAATAAAACGAAAGAGTTTTGCGGTAAAATTTCTTGTATTTTGGTGCAAAGCACCTGCTCAATGCAAAGTTTGGTTTTACCAGATCTCGGATTCTTCGGCTAACTTTTCTTTTGACTAAAACTTTATTGGGGCTTATTCATTCAGATATTCTTGTTATATTAGTACCATATTTTTATTAAAATTCCTGCGTAATCCTTCGGAACTAGGCAAAAGGATCAGCGTCGCTCATACGTGCAACTGGCCTATCAATTTTGGGATCATTTATTTTAGCTTTAGCTGTTGTTTTATTTTTTCAAATGAATAAATATTAGTTGCTGTTACTAAATTAAGTTAGTTGTATACAAAATTATCAGAAAAGTTCATCATAACAGCCATTTTAAAACGATTTTCCCTGTATTAGCTTATATTCTTCAAAAGACTCTTTTTCGCAACCGGGCAACGCCGTTCACTACCCATTTTAGCATTATTTATTAATTTTATAATATACTTAACCAATATAACTAATATTTAAGCGAAAACAATTCGAAAATTGAAATCAGCTCTATCAATAACAAAGTGGCTAAGCCAAAATAAGCTCTCTCGAACTTAAATTAGGCAAAACTCGGAAACGGATAAGGATAACGGTAAAAATAATACTTGTGATTCATGTGGGATATTAGAATAATCATATAAGATCAAAATTATTAAAATCGGATGTATAACAAGCGAGTTATGATCGGAAAAAATACAAACTTTGAGTATGCTATTTCTATGGTCATTGCTATACCACCATGGCCCAACGTTGCTCACAAGCAACTTTCGCTAGCGCCCATACCAATGGGCGTGGCAACTTAATTTTTTTTGCTAAAATCTTACAAAATTAACACAAGTAGATTGGCATCAAAAAAAAATTTTCACTCTACGGAGAAAAATGCGGGGTCGAAAGGGTTAATAAATGTTGAATAAATCATAATTCCCAAAAAAGCATAAAATACTGCCGTTGATAAAAATTAGCAATTAATCAAGCATTCTTGCATTACATTAAGATAAAAAAAAACAAATCTTTAAAACTATATTGATATTGAAAAAAGTCATTTTAGACTTTTAATGAACAAATTAATTATTAAAATATTTTTTAATTTGTATCAGCAAACAAAATAGTCATTTAGTTAAATGCATTCAGGAAAATTCTTGCTTGTTTCACTAATTTTGAAGTTAATGTAATACATTTATATTAAATATTATATTGGAAAGGATATGGGTAACCGTTTAAAAAAGGTATTTTGATTCTTAGAAAAATACAATAAATAATTTAGATACTAGGAATTTATTTAAAATTATTTAAATATTCTATGCATATCTTTTTTTTATTATATCGGCAGCTTTAATTGTTGCTGCTGTTTTCAAGCTTATTTTGGACAATATCTGGCCTTATTTTATTAATTTGTGGCGAGTAGTTTGGCAACACTGGCGCCCATACACGCACGTGCATTACGTATACGCCACGTTGTACCTGCACACCGATAACGGCCTACTTGCCCACGCAATGCTTTCATTTCTATTTCCGTTTTCAGCGAGCGCCGTCGCACAATGCCCACTTTAAACTTACGACTGTTTTGAGGGGAAGTTGTGAAGTGCTCGGAGTGGGTCTTTGAGTGCAGGCGGTGGGTAGTTGAGGGGGCAGAAAGAGGGGGCGGGTTAACTCACCTTTTTTCTGTGCTGGCTGCTTGTTTTGTTTGTTCGTTTGTTAGTCGGTTTGTTTGCTGGTTTATGCTTTAACCTACGGAAAATTGCCAATTGTTGTTGGCATGCAAATTTATGGCTTATTTGTTTTGCCTTTTGTATTGTGGCTAACATACAGACCCTTCTCCCTATATGCGTGTGTTAGTATGTAAGTATGTATGCATGGGAGTGTGAGTGTGTGAGGCCCGCTTACTGCACGTCAACCCTTTTCAGGCGTCTAATGCGAGCAGGCAGTAGCGTTGTAGCCAGGTTAAGGTGCAGCATATAAAATATAAAATATATAGATGACATTTTAATAAAATATAAACATTTATTGAATTAAAATTTAGCTCGATATTTAAGTATAAAATTGGACTATTAAAAACAGCACAATTTAAAAATAAAACTAAATCTACATTTTAAGAAATTGCTTCAACTATTTAAACATACATATATTTTAAAACACTCTTAGCTAGATATTTAAACCTAAAATTTAAATACATTAAAATTCTACATCATTTAACAAACTAAATATGTTTTGAGAGAAAAACTTACAAATATTTAAAAATATTTTTTCACATTTTAAATTTTACTTATATTAATAAATATATATATAAATGTATAAAAATATCGCTTATATATTTTGCAATTTTTGTAGTATTGTTTTTTATGTGTTCAATTTATTTTAAATATTTTATTCCACATTTTTTGCCTCTGCATACGCTGAACCGCTCCTGCGTTGATTTGTAGCAAATTTTCTCAGTGTTTTACCGCATTTTGACCCCAAAATGCCGGAAGTCAGAGCCGATGCTGGCAAAAAGCTTTGACCTATCAGTAGATTTCATTAACAGAAATTTAGATAAGCATTAGTGTTGATGCTATCCTTAGGCGCAAATGTGAACGGATATGAGTAAAGTTTTTGCTATCTACAACAACGACTGCGAATGCTGTTGACTTTAATGCGTAGCTTCGAAAACACTTAAATACAATAAAATACAATGGAGGCAACAACTGAAATGTTGCTTGCAGAAAAGTGCACAATCTGAAACATGGAATTTCTCTTGTGGCTCGTAAATTTGCTAGCTGCATAAATCACGCAATTGAATTCTAATTTTTGGTCTAAGCCATGGTAAGGGTAAAGAGAAGCAGGGGAAGAGAGAGGAAGACAGACCATTGGATTAGAGTGAGAGGAGAGAGCTTATTGTGTGGCTGGCTGAGCTGAAATCAATCATGATTTTTAATGCACAAATGGGAGCAATTACAGTCAGGCGAGTAGACAAAAGAATTTACACACTTGATTTACTGTTGTTTAGACTGTTTGCCTGTTTGTCTGTTTGCCTGATTGTTTATGTTTATTATGTCTAACTAACTACACACTGTGTGTGAAAACATGCCTTGAAGGCAGTTGAAGTGCTTTGTTCTAAGACGTTTATTTGACGCTTTAAATGAGAAATAAATATTTGTATTACCTTTAAGCGAATGCTCACTGTACTCGCCTAGTGAAAGTAAAAGCTGCAGCCAATTGTATATCTATTTGCGGTACAATAACTCGCTTAGACACACAAATCTTTCCAAACTAGCAATTAGCACCTGCTGCGCACAGCGACAAAGCCAAATATTGTCTCGTTAAAACAAACAAACAAATTTTGGCAGTGTAGTAAATTTTACTAATTTCTTTTTTTTTTTTGGTAACATAATGAGCTATTTAAGCGTGGCCAAAAGCAGACGCAGCTGGGCACTCAACATGGTCAAAGCAATCAGCATTGTTGGCATCATCTTCATCTGCAGCTGGGCAGCTGCGGATCTGCGCTCGGATCTGAGGGAGTTTCTGCCTTTGATACCACGTCGTCAGATCGGCTATATCGCAGCTCGATATTATATATACGATCGCAAGTTCCGGCAGGCTGTGAGCTTTCTGCGCAGTGCAGACTTCGCCAAGACCTGGCAGGAGATGCGCAAGACCAAAGAATTTGCGGATCTCAGCGATTACGTAACTTCTTACGGCTCCGGCTTGAATGTGACCAGACTTGTGTCCAATCTGCCCGTTGGTCTGCGTGCCTTTCAGCTGCCCCGTGTGGTGTCCGTGGAGCTGATGATGCGTCGTGATCTGAACACGTTTCTGCATGAGGCGCTGCAGACTGTACCTCGTGCCAGAGTTGCCAGCCTGATGGCGCAAAAGGTGCGAGAGAGCGCAGAGTTTGCACAGTTCTACCGGGCACTGCAGCAGCAGCAGTTTCGAGAGCTGGTGAATGCATTCAGGGTAAGTTCGCTTTAAAAACTATTTCATAATAATTCCAGCAATTCGCTTATTGCCCTGCAGCTAGCGCCGAATCTGCAACCAGCGCTGAACAAGCTGAAGCAAAAGCACATCAAGGTCGACGAAATCATACAACTTGTGTACGAGTTGATAAGTTGGGGTCCGAAGTGAATGCAGAGTGGAGTGGAGAGTGGAGGGATGGGAGTGGAGTGGAGGATAGGTTGAATGCCTCAATGGTTGCCACTGGCTGCAAGTTATAATTAAGTATTTATGAATTACCCTGTAGCACATGACTCATTAAATAACCCAACAGGGCCGAGCCCTGGCCAAAATATTCAGACTCAGCTCGAAAGTTAAGATGCTTACAACAAACAAAAAACAAAATCAAAAGCGGCGAATGGCATCAAGCTGACTTACAGATGCTCTGCAGAAGTAATAAAAGAAAGGAAGTAAATAAAGAAAAATTAGGTAGGCATAGATCGAGGGAAATAATTTAATAAATATTTATAAAAAATGTAATATAACTGAGGCTGTCTAATATTTGCATAATTAAATTTTTATTATATTTAAAGTTTGTTAATATTTAATTATATTTAATATATATATTTTTATTAGCAGCCGAGGTTTTATTTTACATGCGCTCTATCAAAGGTAGGGTATAGAAACATACATATAAAAATAAAAAGCAAGCATGCCGGTTACAGCTTAAGTGCTTGGCAGACCAGAGTGCCGGAGTCAGTTCCGTTTTATTGTGAGGCATGCCCCGAAAAAAGGGTTACGAAATATTTGTGTGTTTTGAGCTTTAAATGCTGCCTGCCACATGCCATAGAATTGACAAGAGTCTCGAGACTTGCTGCATCGATTTCTCACTAATTTGCTCAGCACAGAGAGCGAGAGAGGCAGAGAGAGAGAAAGGGAGTAAGAGAAAGAGGCGGGCAGGAGGTAACAATAAAGTCTCATTTGCAATATGCAGCCGGCTGGCACAATATGCACTCATTAGAGCGGTTTATGCGTGTTCATGGCACTGGGGACAGAGTGAGCTTGCAATATGCCACATGCCACATGCCACCTGACAGTTGACGTAATTTGCAAGTGAACAAATGAGTACACGTCGTATTTGTATGCAGAGGCCGATTCAGATTGAGATTGAGATTGTACTGCATATGCGTATTCGTATTCGATTTTGAGCAATGCCTTCAAGTTGCCACAGTAAGTGGCAAGTGGCAAATGCCAAGTTTTATCGACAGTGTTTTTATGCTGGCTTGCCACAGCCACAAAATGCGATCATACATGCTATAAGCGCATGCCAAGTTTATTTTGAAGCAGCAAATTGCTGCTGAATATGCAACAAAAGTTGTTGCAGCTGCAACAACGCCCCCAAAACAACGCAAAGCGCAGCCAACGACCCACATCATTTTGCAACAGTTTTCGGCTGCAGCTGCAGCTGCCATTGATGGCAAAGACTGCCTGCTGCTGGCGGCTGCTGTTTCTCCATTTTGCTTGACATTAATTTTATGCCATGCACTAACAATTTGTTGCAAGTTGCTGTGTTGCTGCGTTGTTGCATGCCACGCAGCAGCCAGAACGAAAGCCAGCGCCAACGGGCCGAAACGCGCTTAAATTGTCGCATTTGTCTTGTTGTTTTTAAGTTGCCGCCACGCTAGTTGCTGCCTCTGCTGCGCCTCTGCAGCAAGCTACTGCATTGCATAAACTTTGTGTAATCCTTTCAATTTGTTGCATACTTTAGGCGGAAATTAAAATAACCAGCACTAGGGCTTAAGCTAGCCCACACGATTTGTCAGCGCAAAACTTGCTCTACACGTGTTCCCACCCAGGTGCCTGCCACATGCCGCAGCTTCTTCAATTAGTGTGCCACACACAATGTTGCCTATGCCCTGGCCTGACTCGGCCTTGAGTTGTACTTTCTACTTAGTGGCAGTTGCAGCAGCTACTACTATTTTGTTGGCATTTAGTATCTGACTGCCTGGCTGCCTGGCTGCCTGACTGGCTGATGCCTGACTGCCTGCTGTGCATTAATTAAGTGCTACCTCTGCAGCTGTAGCTGCCACCATCTGTGGCATGATTTCTCTCAGAAGCTGCCACATGCTATATTGTGGCATTGCTGGTCTTTTGTAAAATAATCAAATTGAATCCTTTGCCACCGGCAGCTGAGCAATTGTACTACAGCTGGTCACTGGTTCGTTGGCTTTTTGTTATTCCAACTGCTGCTGCTTTTGCTACTGCTGCTACTGCTGCTGCTGCTGCTGCTGCTGTTGTTGTCATTTGGCAGCAAGTAAATAATTGCTGCTTTAAATGCTTGTCAGGCATTGGACATACCTTTAGATACCCTATGTGCAGCCTCAAGTCTAAGGCCAAATACATCAGCTCATGATATTTTATTTAAGCTTACAAAACATTGATCAATATGGCACATTCACTGTTGATCTATAACTCATATAATAATTTAAAATATAATTGTGATTATTTTATTAAGAATTTTATATTAAGAACTTAATAATAATGTTGAATAAATTAAATAAATTAAAATGTATTACATTTTCTTTAAAAAACTATGTAGGATGAAATTTAGTTTAATTTTGCTGAATAAATAAATAAAATAATTTTAATTTTTGATATTATTAAATTTATTAAATTATTTAATTTATGCTCTAATATATTTACCATTGCCCTTGCCAGAGCCAAACAAGATAAGATCGATGGAATCCTAGAAGACGCTAGCCCTGATGCATCCACAAATTACTCCCTCTGGAAGCTCACAAGTAGGCTGAAGAGGCAGGCAATCCCAAATGCTCCAATCAAGAACGCAGCTGGAGGATGGTGCTTTTCAAACGAAGAAAAGGCTGAAATATTTGCAGATAGCCTTGAAAGCAGATTTCAGCCATTCAATTTTACGGACGTGGTAACACGAAGGGCAGTACAGATGCAACTGGACACCCCATTTCAAATGGCCTTGCCAGAAAAGCCAGTTACGCTGGAAGAAGTAGAGGGCCTTATAAAAGCTCTGAAGCCCAAAAAATCCCCTGGCGAGGACCTGCTGGACAACAAAACGCTGAAACGACTACCAAAAAAAGCACTGTTGTTTATAGTGCTGCTTCTGAACAGCATACTAAGGCTTGGATATTTTCCAAACATCTGGAAGACTGCACTTATAACGATGATCCCGAAACCAGAGAAGCCACCTACCGAAGTTGATGGATATCGGCCAATCAGTCTTCTTCCAGCATTGGGGAAGATGACAGAAAGGGTGATTCTTAACCGCATCCTAGAGCTAAAGAAGGTAGCACAACGAATCCCAAAGTGGCAGTTTGGGTTCCGAAGAAGCCATGGTACGCCGGAACAGCTCAACCGTGTTGTCAACTTTGCACTGGACTCCATGGAACGTAAGATGTATGCAGTAGCGGTTTTTATGGACATCAAGCAAGCGTTTGACAGAGTGTGGCATGACGGTTTGCTGTTCAAACTAAGGGGCGTCCTCACTCCTCAGCTTTTTCAGCTTGTCAGAAGCTTTTTGCTGAACAGAAGCTTCAGAGTCGTCGTTGCTGGACTCAAATCAACTAAACGTCCTATCAGCGCTGGTGTGCCCCAAGGCAGCGTACTAGGTCCTACCCTGTATACGCTCTTCACAGCAGACATGCCTAGTCACAGCATCGTCACGGGTCTACACCAGGATGACGTACTCATAGCAACGTACGCTGATGATACCGCAGTCTTAACAAGAAGCACAAACATCGACATTGCCACCGACACACTGCAGCAGTACGTAAGCTGCTTCGAAGACTGGGCCCAGAAATGGAACATAGGCATCAACAGCAGCAAATGTGCAAATGTCACGTTTGCCACAAGACCACGTTCCTGCGGCGACATCACTATGCAAGGCTCCATATTGACGCACAAGAGAAGTCACAAGTACCTTGGCGTTATACTGGACCGAAGATTGACCTTTAAGCAGCACACCACCATGATCAAGCAGACAGTAATGGCGAAATCTGGGAAAATGGCGTGGCTACTGGCACCATCGAACAAGCTCTCGCTACGTAGTAAGGTGCACATCTATAAGGCCATTCTCACCCCCATATGGAGCTATGCTTTACAAATTTATGGCATTGCGGCCAAAACCAACTTAAACAAAATTAGGGTCGCACAAGCGAAAATTTTAAGAAGAATTGCCAATGCGCCTTGGTACATGCGCACCAGAGACATTGAGAGAGATCTCAAGGTCCCCAAAGTTGGTGATGTCATCCAAAAGCACTCCGAAAGATACCTACAAAGAATGGATATTCATCCCAACCCGTTGGCGAGGCTGTTAAAAAACGGTCCAAAAAAGAGAAGACTGAAGAGGTGCCATCCACAGGACCTCCCAACAAGGTCCATAGTCTAGATAATTCAATAAAAGATATTCATCATACCTATTAATTATGATTAAATGTTGTTAATTGTTTAAAAGATATTCATCATACTTATTAATTATGATTAATTGTTGTTAATTGTTTAAGTATAACATGTTAAGTTGCCAAAAAGGTAACAAAAAGCTTGTTTATAAATAAAATATACACATTTTTACCAAAAAAAAAAAAAAAAAAAAATATATTTACCATTGCATACCCCAGGGCTGACAATTTCCGCTTATCGTAAAATGTTGTGTTATTTCCGTTTTTCTTGAAAACATCAGCTTCAAAATAGCCAAACAAATTATATTTCAAATCATTACAATTGTTTGTAGAGCATGCGCTAGTCGCCTAAGCTTTGTCCTTAGTTTTCCCTAAGAGTACGAGTATTTCATTCGCATGCCTGCCGTTCTACAATTTTGACTTTGGTCCTAGTCCCTTTTTGGCTTTTGTTGTATATATAGAGAATTTTGAGTGGTCGCGCATGATGCGTCGCTTTTGCTGCAGCTCCAACTCGTTACCGCCTTAACCGTAATATCAGTTACAGCCAAGCATATTCTACAATTTTTGTGGGCACTCAAGTCTCCCCTCTCCACTCTCCACTCTCCACTCTCCGATTTCCAAGGGGTAAATGTTGTGTGGTTCTTTCCGTATATTTTTTCATGCTCTCTGTTTCGCTTTTGGCCTTTGGCTTGTTTGCTGCTGGCTTGAGTTTAGATTCAGCTGAGAACTTCTTGTGCCTTTTTGGCCAGATTGTCTGTATTTGCGGTGTGTGTGTGAGTTGTGAGTTGTGCGTTTGTTGTTGATGTGTACGTGATCTGGATATTGTTGTATAGCTCGCATGCCCTTTGCTTAGCAATTAGTTTTAAAATGCTATGTACTTTGTGGCAGAGAGACGGAGAGAGCTCACAGTCTGTCTGCTCGGTGCGCTCATTAGAGCTGACCAGCTAAAGGGCACTGTAAAAACACAAATGGATTTTTATGCTCTGTCGTCGCCATCCGCATCCATAAAATCCAAACCCCCAGCTGTGTAATCCAGCCAAACAATTCCCCGCACATCCCGCACAAACATAAACAAAAAACAACGAAATCAACAACAACAATCAATGTTGGCCGTAATCAATTAACGATTTAACGTTCGCTCTGCCAGCAGTTGCTCAACTGGCCAACTCGTCAGCATTTGGCAATGGAAATGGGCCTGGGAAGGGCCCTCGGTTCCACCTTCCCTCTTTTTTTCGTCATCAAATTGAAACGCATCAGGTTGACAGTGGCTGCATGAACACGTCATCATTGTGCCAGGGCTGCGACTAAATTCTGTGGCAAGTGCAGCACATCAACAGTGTCATAGGGTTGTCACCTACGCTGCATCTTTTCAAATAAAGCTAAGCTCAGAATAAAATAGATAAAATATATAAGTACAAGTTTGTGTTTGTGGGTTGAGCGGAAATTATTAGCCTTGGGGTATGCAACAAATAATATTCCTTTACCATATTATGTTTCCCCTTTAAAAATATTTATTTTAATTCCTTCCATATATATATAAATAATTAAATTAGCCAACTTTTGAATGCACCAAGACCCCTTATGAAATATTAATGACATAAATTGTATAAACAGCTTAAGAGTTGAAAATGAAAACTAGTTGGCTTACTTATGAAATTGAATTGATTATTTGTTGTAGGCCGTGCTGTTGATGGGCTGAAAGTCAGTGCAAGTTTTTATTGAATTTCGTTCAATTAAGGCCACTTGACAACCCTAAGAGCAGAGCAAAAGTTTATATGGGGCTAATGTGATTACTCCTGTCATTATTGCGTTGCCTGCGCGCTCTTCCCATCGCCATCTCGTTCGCTTTTAGCTCGCTGTCTTTATCCGGCACTCTCTCGCTCTCTTGCACTCTCTCTTTCTCTTTCTACATCTGCCATTAAATTGACCGCTGGCTGTGTGTGTGTGCGTGTCTGTGTGCATTTAACTGCACGTTTTCAAACTTTGAACAGCGCTGCGTCTGGCTTTGGCCGTGTCTGTGTGTTTGATTGGTTATTGACTTTTAACAGAAAAATTGATGTAATGCAATTAGTTTTGCAGCTAAACCGTTTGATGATTGCGAACGGCAACAACAAGCACGTTACGCTGCTAAACGAGCCCTTTGGCCCCGCATCAACGGCAAGCTCTATAATGCATGGGGGGCAATTCCAGGGTATGGCCGGAGGGTGGCAAATCAACTCGAAGCTGAGCGAGAGCGCACAAATTCTTGTCCCTCCACTCTCTAGACAATGACGCATTCGTCAATTGTAAAATGTGGAAATTACAGCGCATTTAAATCGATGCTCTAACGGGGCGTATGATTAATGCGAGGCAAGAAATTTAAGCGAATTACGACTTGCTGCAAATGCTGCAAATTAAATTCGAAAAATTTGTAAATGGTAAAATACAATTTTGGATTTAATTAAAATTGATATTTAAAATTCGTTTGGTAAGAAATAATTTTAATTGGCTTAGTTTAAAAATAAAAAATAACCTTTAATTAAACTAGTTTATTATGTACTAGTTATTATGTACAGGTAATATAATAATAATTAAATAATTGTTGGAATTTCTAGATGTTCTAAGTAAAGAAATATTTAAATAAATAATTTTAATTGTATTTAAATAAATTTAATTGTATTTGAGCAATTTTAAATGCTATTTTAGTTATTAAAAGTGGCAACATCTGATATGATATCGATATTTGCATTCTGTGCTCTGTTTTCTGTTTTAAAATAAATATTATAGCCAGACGAACAATTAAGCGAATAGAGCGAGTTGTTGCCTTTGCTTGATTGTATGGCTTTCAAAATGCGCTGAAATTTCATTACGATATATGCACATATGTGTGTATGTGTGTATGTGTATGTGTGTGAATGAAACTACGAAATTATCAATTAAGCTATGGGTGGCTATCAATTACAGGCGTGGCTCCAAAATTAAACCATAACGCGAAATATACAATAATAACAGCGACGGAATGGAGATGCTGCCCGTACATATGCGACCAAATGAAGTGAAACATTGGCTGTCGGGAGGAGGGGGATGGGGAGGGGGCGTGGCCGGGTTACGGGTTATGTGGGGGTGCTGGAAATTTATTACAGTTGCACGAAACAAAGCGTAAAACTTTTGCTGCTTAATTGAAAAATATAAATTGTGGCACAGTGCGCCGGAAGTAGAGTCAAAAGCAGAACAACAACATTAATAACGCTCGCAGCGGAAATAATAAAAACCATTTTAACGATGACTGCCAAAAAAAAAATGAACAAGCTGAAAATGTGCATAAAATGGCTGAATATCAGGCGCCATACCTGTAGTGAGAACTTGCACTCTCACTGTCCCCCCAAAAATACAAAAAGCAGAACTATAACTATAACTGTGGCTGTCTATTAAGCGCTGCTAATGTACTGTTGAAGCAGCTGCCCCGCCTCCCTGCCCTGCCCTGCCCTGCCCTCTGCCCCCTGCTGCTGAATTGTTAGCCAATTACGAGTACACGAAACTGAAAACTTTGCGCATAAACCAGCAGCGTGAAACTAAGCACAGACAGAGCCTGGGGGAGGGGCATTTACAAGCGGAAAAACGACAATCAATGCGGGTCAATATTTGTCAGCGGCAAACAGCGCATGCTGAAAAAAGGCACAAAATCACACAGCTAAAAGGCAAAGAACAACAAAAAGGCAACGGCAAACACAAAAGCCAGCATACAGGTAACAGCAAAAAAAAAAAACAAAAATGAAAATAAAAGTGGGAAAAAAACTGGAATATTTCTCCAGGGAAGAGGCAGCCAGTTAGCCACACAGATACACACAGACACACACACAATTATCACATCGCCCGCTGCTGTTGTGCAGCCTTTGATGATGAGCTTCCTGCACATCAAAAGCCAGAAATAGAGCAGCAAAAAGCGTCCCTAAAAAAGGATCGAAATGAGTAAAGCGTAACGAACAAACAAACAACAACACGCCGCACACAAATTTCGTATATGTCTCTATTCCGGCCAATGCGAATGTGAATGTGAATGTGAATGTTTGTGCGTTTGTCTGATAAAATCTGTGGTCCCTGATAGACAACGGCAGCCGTTGAGCAGCCACAAAATCCACACACGCACACACACACACAGCAGATGGGGAAAGGGGATTCCCCTTTTTCGGGCAAAGGCAAACACACCTTGACTTCTGGTCAGATGTTTTGATTTGTTTGTCTTTCTACTTTTGCAGCTTAACAAATTAAGCATTCAATCGACAGGTTATGCAGCACACAAATGTCCACAAAAACAGAACAGAAAATATAAAAAAATTTACAAAAAAAGTACTGATTAGCAAAGACTTATAAAGTAATCAATACGTTATTCGATTGCTTCAAATTGCGCCTTATTTAAGTTACAAAATGGAAGCAGTTAAGATGCCAAATAAAACCGTGTTTTATTTGAATTTTTAATTTGATTAAATCATTATTAGTTCAAATCATATTGCTAGACACATTAAAAAAAGTGAATTAAGACTGAAAAAAACAAAACTGCAAATGATATATAAATATTTTAAATATTTTAAATAAAGTAGATAACTTTATAACTTTAAATAATTTGTATTGTAATAAATTATTGTGGTTAATAATTTACATTTATTTTTAGCTGGTAGAAAAAGAATTTCTGCAGTCCGTAAATAAGAAATTTTATTTATATATGAAAATGGTTATTATTTATGATATATTTTAAATCTTAATTCAGTTCACTGTTTCAAGCATTTCTTTGTCTAAACTATAACTAGTATTTTAGAATATACTCCGTTTCCTTTTCTGTAGTTTTACAGGATATATTTGTAAGCGAAGCTTGTTTGTCAACTTGCATTTGTGAAGCAGCATTCAAAACTCATTGCATTGCATGCTTGTCATTAGTATTGTTTGATATGTGCAGTTGTAGCTGAAGTTTGCCTTGCCCCTGCCCCTCTGCCCCTCTGTGTCTAGTGCCTGCTACCCTCTACCCCTCACACAACCCAACAGCTGTGTGTCACCTGTGTCTGCCTAGGCGGCAGTGACATTTTTATTTGCTCTCAGCTGCACTGTGTGTATATCAGTGTTGCCAAATGCGCTTTATTCCCGTCAAATCTGAGCGTTTACTAGAAAAAACTCTGGTATGATTTAATTTTTTTATGAGATTGCAATTTCGATTGTTTTTGGAAAGCTTATACAATCTTAAAAATATTTATTAAACATTTTTCTCTATTTTTTTTGGATATATTTACATCTGCTTTCTATCAAAAAACAGCTTTAATTTTCAATAAAAAATGGGCAACACTGGCATATATAGACATACGCTCGTGTGTGTCCTTCAGCTAGGAACAGAGGAGAGCACAGAAATCCAAAGTTCTGGCCGGGACTCGTTAGCGCTTTCGTCTATATGAAAAGCAACTTTTGATGAATTTATTCGCTAAACATGTTTATTATTTGCTGGTAAATCACACAGCAATTTGCCAATTTTAAGCGTTTTATTGTGTGTGTTCGAATGCTGGGAGGAGATGGAGAGGGGCGGAGAAGAGAGGAGAGGAGCGGAGAGAAGAGAGGAGAGGAGCGGAGAGAAGAGGCGGTGTGGCAAGCGTGTGCTTAGCGGCATTTGGGCACCAAATGTTCCCTCTGTCTGTCTATCTGTCTGTCTGTATTTCTGTTGGCTCTGTTGATTAATGGTCACACACAAACTAACAAACAAACAACAGTCTGTGAAAAAGTTGCTTTTGGTGACTTTGTTGATTTGCTGCGGGAAAGTGCGGGTTTAGGGGATTTAGGTAAGGCTACAACTCACAATGTCTGTGCTAGTTCGCATGCAGTTTAAATGTTGATTATGATTTAGTTGCAATTGGGTTGTGAATTTATTTAAATTAAATAGCTAATTTAAGCATAATTATTATAACAGTTGTAGCAATTTGCGTAGTTTTGTTGCATTTTTAAACATTTAATTATAAAACAGAAAGAAATATTAAATTTAAATATATAAAAATTCATTAATATTATAATTATTTTAAAAATCAATTAATATAATATAATATAATATAATATTTTATAAATAAATAAATAAATGCATTTATTTAATCATTTCTTTTATTTCAATATTTCCTTCAATCCCTTTCTGTTTAGCTTTTCTTTGCTTCTTAACCCTTCTCCTACCTATGGCGCTTATCTTTTCCTTATTCCCATTTTTATTTTGCTTTATCTGTTTATCCTGCTTTTCGTTCTTATTTTTTCTTTCACTTTCTCTTAATCCTTTGCATTCGTATTCTCATCTTATTTTATTGCTTTGCAATTTCTTTTTATTCTTTTCCCTTATAATACTTAGCTTTCTTTAGCTTTTTCTGTTTATCATTTTAAATTCTTTGTCCCTCTCACTTTCTGCTAATCCATTGCTTTCCCATTATCATCGGCTCTTATTGCTTTTCACTTTCTCGTCTCATTTTCTTATACTCCATTCTCCATTTTTATTCTCAGTATCTTTATCTGTTTGCTTTCACTTTCTTTTAATCCCTGCCTTTCTCGTTCTCATCGTCTTCTGTTCGCTATCTCCCTGCTTCGTAATACTCGCTTAACATTTGCTTACAGACTTCAAATCAATTTATTACTTACATCGACTCACAGCCTCGCAGCCCTCGCTGCGTTACGGAGAATTTAGAGCAATTTCGCTGCTGGCGTTGTTAATATTTTAAGCGCTGTAATTAATTTAAAGCCTTGTAATTAATAAGCAACACCAGCAGCAGCAGCAGCAACAGCAGCAGCCTGTTGTGGGTAGCCTGATGCCACAACAACAGCAACAACACAAAGCCCAACAGCAACAGATAAGCGCCATCATTAACACTGCGGCCAGTTTGGGCAGTTTAATGGATTTACAGTTAGTGTGGCTGCGAAACAAAATGGCGTATGTTTAGGGCATATTGTCAGTGTTGCCAGAAATGGCCAGCTTTAAATTAAATTAATTTAAGTTATGTGAGAAAATATCTTGCAATAAATTTTATCAATAAGTAAAATAATTTTTAAAAATTAAATATATATGGAATATAAAACATAAATATATATTCAATAACCCGACATTTGATGCACAGAAAATGGTGTATGTTTGTGTAAGAAATATCGATAGTAACGCAGTAGATATCGACTATCGAGTAGAATGAAAGAGAGAGCAGACGTAAGCTAATAAAAACAATGAATTAAATATTAATTTAGTATTAATATTTTATTACTGGCATTTTTGCTTTAGAGCTGAAAAACTTTAAGAATTAAATTAAGCAGTTTGACAGTGGATATACTGTAACTGCATTACTTGCTGGCATAATCTCAGCGACTAAGCTGCCATTTAAATTAGTTGGCCTGGAGTTCAGTTGGGAACTGATACAGCAATTGCCACTTGTTTTGTTTGATGATTCCAATCAGACACATCATCAATCACAACGCGGCACGCAAGCACATGCCACGGGCGTGGTTGGATTTGAACAGAGGGGATTGGAGGGGAAGGAAATGGCAGAGCGGGGCAGGGAGAGGAGCAGAGGGGGTCAGTTGTCAGTGTTTGGCTGGAATCGGCAGCCGTGACATTGCAATTTGCTGTCTCATGTAGGAGGGCGTGCCGCAATGGCGTCGCGTCGGCAGGCGGGGCAAGAAGTGGGGGTGGGGATATACTGTATATATATTCATAATTGACAATTCATGCAGGAAACAGGCCATTATGCTGCTGTTAACTTATTAGTTGCCATGAAAATGGTGTTTAACGCCTTGAGTTTGCCTTAATTTCTGTATGATTTGCTGCGTCATCTTGAAATTGGCTGTCACCTTTCGAGTGGATGGCCGGAAGTGTTCAATTTTAATAAACATAATTAGTCGGTAATGTGCGCAAGTATTGTGCTCTCTCTGGCAATAAAACACTCGGAGAAATATATGCAAAATTAAGCGCATTAATTAAGTTAGAATTTAAAATGAATTCTTAAAAAAAGCTCATAAAAAAGGTTCTTAAAAAGCTCATTGAAGAAACCAAAATCTTTATTTTTAATTTAGAAGTTTAAGATTTAAATGCAGAGTTTTGCTCATTAAACTTTTGACAGCAGTCAAACTTGATTTAAAAAGGAAAGCTCTTGATTTTTCTCTCAGTGTATGCAACCATTGCCAGCCTAGCTACAACTTGTTGTAGGCCCCTGGGCAGACATTGTAAGGCCTGTTTGCTGCCAGCTGTCAGACATACATAGCATATACATTATGCCGAACATGAACAGGAGAGACGAGTGGACAAATGGACGGACGGAGGGGCGGACGGACGGAGAGGTGTCAGTGGCAGTGTCAGATTGTTGGTCATTATAAGCAGCTTAATTGGAAATGCACCTGCCGCAGGCAACGCTATAAACACATGCATTAGCAGTTGCCTGCCCCCTCTCTCCCTCTCTCCTTCTCTCTCTCTTGGTGACTTAATGTTAATTACTTTTCAAATCTAACGGCAGTAAAAATGCTTTCAGTCAGCTTGTCCAAAATTTAATGTGCCATTCCGAGTTTAATCCATTCAAAACCCACACATACACACATGCATATTTATGAGCTCATAAAAAGTCAGTGCCGCCTGCCACATGCCGCATGCCCCCTGCCACCTGCATTCAAGCACATGCAAATTTGCAACGTTTTTTGCCACATAAAATTACAAGAATTTTATGGTTAATAAAAGAGCCTCAGCCCACACACATGTGCTCGCAAGAAATCGCAAGAAATTAACTTCTGTGCAATGCGCTGGCATGTGCCGTGTTGGCTAACTACACTGCAAGAAATAAATGTATAATAAATAATTATAAATAATAACAGTCAAAGTTTTTTTAATTTAATTTACTAAAATGCAGTAATTTGCCAATTATTTTAAAAACAATTCACTTAGTTACATTTGCCAATTATTTTATAATTTGCTTGATTACCAGTGTTTTCTCGCAGTGCATGCAACATTATTGACATTGGCAGTGAGGTGGCATGTTTTTGCCAATTTTGCGCCTGCTGCAGTTCAAACACAATAAAAATTATGCGTGCCATAAATCCGGCTGATGAGATTCGCCCAAGCAAATGTCGTTATCGCATCAAACTTAAGTAGGTCTTTGGCTGATAGAGAGGGGGCGTGGCCGGGGGCGGGTTAACGAATGTAAAGTAGGAGCCAACGATGGGTTGTAAAGTGCGGGGCGTTGCGATAATAATAATTTTCGCCTAATAATGATGCGCGTTATGGCTTCACGCGTTTCGGTTGCCATAACTTTGCATGTCCTCACGCCTGGCCTGACATTGCAGCCAAACAAATGACAGGAGAGGGAAGGGAGAGAGGGAAGGGAAAGAGGGAAGGGAGGAAGGGAAAGAAACTTGATAGGGTCTAGGACTGCGTAGCAAACTCAATCATAATCTGTTGCCCGGAGACGCAGATGGAGACGGAGACATAGCATCGTCGCTGTCATCGTCGTCGTCGTCATGACAACTTGCAGGCACAGCTTTTGCCACAGTTAGTGGCAGCTACAGCTCGTTGCAATAACTTCTCGTTTTGGCCGTGCCGCCTTCTGTGCTATTATTGTGCAGCTGATAATCAGTGGCATTGGCATCGTAAACAGCAGGCGGAAGCAGATAAGGCACTTGCCGCACTGGCTTAACATGCTGCTTAATGTACTTGCCACACATATCGCAGTCTATCTGCCCCTCCTCCTGCTCCTCCTCCTCCTCCTCCTTGCAGATTAGAGCTCATGAGCATAAAAAGCATATATCCTGTGCTGTTTTTTATGGCATGTTGTCTTGTTGTTGTTGTTGCTGTTGTTGCCACACAATGTTGCATTGTGCTCCGCTTGCTCAGTTGCTTGGCTAAGCATGGAAAATTAGGCATTTGATTGGCCCAAAATGCAGCCATGAATAATTTATGGGCCTGGGCAAACAAAATGCACTTGAACGGAAGCCAAAACCCCTGCATAATTGCCTATAAATGTCTGACAATTTCAACAAGTTACTTGTAAACTCCAGCCCTAAAATGGGAAATACGAATGCGAATGGTGAATTGTGAAATGTGAAATGTGCATTTCCGACAAGTGCGTCAGGCCCAACATGTTGACAAGAAATTGCATAATTATGGCTGGCCGGACAAGCGGTCAGATCAACTCAACCGCAAGTGCTGTCTTTACACGAAGCCAGAGAAACAAGAAGCGGGAGAGAGCAGAGTGGAGAGAAAAGAGAGAAGAGAAGTGGATGGGGCAGAGAATTAAACTTGCCCAGGATATGCTCTGCGTTTGCCACAGCAAAGGGACAACAACTGAACCACAAGCTTTCAGCAGCTGCTGAAAAAAGAAACTAACCTACACAGAGAGAAAAAATAAAGAGTAAAGAAAAGAAGAAAACTTGAATGCAGGCATTACTTTCATTTATTTATTTATTTAAGTGTCGACTAAGACCAGTCGGCCAAGAAAAATTTATATTCAAATTAATATTAATAATAATAAAATTAAAATAAATAAAATTTAATTTAAAAATATAAAAAAATAACAAAATCTGGGGAAAAGAATAGGATTAAAATATTAAATCAAATTTAAAAACAAAAAGAAAATTACGTACTGCAAATCTTGCAATCTCTCTCAAATTTATTTAATAATTTATAATTATAACTTATAAAATTAAAAAATAAATAAATTTTTTAGAGTTTTTACTAATATTTTAAGCTAAACACTTAAATTTTATTTGAATTTAATTCTAGTCCTACATTTTTATCTCTCTGTATGCCGGGCTTGTGGCTTGTGTGCGTAAGCAGGGTGGCAGCTAGTATTGGAGAGGGTGCAGGGGGGCAGGGGGGCAGCACAATTGAATTGCATAACATGAATAGAAATGAATTGGCAGGTCATAGTTAGAGCAGCAGGACAGAGGGGCAGCCAACACATCCTGCGGCTTACCTAGTGCCCAGCTGCCTTGTGCCCCTCGCCCCGCCCTGGCCAAAAGCCAGCAAAAAAGTTAACTGCCTGCACATTTGCATAGCCAAGGGTATTATGTATTTGTGTGCATGTGTGTGTGTGTTGCAAGTAGATGTGCCCCAATGTGAGACATTCATGCCACTTGTGCAGCGAAGTGAAGTTCCAATATTTGCATAGAATTTTAACAGTGCATTAAGCTGTTAGTAACAGCGTAAATAAATAAAATAAACTAAAATAGTAAATAAAATAAAGTAAATATTTGCAAATAGTTTCAACAGTAAATTATCTGTATAATAACACAGCAAATGTAAATAAATATTTAAAATAAACATGTGGCACTAACTAATAATCATGCAAAGGCTTTAAGTGGCAAGTGGAGCAAGCTGCAAGCGGCAAGCGGCAAGCAGGCGCAGCCAAGAGCATTTTTACACTCGATTAGCTGTTTGTTTAAGTGCATACACACACACACACACACAAACACATCCAGAGCTACACGTGTGCTGCATGAATGCTGCCGCTGTTGCACGTGCCACAACAAACAATTTTTCGGCTGGCAAAAAAAATATATGGGCATTTCCACAGTGTCGTTCCAGCCATTCGTACGCGTTTAAAGTAAAATAACTGTAAAAAGGAAGCGATTTTTTTTTTTCTGAAATGCTTAACATATAGCATTTAATTAACTCTTTCATTGGTGGAAAGATTGATTTTGGGTAACTTTTCATTTTTAAGAAAATTGAAAAATTCAAGTCATTTCATGCGTGACTAAAATGGTAGTGGCATTTGAGGTCAACCAATTCAATCGCCAATTTCAGCGAATCCAGTGGCAATATTTTAATGCAACAAATTTTAAACTCTTGTGCAATGATGCCTCTTCAAAATGATTATGTTTTTTTTTCAAAGATGACTTGCATTTTTTTTTAATTCAATTTAAAAAAATTTCAAGCGTGACATTTGGAACGTGACCATTTTTATGTATGTTTTTGTTATTGTTGTTGTTGGAAAGTATTTAAGGAACAAATGGTTATAATGTTTTTAAATTGACAAAAATAATTGGAATTATTTATTTTTACATAACAGGAGTGATTTTGAAAACAAATGACTGAGCATGATGCTTCTGTTTGAGAGAGAAGCTGTTTTCAAAAAAAAAATGCCCTAAAAAACGTCAAAATGACAAAAAATGCGTTTTCGCGACTTTGCATTCGAATTTTTTGAAAACTATAATAGATTATAATAGATATTTTCAAATCTGTTAAATTTTAATATTTCTTAATGTTAAAAATGTTAAAAATATCATTTTTAAGAAATTTTAATTTTTTGGCCCCGGTGGACCTTTCTGTGGAAATGCCCATATATAAAAAAAATAAAATAAAGAAAACGCTCAAATAGCTAAGAAAATTACAATGAGCGTTGTTAGCTACAGCGATTGGGTTTTCATTAAACGGCAGGCAGCTTATGTAAGGAGATATACACTCAAAGAAAAATTATAAAATAATTATAATAGTTATAATAGTAGATAATTTAATAAATATGAAATTAAAAATCATTATGAGTTAAATTTAAAATACCTGGTATCTAAGAACAAGTGATATCTTGTAAATAAAAATGCACATTTTGTAAACTAAATGAAAATTAAAGATTTTTTTTATTCAATTTCCATTGACAAATATTATTTTTCCGCGTGTACCTACATATAGTACTGTATCTGTGTGTATTGGTGTGTGGGAGTATGGCATTTACAGAAAGCATTGCCTACTTTGTGGCGCCGCTGAAATGGAAAGTTAAGCGCTCGCCACGCCTTAGAGTGCAGGCAGCTTTGGCCGGAGCAGCTTGCGCGCTCAAAGCCAGCCCTTTTCGCGCACACACACAGATACACAATACACACATACACACACACATAGAGAATACGCACACATACAGCATACACATATGGCAACAATAAGACGCAATGGCTTTTGTTCTTTTTTTGCACAGTTGCACACAATAATGAAAATGTTGTTGTTTGTGAAATTCCAACAGCAGTTGCCACCACACACACACACACACACAACACACACACACACACACACTTGAGTGAGCTCACACACAGATATATACGCATTACTTCCGCCTCGATGGTAATAATTTTAAAATCAATACAATTCAATAAAGTTTTATTACTGCCGCTGCCTGGGGAACAGGACTCGCTATAAGACTTGTCTGTGAGTGCCAAAGGGGGGCTGTTGTGGGGGGCGGGGGCTGCTTGGGGAGTTGCCCCGTTGGCATCTTAACCGTTTCGCGTTGTGGGACAGTTTAGCGTTAACCGCTTACAGTTGGCAGTGGATTTGGTTTTGAAGTTAACAGTGTCTTCTGGCCATGGCCATAAAGTCTGTACGTCTGCAGTCGCACCTCAAATTGCTGGCAATTAGAATATGCACGTTCTATAAGCAAAAATTGTGGACACGCCACTGAACTTATGGCAAACGCCCATTTGTATGCAAATGTCATGGCACGGCCAGTGTCTGATGTCCCCCCATTGCCCTCTCCCCTCTCCCCACTGCTCACTCAGCGCTCTGTGCTCCTGATGAATCAAAGTCATAACGTGGCCAGGGAAGCCGGAGAAGTCGCCTCGCTTCGTTCGCGTTACGCATCGTTATGCACAGCGGCAGATGACTGTTATTAAAATCAGTTGTTCGTCAGACAGCGGGACAGAGAGACGGACAGAGGGACGGACAGACAGAGGGACGGACAGACAGACAGACAGACTATGTTTTGGTCCCTGCTACGAGCGACAGCTGCTGCCAGCGTTGTTGGCAATCCGCTTTTTTCCCGCCAGCTCTGGCTGTTTTTGAAAAGATTTAGAGATCTATCGACATTATTTTAATCGATATCGCATTATATTAAGCACTTAACTTTCTGTATTTGATTTTTAACTATTTTGTTTAACTTTTTTTGCAAAAATATCTCACTGTTTTCCAAAAAAAAATTCTTGTAAAATTGCTAAGCTGCTAAAAGCCTTGCTTTTGGCTTTTTTTCAAAAATATTAAAGCTTTTTTCCGCCATTTTTTTAGTTTTACAAAATTTGCTCCATCTTTACCCATAACAGCTTTAATTTAAACCACATACTTAAACATAACTTATGTGTTTTTTTTTTTTTTGGCTTTTTTTCGAAATTGTTCAACTTTTTTTTGGTGATAATGTTTGAAAAACTTTGACAACACTGGACTGCCTGAAACTGTTCTCTATGCTTCGTAGCTGGAGCTCAATTTGCTCTCGCGCATTCATTTAATGTCTTAATTTTGCACTCATCCAAGTGAAAAATTAAAATGGATTCTGTTTCAGGCTTTTGGGCACTAGCGCCAGCTAGCTGCCACTTATTAACTGCAGCAGGTGAAATGAACTTGCCGCCGCCTGCCATAATTCTAATCTTGCCCAGTCTCTCTCCCTCTCTCTCTGCCTCTCCCTCCCTTTGTTCGCTGCTTGTTTAAATATTAATAATAAAGTCAAGCGACGCCTGGACCCCGGCCACAAATTGTTAAATTGAAGCTAATAAAATTTAGTGTAATGCCACGCCTCGCTTCCATTCCGCCCATTTTATGGCCCACAAATTTCATGGCGATTAAATTTGATGGCTGTGCATGCATCTCACGCCTCTCCCCTCTCCTACTTCAGCCCCATCTCCATCCACATTGCGTAATTGTGGCCAAACACTTGGAGGCGCTCGCCATGACTGCAGAGCGCAAACAATAGAGCGTCAGCGTCTTTTATGCTTTATCAAAGTGTAACAAACACATACCTACATAAAAAAGTGCAGAGAAAAAATGCCAAGAGCTGGCAACACTTTTCGCAGTTTTGTCTGCCGATCTGGCATATACTCTGTACTTGAGAAAAACCCTTTAGCAGTTTGATTGGTAATCGAATCTGCGAAAGAGGAATTAAGACTGATCTCTTTGATTAATTCCGACAATATCGGAGTACGTTTAAATACGAAAATGGAGTTAGGGTGAAATTTGCAATCCTTAAATGGAGGTAACCCATTTTTGTCAAACTTTGAATGTGCATAACTTTGCCTAGACTCAACCGATTCTCAAAAGGTATGGTTTTTTATCAATAATTTGAGTGCGAAAGTAAAACCTTATCATTAAATAAATAAAAATTTTTTTGAAAATTTTTCATAAATTTTTAATTTTACAAAAATTTGCAATTTTTGAAAAAAATTTTTTTTTTAAATCGTTAGAAATTATTATAAAACGACTTGTATGGCGAAATAAGGCATAAAAAACCAAACATAAGCATGTTCGATCAGAAAATGCGGGTTTTAGAGTCAATAATGTGTTCACATTGGGCGCCATACACAAAAAATTGGCACCCAACGTGAGTTTGAAATCAGATCTGTTTATAATATTTAGCACCTCCTATTCGTACACATCTGAAATGTAATTCTTTTCTTTCAAAGCATCAAAAAATTTCGACAAATGTATTTCATACATATTGAAAAAGCTACAGCTGTTTAATAAAGTTTAACCCACCCATGCATGCATAGATACAGGGTATACGCAGATAAAAGAAATGGCGAAAAAAACGTCTAAAGTCTGTTAAAATTAAAGCGCCAAAGCGCGTAAAATGCAAATGTGCGCGCTTTGTTAAGGGTTGGGGTTGGGGATTGGGGGTAAGGGATAAAGAGAATAGGGGTTTGGTTTGTGCAAATTATGGTTTAACACCTCATTGAACAGGCAGCTTTGAGCGGAGCTGCGAAAATGTGAATTTGAATATGAATTTCGAAAATTTCATATTCAAATGAGTTTTCAAAGACTTTTCGCCACGCTTGTGGGAATCGAGTTAATTATACCTAAAATTAGTTAGAGACGTTGGCTATATTGTTACCGTAATCGTAATCGCAAAATGCAAATTGGCCGCATTAAATGCCAAATTAATTGCATCGACGGTGACTTTGAAGTTTTTGACTTATGAAATTTGACATTTGCATTTGGCCAATTGCCTTGAGCAAATATTGTTTATAGACACTTCTATATATATATATATATAGTGACTATATATATGTGACTATATGTATGCATGAATAGTCGTAATCGTAGGCGTAATTGCAATTGTTTATGCAAGAAGTCGTTGCAGGCATTGCATATGTAAAACCTAATTACAACTAATTACTATTTACACAACTGACAACCTTTGACCCAATGCAAACAAAAACATGCATATATGAAAATCTGTGTGTGTGTGTGTGTGCGAGCTGCATGTGTGTGTGTGTAGGACGTTTGCATTGTGTGGTCTGTTGGCGGTCAGCAAGCCAATTCAAAGCTTGCACCCTGCACAGTGACCTAATCGCATAGTTTGAGCTGCCAAAAACAATAACTCTTGAACGGTTTAAGATATTTTTTAAGAAATAAATTGGGTTTTATAGAAAAATGTTCAAGGTTTTAAATTAATTTTTTATTTGTTAAACTGTAATATGCAGACGCTATGCTATACCTAGTCAAAGTTGACATTTGTTGCCAACAAAAAATTTTAATTAGCGTAAAAACGCAAAATTTTATTTGTCATTGTTTTACAATTAAATACTCAATTTGTTTTCGAATAATATAATAAAATTTTTTGTGAACGTAATATATGCAGAGAGTAATTTCTAACTAAATCTTTATAAAATTAGAATTACAAATACATAAAAGAATCAATTCTTATTTGAAATAATATATAGAAAAGTTACTGGTTTGCTCTGGATTGAAAAGTTTTCAAGTGTATGCAGTTCAGATGGTGGTTCTCTTGTAATGAGGCATTAACTTTTAATGACTTAAATCGCTCTGTGCCGAACTCTGCTGCTCTATTCTACTATTCTATATACTTATATTCAAAATTCCAAGTCATTCCACCTATTGTCTCAAAAGATTTAAGTCACATCCAGTTAGTTTGGCCGCTTTTACCACTGTGCGGGGCGCAGCAGCCGGGCAAATAAACAAAACGCTTTGATTAGAAAATTTCATTACACGAAATCGAACGCTTGCCAATTGTACACACACACACACACTCTAACACACACACACACACAGACTCTGCTACACACACAAATGCAAATACAATCAGTGCCAATGCAAACAAATAAATGCACAAAGGCCAGTGCCATTGCCTGCCCATGCGTCAGTTCATTAAAATGCCTCTGTGCCTTGCCCCCTCTCTGTTGCCACTTCTCAGTTCCCAGCCTGGCCGAAAAACGCAATTTAATAACGACTGCAAATGAGCAGATGCAACAAGCAACTTGCAACATGCGGCACGTGCATACGCACTGTTTGTCCTGTGTTTGTGTCAAATTTTATGGCCCAAAGGCGCATTCGAAATGAAATCGACAGGCTCAGTGTGGCGCCACCAGCGCATCCATTTGCCCCTCCCTACTCCCCTCTAGCCCATCGGCTGCCACTA
This sequence comes from Hypselothyrea guttata, assembly GCA_035045125.1. Classification (NCBI taxonomy): domain Eukaryota; kingdom Metazoa; phylum Arthropoda; class Insecta; order Diptera; family Drosophilidae; genus Hypselothyrea; species Hypselothyrea guttata. The sequence goes on from JAWNNJ010001381.1 coordinate 269,086, forward strand.
ATGCCTCTATATGTTGCACTATTTGCCCATGGACGGCCAACTCAATTTATTAACGCACACACAGAAAGGCAGGCACATGACAGCCAGCATGCAACATACAGCATGCAGCATGCAGCATGCCCCAGCTAAATTATTACAAATGCATTTGTGCAACAACTCTGGCAGTTGGGCCTGCACAAGATCGTTGCACATTTGTGCTTAAGTGGCGTCTCTCAGTGATATAAAGGCAATCGCATCCGTCTTGCAGCAAAAATTCATTTGCATCTAGTTTATTGTGCCACATGGGGCATTAGATTTCCCTTGGATTTAGTTGACTTTAAAAATTGATTTTTTTTATAAAATGTATCATTTTTTTTAAGTAAATTATTGATTATATAATTTTTCTTAAAGTATATTTTAAGTTTATATTTTATTTTGAATGGCATTAATATATTTATATTTTAAGGAAATTTTAATACGAGCAAGTATTGTGATTTTATTAGCGTCCTTTTTGTGCACCAATTTTCTTAGACAGTGTTGATTAACAACAAAATTCAACAGTTTTCTTATATTGATAGCGTTTAGTATAAATAAATTTTCTACTGTTTTCTATTCGATTTTATGCTTATTAACAAATAAAAACGGAGTGTTAAAAATTTTTAATTTAGTTACGCTTGCTACACACTTAAAATGCTCGTATTGCCTGTTCACCAACTGTGGAATTATGAGCGTTTATCTGTAATATCTGTAATATTAGTTGCCAAATAGAATTACGACTCTTTTGCGCTGATTTTTCAATAAATATTTAATTGATGGTCGTTGTGCTATATATTTTATTGCAACGGCAAGAGGCCGCAAATATTTCAGCACTCAATTAAAATTGCATTGCAAATAATTGCAACACATTTAAAGCCTTTTACACATACAGACACAGCCGCGAATGTAAAATTAATGCATTTTTGTGGTAATGACTACAAATTAAGCGTAAATTACATGGCCCACGATATTGATATGCCGCATTTTTGAGCGCTGCAATTGGTTTGGTCGAAACGGTTGCGCTTTTTAAACGCTCGCAAATTGTGTTGATTTATTTGGCGTAATTTTATTAAGAAAATGCAAATTGTGCTGCAAATAAAATCATTATGCAGGCAAGAGTTTGTTGGCTTGTTAAGTACTCTTTATAAATTCACAAAGTATTTTTATTGATAATAAATATTTGTTAATTTCAATTATAAGCACGTAAATATAACACCATTTAAATGCATATGAAAAAGTAAACAAACCCAAAAAATTGTGAAATTCGATTGGAAGATGCTGTGGTGAGATTAAATAATATATTTTAATTAATAACGTAAACATAAAAATATATTTTTAATTTTCAACCAGTAAACTTTTGTATTATTATTTAAAGACAAGGCAGCAATCAATATGTGGAATATGTTTTTTAGCTGAATTAACAAGCTAGCGGCATTGCTTTTTGCCAGTTTGCTCTGAGAGTTTTTGTTCAATTGCCTTAATGAACTGCTGCTGATGTTGATCTTGTGTTTGAGCTTGTTTTGCAAGTGCTTGTTAGCCTTTTTGTATGCCATTAGCAACTAGCCACATGCAGACAGCCAGCAGCAAAGAGAGGAGAGGGCAAGTCTTTGCCTTGTTGTCGAACTATTTTACATGCGAAGCAGTTGCCACAGCAAAGGTTGCAAGCGAGGCAGATAAAGAAGGCAGTGGCAGAAGCAGAGGTCGAGGCGGCTAACGTCACCATTTCAGCACTTTGAAAAAAGTTTAAATATAAATTAAAAACTTTTCTCATTTTTTTGTGCAGCGCACGCACCCAACAGACTTTTTTTATTGTTGTTGTTGTTGTTGCTGGTGTTGGTGTTGGTTTTTTATTTGGTATGTATTTTATGTGGATGCAAAGTAAAAAGTTTGCCGGACGACATTGAACAGCTTTGGCCTGAAGGCACAACACGCCGTAGTTGTTGTGCTGTTGGTTAAGTATGTATGCTGGCGAGGCTATCAGCATTAGCACATTTTAATCTTTGGCCGTAATCCTTTACCAATTTCCGTTTCACTTGCTCTGCCGCCTTGAGCCATGCGTCTAACGCGGCCTAGACGCCGCAGCCGAAAAAACCTTATTTGCCATACATTTTGGCTGTCAGGATGAAGTTGTCCCTTTGCAAAATTAATTGCATCCTCTTTCGGCCCAAAATTACAGCCAAAATATTGAGCAGAATACAAGCAAAAACGCCTGAAATTGTGGTTGCCTGGCAGCTTGGCAACAACGACATTGTTGTAATATTTTTGTTAGTAAAATGTGGTCAAACTTTGGCGCATACAACAAGCTGTAGCTGCAGCATCCAAGCCGCAAACATTAGACCGTAATGCAAACGCATTGCCAACTCCCCCCTCTCTCTCTCTCTCTCTCACTCGCTGTAGCTGATCATTTGCTTGCCTTGGCTAACAGACAAACTTGGCCAAGAGGGGGCCGAACACGAAAGGCATTGCATTTTGCTTGCGGCTTGCTTGAGGCCAGCCAACAGACAACCTTCTGCAAAAATCTGTGGCAATGCAGCCGAGCCATGTGTGTGTGTTCAAGGCTCCGAATGTAATCTTTGACTGGCGACCATATATCAGCCATACAGAACCCCAAAACTGTGGTCTACAAAAGGAAATTAAGTTCAATAGAAAAGAGTATCTGTAATTTATTAGGGCAACACTGGGATAACAGCAGCAGCAACATACCAAGCAGCTGAAAACTTAAAGTTTATACAAAGATTTTTGAAGAAATTCTCAACAGATTTCATTTTGTGAAAGGCAAACATTTATTTATATTATTTTATTTTATTATTTATTTATTTATTTATTTATTTATCTGACAATCTATTGCCTTATTTATAGCAATCAACTTTAAACTTTAATTTGAAAACGTGCTCAAGGCGCCATTTATAATTTGAAAACTAATAATTTTGCCAACTTCTTAATATGCAATTTGATTGCTTGCCACTTGCCACTTGCAACTGGCTGTCAACAACTTGCAACTTGCAGCGTGCAACACTTTTTTAGGCACTTGAGCAGCTGCTGCCAGTTTGCCCCTTGGTTTGGTCTGTGCAACCGGAGCATAATTGCATTTCGTGGACAATTAATTTCTTTTCTATTGCCCATTTCGTCGTAATTTAATTGCAAATTACTTCCTTTTGTGTTTGTGTCCGTTTCGCTTCTCGTAATTGTAGCTTCATTTGCCTTTTGCTTATGCCCCAACGGTTCCCATGCTCCTCGGCTCCTCGGCCCCTTGGCTCCTCTGCTCCGTGCCTATGCCGGCGAATGCGAATGCGACTGCATTTGAAATTAGCAAAAATGTAAAACCAAATTGCTAAAGTTCTGCACAGCAACAACAGCAATAACAGCAACAGTTGCAGCTGCAACAACAGCAACAGTTGCAGCAGTAAATCTACCAAATTACGAGTGCTCAGAGCTGGGTTTTGTTTGGGTCAGTGGACTGCATATCATGCGACACTTTATGGCAACACTTTATGCCTCAGTTGGCATATAGGGCTAAGGACTCTGCAGCACAAAGTTATGATCACAGATTGCTGCTAAAGAAGCAGAAATGGAATGCAAATTGAAGAGCTACTGGAATGGATTCATAAATAGCTCGGAGAGTTATATAAATATATATAAACATGTTAGATCTTTTCTGATTTTAGTTAAAAATATAGATTCAATAAAAGCGTTAAACAAAAGTTATACAACATTTGATTACATCCAGTGCTAAAGAGCTTAGTTTACGGCCTTCTACATAGTTTCAGCACTATTATTAAGTATATTATTCTCAGAAATTCTAGAGAAATGCTGGAAGAATTTAAAAGATAGAGGAAAACAATCTTCAGCTACTTGAGCATGGCATTAAATTTCATTTGACATTTTAGCATAATTGAAGCAAAGTGCAGACGGCGAATAACTGAAAGAAAGTTGCGCTGCAATGCGAATGCTATGCTCGCTCTCTCTCTCTCTTTCTCTTTCTCTTTGTTTCGCTGTCTCTCTCTCTTCATTTCTCTCTCTAGCTCTCTGTCTTTGGCTGTACGCTTTGGTTTGCTTTTGGCCGGAACACGCAGACGACACGAATCCAACAAAGGCGACAACTTTGCACTGAGCAAATGAAAGCACGACCCGTTGCTTGAATTGTTAGCCAAGTGGGTGCTGAATTGGTAAGGGGTTGGGTAAGTGGCTGGGCTGGTTGGGGTGGCTCAGTGATTGGGCGGTTGGACTAGTCATTGCTTGCTTTGCCAACAAAGTAGAAAATCCGAAAGAATAACACAAAATTTTGCGCTTACGTTTACAAGTTGGTTTGCAGCTTCAATTCTGGCTTACTTGGCCATTGGACATGGTCAGGTGGGATGGGTGGCCTTATGCTTTGATTGGGTTATAAGCAGCTATAGAGTAGAGAGGGAGGGAAGCAGCTTCATCAGTGGCAATTGTTTTGCTGCGCTTTTGGCATTGAAATTCATTTGGAACTTATGCAAAGCAGCTTGTGAAATGGCATAAAAACACAGGCACACATAATCCCAGTCGGGAGTGGAAGGCTGGGATTAACTTGCCGGTTTTTGCTAGATAATTATCTTAATTGCAATTGCAGCTGCAATTACAGCACAAGTTGCATTCGCTGGCATAATTTGCAGCCCGAGCTCAAGTTCTGTGTTTAGCCACAAAATAAATTAAATGCCAATTAATTTGGCAAGTTTGAAGCATTAATAAATGCAGGCACATTCATTATACCTGCATTTATAGCCAAACTTTTGCCAAGAGAGAGACGGAGAGAGAGGGAGAGATGGGGAGAGGGAGAGAGGGAGAGAGAGGGAGCTGCATCATTTCTCAAACGCAGGCAAATGAAAGCACTTAATCTTGTGCTTGAACTTTGCAGCAGAGTACGGTCTACGGTGCCCAAACACTTTTGTAATTTTAATCAATTCATCTTAATTTCGTTTGAAGTGCACATTAACCTAATGGCCAGAGCCAAGAGGTGTATGCCCAAGCCCCTCCCTTCCCCCTTCTCACATTCGACTGCCACTACCACTACCACTACAACTACAAGTCCAAGTCCAAGTCCAAGTCCAAGTCTTGGCTAACAACTTGCGGCTGACTAACAAGTGCTTTTCCTACCATATTAAAATGTTATCTGCTGCTGCTGCAGAGCGGCAAGAGCTGGAGTCTCTCGTATAAAAAATAGTCAGGTCTTGGACTGCCAACAGCAACAGTATGTGTAGGTACACTCGAAAAAATAACGCATAATTCTTTATACAATTTAAAGCTACATAATAAATCTGCTTTTGTGCCTGAATTCAAGCGCAAATAGGCATAGAATTTATAAATGCCATACGTAGCTTAGCAGAAATGCTTCATCTTGCATTTTTGTCTTGCCAGAGAACGAATGAGGCAAAGCCAGCAATATTGTTTCATTAATATCTTCTGTATTCCTTAACCAATTTTGATGAGCTTTTTAGGATAGATAAATAATATAGCAGAAAGTAAATATTCTGAAACACAAGCTTTTATGTCTAAAATTACGAACATTCTTTATGCAACTACAAAAGATATTGATCTTTCTCTCAGTGTATGTGTGACTGTGTCTGTGTGCGTGGGCGTCGTCTTAAAGGCAAAGGTGATGTTTCATTTTCACATTTCTCATTTATCTTGTTTAGCCCGGGCCAGGATGCCCTGCCTTGCCTTGTCTTGTCCTGCCCTGGGCCTGCCCAGATGTGCGAGAATATATTTAAGTAAATGTAACTAACTGGACGGTGTGAGTAGCGCTCTCTCTCTCTCTCTCTCTCTCTCTCTCTCTCTCTATTTCTCTGCATGTATTTCTGTCTCTCTCTCTGTTGGTTTGTAAATTTATGTGAAATACTTGAGCTTATTAATGAGAGCGCGTGAAATAAGCGCTGAAGTGTGCTCTGTGCTCTGTGCTGTGTGTTTTGAGATGGATCTGCAGGCTGAGACTCAACTGATGCTTCGATATATAAATTTGCGGCTTCAGCTTGGCTCTGAGATGCGGATGTGCGGGCGGATACAAATGCGGATGTGCGGATGTGCATGTGTAGATGCGGATGCATTTGCAAGAAATAACAAATCATCTTTTGATTAACTCATGCGTGTCAATTTGACGTAAACCAAATATTTGTTCAGCACACACACACATACTAATGCACACACACACACCTATACATGTACATATATATTTATATATCTATATATGGCAAGCAAAACCGATTGCATGCTAAGGAAATTGCAGTCAACAACTAACAAGGCTACGTATTTGCCTTGCGTCTGCCTGGAAAACTGCGTACAAAGATACTTACTTTCTATATGCAAATGCAGCATAAACTAAGTTTTCCCTCTACACATGTATACATGTATGTGTGTGTGTGTATTTGTGTTGCGTGTGTGGCAGAAAGAGTAGAAAAAAACATGTATTTTTACGCTTCATTGGCATAGAAAATGGCAGCAATGCTCTAAATGCAGCTGACACCAAACTATACCCTGTAAAATAGTTGAGCTTTGAAATAATATTTTAATTAAGTTTGCTTTTATTTAATTAATATTATTTTAGCTCATCAACCGCTGCTATTTTCTATTTCCTGGCTGTATTTGAAATATTTAATATACCCATTGCCTAATTAAATTCACATGCCGCCAAAGAAATGAAAAGGAATAGACTAAAGTGCCGGCAGCAATGCAGAAAATGGAAATAAATATACTTGCTTCAATTGCTAAAGGAAAGGTTCTTCTGCTGATTGAGATTCCAAATACTATAGAGGTATATTACATGCAGAGTAGATGCCCTCTTATTAGTCAATCAATAAACAAATTGAAGTAACGCTAGACAATGTTTGCATTGATTGTGGTAACATAAAATATATAAAAATTCAACAATAAACAGCAAAAAAATACAAAATAAATGTCATAATATGTGCAAAAATATTAACGCATCATTTTACTTGAAGGTTTGGTTTTAAATTATTTGAGAACAAAACTGAAATACCATTGATAGCTTAAAGAATAATTAAAAAACCTATATAGCGCAAATAATAATAATAATGATAATGATAATGGTATTATCATTGCGAGGTGTCAAAGCATTCATTTAAACTTGACCAGAAAAAGTGATTGGCAGCTGTGAGTGACGCCTGAGGAGCGTCTGGCTGTACAATTGTTTGTCACAGTGTTGAAAATCAAATTAAATATGCACTGATTAGATTGTAAAGATAAGAAAGCAAAAAGCATAAGCCAAAGAAACTTGAGGAAACGGAAAGGGGACTGGCAAAGGGGCGGGGCAAAGCAAGCAAGCTGTGAAGCAGGAATTAGGGAGAGGGAGAGGGCGGGCAGGGGCAGACACGCGACGCAGCTAACGTCAAATCTAAATGAGGTTATAATTAAAAAACTTTTCTTATTTGCTGGCTGCTGAGACTGCGCCAGACAGAGCCAGCCAGAGTGTGCGAGAGAGTCGGCTGCAAATGAAGAAACAAGTAATTCGCCTAATAACGAGCTTATGTAATTAGCTCATAAACAACAACAACAGCAACAACAACAACAACAACAACAACAACAACAACAACAACAACAACAACAACAGCAGCATGGCAATTGCAGCCGAAGAACAACAATAATAATAATAATAACAGCAAGAACAACAAGAAGCAAATTGTACAAGTCGAAATGTAATGAAAAAGTTACAGCTTACGAAAAAGTTCATAAAATTGAAGGTAAAAACGGCAGAGCTGATGCTGCTGTCAGTGCAATCTGCTCCAAAAAACTTATCTCAGCGCATAATAACAGCATTTTATACCATATACCTGATATAGTACCTCATCACGAGGTTAGCCTAAATATATATGAAATTTAAATTATCAATATTATAAGAATATTATTTTTGGAACCAATCTTGATGCTGATCTGAAAATTAAAAGCAAAAATTGCAACCTAATTTTCGTTTTCAAGAAAAAAGCTAATGTTCAAATGAAAATCGTTAGCCGCAGAGAATGCAACAAAAAATATGCCATCAGCATTCCAGCTACAATATCTTAAATCTAACAAAAACAGATTGGTTTATTTTGTTCTGGATAGATAATATATTTATCTAATAATGATTCTGATAAACTATTATGCTTTGAAATATAAAGAAAACGTTATTAATCCATTTCTGAAGTAGTTGTGGAAATTTCATTTTCTTATATGCCAAATTCTCACTTTCTACGTGAGTCTGAAATTGTAAAAAAGTCCTTCAACAATTTCTCTGGCAGCCCTCGCATATGAGTGCTAATTGCGAGCAACTTTCACATAAGTTTATAGTTCGTCTCGGTTTAAATTCGAAATTAAGCATAAAGCTGCAATTGTTGCTAATTAGTGGCAAGAAAAAGGCACAAGAAAACAGATCAGAGCTGCAGTTGAATGTGGCATTAAATTTCGCGTGCCGCATGTTGCACGTTCCCAACTCAACGGGGGCACGTTTGCGATTTTAATTACAAAATTGCGCAAATACTCGTAATTGACCGTTAGAGTCACATTAGCCGCCACAAACATGGCTGTCAGCGATCGAGTGTATCAAATGGACAGACAGGCAGACAGACCTCCCCCTCAACTCTCCCCCTCCCACATCATCAGGGGGGCAGCATGACGTGGTCATGCCGCCTCGCTGCTCCTCCCGCCACACATGCGAGCGCAGTGCGTTTGCAGCACCGGAGACAGTATACGGCCAGCAACACTTCCGGTGACATTTCAATTACCTCCACCAACAACTCAAATGGAACAGAACAATGCCAATGGCATGCCCACGAGCGCAGTTGCTGCTGTTACTGCCTTTACTGCTGCTGCTACTGCTGCTGCTGCTGTTGTTGCTGCTGTTGTTGCTAGCTGTTACTGCTGCTGCAGCACTCAGAAAATATAACAAAAATTTCTACCTAAACTATTTTTTAAATATATATGTTTTTTGCTTCTACTAAGAAAAAAATACATAGAAAATTAAATAAAAAATTTAAACCAAGTCATAAATTAAATTACAGAATTAAATTTAATTTCAAGTAAAGCCGAAAGAAAAGAATTGATTAAAATTAATCCAAGTAGATATGAGAATGTTGTAAATATAATATTTTATTTAGACTAAGCGCAATCAACAGATAATATTGCAAAATTTCAGCATTAAATAAGGTTACGGACTTAAATTAAATTTAAAGTAAAGAAGAAAGTTGAGTAAAACACATTTCACAATCAAAAAATCGTAAAAAAAAATATTTAAATAACTAAGATTGTGAATTAATTGTGGAGAATATAACTTCTTGTTTCGCGTTCAAAATATTCTTAAATGAATTGAAGTTTATAAACATGCTTAAAATAAAAATAAAACCTGTTTTTATACGTACGAATTCTTGCTAAATTTTATAGAATTTTAGAACACAATATTGAATTAATTTATGATGAAATGATTTCAAATCTAGTATAGTTGTGACTAAATCTAAATCTATTTTGCTGAGTGTACTGACTAACAAGTGTACCACCATCGCCCGGGTAGTTGCAATTTTTTGATTAATGTGTCTGCTGCAAATTACAAAGGGCAGACAATAACCAAATGCACACGCATTGACTCCAGCTCCAGCTCCAGCTTCGGTTCCAACTCCAACTCCAACTCCAAGTTCAGTTCCAGCTCCAGCTCAGTTCCGACTGCTGTTTGTCCAGTTTTAATGCCGCCTGCTGTGCGCGTCCAAATGAAATAAACATGGCTACTAATGTAATGTATATCCTGGCGCTTATTAAGCTCTGGCCATGATTGGCATAAAACCGAAACCGAAACCGAAACTCGAAACTCGAAACCGGCTGAACTCCACTTGACTCTCACGCCTAATTTTACTTTATTTATATTGGCACTGAATTTGCAATTTACTTTATTAATTTCAGCGCCAGCAACCGCGGCAGCTCGGACGCCAACTGCGAAGTGAGTACTGAGTACTGAATGCTGAGTACTGTCTGCTGAGCAGTGAGTAGTGAGTAGTGAGTACTTGGCTTGGCAAAGCCGCAGTCAAAATCATTTTCTAATTAAATTCAAGCCAAAGTTTTGGCAAGCGAATGAAAACAAAAATTTCTTTGGCTTTGCCCAAACTTTAAAATTCAATTAAAAATTATGCAATGACAGCGCGACAGCAGACAGGCTCAAGACACTAAAAAGAAGATGGCAGCAGACTGGGAAAAGCAGGAAAAGTAGGAAAAGTAGGAGCAGGCAGAAAGGATAGCAAAAAACACACACTGAGGCCATGAAAATAAAATACTATAAGCAGACACGAACTTGATGAACGAAAACGAGTACAGCTCACTCTCTTACTCTCCCTCTCTCTGTAATTTTGAGCACAATTTTTAGTAAAAATTACTGCTAAAGAAAATTCGCACATAATTTGATTAAAAAGTTACACGCATTTGGCTGCAGCAGCAGCAGCAGCAACGACTGCCACATTAACTTTGCAGCAACTGGCAGAAAAAAAAAATGTTATAAAATAAGCATAATTCAATTTTTGCTGTTCAACTGTTACATATCCTGTGAAGAGCTGCAAAAGATATAATTGCAGCCTTAGATGCATAGATAAACTGAATAACACACTCACACAGAGGCAAGCTATCCTCCTCTCAAAACTTTCGAGCTAATTGTCTGTTGCATATCTTCGCTGATTTTTATCCGATCGAAATACAATACATCGATTGGGAATATAATAAGCTACAAATATGTCACATAACGAGTCTGTAGCTTTAAAATTTGAATATTTAATTGAAAGCTAAAGAGATTAACTGGAAAAAGAAGAGTATAGAAGACCAAGATTAGAACTGATCAACATTTGTTTAATTAAATTAGAATTTAATAAAAAATAAATGGACAATAGTTTTTATACAAATCAGCAGCTAAATAACTTTTCTTTAATGTCTTGCCTAGTTCTAAATGTTCGCACTTCGCCTACTCCTCATAACTCCTCAAAATACAGGGTATCATAAAAAAGATGAAATGTTTGCGGCGTGTGTTGCAGCTGGAGCGTTGCAACTTGTTGGCACCCACGTCCATGGAGTGCGCTTTTGCCACAAGTTCTCGTTTTCATTTTGATTTTGATTCTGATTTTCATTTTGTACGGCAAATCTCAGTTGGCTGCAGTTTGCAGCAGTTCTTGGCGGTGTCGACTTCAACTGCGGTTTTGCTGCTCGGCAGAAAGTTTGAAGCGGGTTTTGTTGCGTTGTCTCTCCGTGGAGTTTGGCAAGGTGTCACAAAGTTGTGCCCAGATTACAGACAGCAAATACATACATAGACCAGAATATGGTGGGTGGGCATAGGAAAGCATAAAAACAATTATATTAATTCTTAATAGGTACTTGCTAGACGTAAACGAAACTCGCTTCAGCTTTTTTGCTTGCTGATAGGGAGTAGAATGTGAAGGGGTGTCGGGGGCAGGGTGACATGTCAAGTTTTTTGTGCTAAAATTAAAAAGTTGCACAACTTTTACAGGCTAATCAAATATTTGCAGCAAGAGCAACGATGATGACGATGAAGGCATTCGTGCGGAGCGCACGGTAAGGACTTAAATCCTTTTAGACACGTGTGTGCACAGTACCGTTAATATGACAGAAACACCAAACTCAGACGTGCGTGTGTGTGTGAGAGAGTGTGTGTGTATGTGTGTGACATGCAAATCTTGTTTGTCGAGTGCCATGTCACAGCAGTCAGGCCAAAACAAAAACAGACAGCGGCAACGAGAGCGAGCACAAAAATTGAAACCAGAACCCGAAGTGCGTTTTTTAATTGAAAATTATTATAAAAAGTTGTAAATCCCTTGTATTTTGCAGGGGTCGGGCATTACACTTGACATGCCATGGCTTATTAAGGGGGCAGGGGGCACACACACACACATGCAGGGTATTCCAGGTTGTTTAATTAAATTAAACCAGCGAACGGCGACTGGCGCCTGACGTTATTCTCTCTTCTGGCCTTTTGTTGTGGCATAAAAGCGTTATTAATATTATTAACATTGTTATTATGATGTGGAGGCGGGAGTTTGAGATCCCTACAACCCAAAAAAGGGTCAACATTGTTGCAACATTCCCAGGTACTTTGCATAATGCGACATGTGAAAATTTCAAGTGTCAATGGGCGCCAAATGCTTTTGTCTTCATTATGCCGCTGATGAGTTCCATAAAATGTGTAATGTAAATACGGCTTATAATAACTGTGGCCAATGTTTATGAGGCCATTCCAAAGGGGATGTTCCATTACAACTACAGACACAACTTACACACACATACACCCACACACCCCTACACCCAACTGTCGCAGTTCTCAGAAACAAACCCTCTCAGAATACAGTTCGTGGAGCTAGGCAATTGTGCGAATTCCTGCTCTGTAGAATGACCCTGAAAATTGATACACTCGACAAAATATAGTTTTGTTTTTAATACAAATAAAATAGAATTAAATCTTAGATTACATTTATTGTAAAACAAAACTACATTCAAATATCCAAACTTAATTTGCACATATTTAAATAAATAATATTACGCATTCGATTGCTTATGAAATAGGCAAAACTTTGATGCGTCATATCTCCCTTTTATATACATATATAAAAGTATATGTATTTTGCCAAATGATTATTGAAATGTATATTTAATTTGTACAGATTCTCTCAGTGCATCCACAATCTATTCATGTTTACTTTCAGTTCAATTTGATTCTGGCATTACCCCAATGTTCCTTGTCAATCGCGCTCTGTCTGTCCGTTGGTCCGTCTGTCTGTCCGTCTGTCCGTCCGTGCTTTTGTCGGTTTGTTTGTTTGTTTGTGTGCTTTGATTTATTTCATTTGAAAATGATGCAGTTTGTTGCCATCACCAACTCTCCGTCTGTCTGTCTGTCTGTCGACCACTTGGGGCAACTTAACAGTGAGGCAAGAGCATTGCGATTTCCCTGCCTGAGAACCCCGATATAATCATGCCCAAACTCATACTCCCAGATAGCTCTAGTCGGTTGTGTGTGTATGTGGCTTCCAGCTATTTTTATATCATTTTTGTCTCGCACATTATGCATCCCCGAGCCTTATGTCTGCGGAATCCCTGCAGTTGTAGACGCTGTGATATATAGTATTTACTGTACACAATTTCCAAGTATTTATTTATTGTGTATAGTACTTAAAGCAACTTCAAAACATTTTCGCAATTTCTCCATTTGCTTGCCTCTCGATTTGTTTATTTTTGTCACAATTCTTGCAACTTTTTCTCGAGACGAATCTAACATTTTTTAAGCCATGCAACCGACAGGACTAACTAATAAGTTTTAAATACCGCACTTGATTCCCGTTTTTTTTTTTTTGTGTTTTGTTTCTTTGCTTTGACGAAAACTTTTAATTAGCTTGTTATAATAACTAAGGAAAAAACGTACTTGAAAGCATGTAATTTTTAATTAATGTCATCTAAAGTTCCGCTGAGTTTCTTTGGCAAAATGTTTTGTCTTACACGAAACTTTTGACCCGAACATATTGAAAGAGAAACATGAAAGCATGTCATAGCATTGGTCGGCTTAAAACTACTTAATTTCCCTTATTGCTATATATTTAAAATTGTATATTTTGTTTGATGTAATTAGTTATAATGTGCTTCCCAAATGTATTCGAACATCAGCAGACATGTTCAGCCGAGTTCCCAGTGGGGCAACGACAACAATTTGCAATTTTCACACGTTCATAAATTACGCTCATTAAATTGCAAATTCAAATTTAATTTGTTATTTATGCAATTTGATATTTTCCACATAAACGAAATAAATGTGCTCCATGTTATTTGTTTTTGTTTTTATTTGTGCAAATGGCATGTAAATTTCATGACAATTTCAGTTGCAATTTTGTTAGATGCATTTTTAAATTTTCTTGCTGCTGTTTATACTCGATTTTCAATACGCTATAAACAGAGGAAACTTTAAATGGGGTATGCCAAAAAAGTTAAAGAGAAGGCATAAGTCAAATTTAAATTTGTAATATATTTATTTCTTTAAATTTAAGAATACATGTTTTAGTTTTGCTGATATTTCTGCATAGGTTATCTAGGGTATCTATCGGTTGAGTTAAGTTCTACATATACATTTTTTTTTTGTTTTTTTTGGACATAAATATTCAGTAGCTATTAAATGCAGTTATGCATATTAAAATTGGCTTTTTGTTGGCTTTATAAATTGTTGATATGGTGGTTGTCACTGTAAAATCCATCTTCATAATTATTGAAAAAACTAAGCAATTTGCCTAAATGTGTTTATATAACAGTTGGCCAAGACAAGTTTCACTTATTTATAAAAAATATCAACTGACAGCAGAGGAAATTTGCACTTGTCTATGATGTGTAAATTTGTTTGCGAATTTGTAAATAAATCCGGAAGCATTGAGTCATTCATACATTGATTCATTTGATGCCAGCGTCAGCGCCAATGCCATTCATTCGTTCATTCATTCATTCACTCACTTATTTTTAGATACGCATCAAGTTGATTTATTTAGATTAAACTTTTTTCTTGCCGTCCGTGTAGTCGTCGCAAAATGATTTACATAAGAAGGACAGAAAAGAATAAATTGATTTTAAATCATTTTCGCAGACGACTTTATTGTGGGGGTTGTCATGTTGACATTGTGGGAGAGCGGAAGAACGGAAGAATGTGAGGGTGGGGTGAATGGGAGGGGGGCAGGGAGGCGCAGCGGCTGTTTCGTATGCAAATAAGCATGAAAATAAGAATAACAAAAGCCAAGTTAACGAGTATTCAAAAACAAGATTAAAATAGGAGTGCTCACACACACACACATACACACACACACTCTATCTCCATCTCCATCTCATTCTCTATCTTCACACGGCTTTCACACCGCATGTTGTGATTTACCGCTCTTCCGACTTCATCCCCTGCCGCCATTTCGCAATGTGACAGTTGCACTCCGTGGAAATTTCCTAGCCGACGCATGTGTGTGTGTCTGTGTGTATCTGTGTGAGAACTCCATGTTTCAAGTGTGAATTTGAGCTGGCGAATTTGAAAATTCAAATTTTCATGCAGAGCCAGGCAACAACAACAAAATGGACTGAGCGACACGTCGTGACATGTCTGCTGTTTGCTCTGAGTGCTTCTCGTATATTTGATGCGAATTTGATTTGTGTTTAGCGTTGATTGAAAGCCAGGCGCCACAACTTTCAACGTTTCCAAATTTACTCACAGTTCAAGCTCTTTCAAAAACTACTACACTAGGAAAAATTAAGAAAATTATATGTAGTTATAATTAAGTGCAAACAACTAAGCAATATTCTAAATCCGAACATATTAAAAATCGTGTTAAAATTAGAGTTTTGAGCATTCAGTTATACAAAGAATTTCGTTATTTGATAATGAATTTTGTGGCTTTTTGATACAGTTAAAAAAAACTTAATTTTTTCTCACAGTGCACGTTTATTTCTTGTACTTTTGACATCAGAAATTCCTGATTCGAGATACGAAATTCTTGTTTTTTTTTTGTTCAGTGTACGGGTAGTTCATGTACTATTTGCATATTCACTCAACTACTTGGCCGAACTTTAGTTGTAATTCGCTAGTGTGACTCGTTACTCGTTACTCTCCACACAAAATATGGAAATTGCACTTTGCCTGCACTCGAAGAGTGCCTGAATAGCCTCAACTGCCTTCAACTGATGCTGCTGCTGCTGCTGCGGTTTTGCGACATGCCGCATCAATCTATGGGCATTTGCTCACAGAGTTTGCAGCTTGGAGTTGGCTGAAACTCTTGAAATTGAATAGAAATTGGTAGATGGACCAAGCAGTCGCTTGCCAGTTGACTGCCAGCATTTTACCCCCGAAAATTTTGCATATATAAATATTTATGAATTTATTAAGAGCGAACCACACGGGCATGCTGGTGGCTGGTGGGCTGCCTAGTTGGATGGATGAATGCATAAGTCAGCGAGGCAGGTTACCAGACTGCCCGATGTTCGATGCTGCCAGTCAGTCGACTGTTCGACTACCACATGCCACATGCCACATGCTGCATGCACAGACACACACACACACGCACACACAGCCACAGGCATAGGCACCGGCAGAGGCAGAGACATCGCCCATGGCGCTGGCTCCATGTTTAACGAAATGTTTGGTACATTTTTGGAAAATTTGCACTACACGGCAACAGCCGCATACCCATGCCCCGGCCCAAAAATAAAAGCCCCAAAAAAAGGGCGGGAGGGGGTCCAAAAAAAAAAAAAAAGAGAAGGAAAATATGGCAACTGCACAAAATGGCGAGCTCGTCAGCTCGTCGACTGGGACATGGCCCGTGTGCTGGCAGCTGAAGCTCTATTCATTTGCAGCAGAACAAGGCAATCGCATATTTGCGGCTGGCAAACGAGATTGTCAAGTTTTTGAGCTCTCCTTGCCCCGAGTGCTGCTGCATGCAACGTGGCTGTCGCTCAAAATATGGCGCACAGGGCCACGCATAATGCATGAAGTTGTCATTATCAGGGCCAATTCAATTGAGAATTTCGTGCCTAATGTTCGGTTTGTTATTATTTTTTTTTTTTGCTGCTTTGTTGTTGCCCGTAATATGCAGCAAGCAAAAATGTAAAATGGCGCAAATGAATTTGGCAAAAATTGAAATTTAGCCTGGCTGCTCTGGCACTGCTCGGCATATTCCACATACGCCTGTTGGGCCTCAAGTGTTGTGTCGTTGGTGTTTGTGAATTCTGTTGTAGCATTGACCCTTGTTGCCACTTGATTATGCGCTCTTGTCTGCAGGCGACTGTTGGTGTGAGTGCGGCCACGTGTGTGTGTATAAGTGTGTGTGTGTGTGTGTGTCCAAGCAATTTAAACTTCATGTCAAATTCAGCAGCGTCATTCAATTTCATCGATGCATAATTTTACAACATTGTGACTGCCCACTTGAGGCTGACAGCGCCACGAACGCATAATTACCTGAAGCACTGTAATTGCAAAAACTCATGCCAGCTCTCCCCTCCCCACCCACTCTCTTTAGACTCGGCAGGCATACAAAATGGAGCACAATGACGCTTAGTTTTGCAGACTGTTTGCTCAACCACATGAGATGACGACGCTGGGCTGTAATGGTGGTTGCCTTAAACGCAATTTATGTAAATTCGGTTGTCTAGCAACGTCGAAGACAGCGCCAGCGACACATGGCAATCAGCGAAATGTGTTGACAGGCAGCATCCCAATTTCAGCCCCCAGTTTGGTGCTGCCATCCTTGCCACAAGCCTCCGTCCAGTTGTGGCACATTTAACACGCTGGCCGCATTAAAACCCACGCGATTAGCATAAACGCATTAAAAATATGCCTGCCGTATATGGAATTTTGCATATAACGCTGTTTGTTTTGACATGCTCGATGACAGTGTCAACGCTTCACCCAAACCTCGGTCTCTGGGCGCGTATCTTGGCAACTCTGCTCTGGGTTCGGTACGGACGAGGCTGGAGCTAATCTCACAATATTTCAATTGCCAAAACATGTTGCTCTTTTATGGCATTTGCATATGGGCTGCGTGTTTTCTAATAAAACCCCAATTCCTTCCACGATTATAGTCCTATAAAAGCATTAGGCAACAAAGCGCACGAGCCATAAAACAGTTGGAGTGAGGAGCTAGGAAAAGGGGTCTCTATCTTTATTAAATTTGAAAAGTTTTCTGTTCTGCGTAAAGGACATCAAACCTTTGACGTTTATGCGGTTACAGCATAAACCGTAAGGCATTTGCTTGATTAAAATTGCGACAGTTTTAAATACAACCACTCTACGAATTGTAGCTATACAAAGTTTAGATAGGCGAATAAACTACGAATAAACTAAGCAAAATCAGGTAATTCGCTGTCAATTTAATAATTTATAATTTTTATGAAGTAAATGCAATAACTTGAAGTAAAATTCTATAATTTGTATATATTATTTAAACATAGAAAAGTTGTTCTTGTATAACTATGCATGAGTTTGCCAAAAATGAAGCGATTTTAGCGCGGTGTGGTTTTTTTATTTTTCTTTACATATTTTTTTTTTATATATTTTATACCATAGAAAAGAAAGCAATACTGCTACGATTTGTATGACAGTTTTAAAAAATATTATATAAAATATTTTTTCTGCATTACTTGCATTTCAGGAGGTATAATTGGAGAGCGAGCAAGGAGAGCGGCTAAGCGCTGCTCATCAGCTTATGCATAGAGAGCGGTCGATATGTTCTTTACAGGCGAGCCGGCTACCCGCTGCATTACTTGTAATGCAGGAGGTATGCTTGGAGAGCCAGCAAGCAGAGCGGCTAAGCGCTGCTCAGCAGCTTATGCATAGAGAGCGGTCGATGTGTTCTTTATAGGCGAGCCGGCTACCCGTTGCATTACTTGTAATGTAGGAGGTATGCTTGGAGAGCCAGCAAGCAGAGCGGCTAAACGTTGCTCAGCAGCTTATGCATAGAGAGCGGTCGATGTGTTCTTTATAGGCGAGCCGGCTACCCGCTGCATTACTTGTAATGCGGGAGGTATGCTTGGAGAGCCAGCAAGCAGAGCGGCTAAGCGCTGCCTAGCAGCTTACGCACTGAGAGCGGCCGATGGTTTCTCTCACCACAGCTGCAGATTGGTGAGTGAGTTTTCTTGGCTCTTTCTCTTTCTTGTTCTCGAGAACTGATAAGAGACAGCGGCTGCGCAGCCTGCAAGCACTATAAATACAGCTGCTGCATTGCTGCTGATCAGTAGTATAGTGTCTGTGGTCAAGTGGATAGGTCGTGTCAAGGGCGATTAAGTGGAGTGACGAGTGTGATTATTATAATAAATATTTGTTTATTATAATTTCAAAGCCATTAGTTTGTGGATCTAGAGTGTGACATTGGCAAAAGTTTGATGTGAGCGGTATTGAGCTGCCGATCAATCTGGCAAACATAAAAAAGTAAGAAGAATAAGTATTGCTTGTTTTTTTTTGTAAAAATATAAAATTGTATAAATTCGAGGTATGAGTTTTAAGCTTTTTATCACAAAGTATATTTTTATTATGGTTGAACGCCTTTTCTTACTAATGTAATAGGCTTGTCCCTTGCTAACTTAACCGAAAAGATGCAAGAAAACGTAAGTAATACGCTAGTAATAACTTAATAAATTTTAATATGGTTAAGTTAGGCGACTGATAATGTAGTAAACACCGCAAATATAAAAACCTGAAAAAAACATCAAAATTGTTTACATGTAATATAGATTTGCGTGGCTCGAAATTTGCACTATTTACTCCACAAGGGAAGCGGCTGGCATTCAATAACGAAGCGCTGCATACGCACAGTTCATATGCAAATTTTTATATTGATTTATATTTAATCGCTTTTAAGTGCAGCGCAAGCAAGTGCAGCACGCTTTTGAGCTGCCTGCACTGTGCCCACATAAATTTCAACGCCAGCAGCAGATGATGCCATCAAAATGCGTTTGAGGAGAGCGTTGAGGAGCACTGAGGGGGGCTGAGGTGGGCCTGAGTGCAATGAGTGAGTTGTCCGTTGTGCAATCATAAATAAAATGCACGCATATAGAATATTTATATGTAAACAAGGGCAACAGCAACAACAATGCCGCCAACAAAGCCCCAAGAACCCAAAAGCGTTATTCAAAATGCAGGGAAAACCGCGCGCTTTAAGCAAATAACGCAACTCTGGAGCCCAGATCCGCGTACTCTACTCCAACCACACACAGCCCTGGCAACAATTTAAGCGCAGCGCATAATGCAACACATACTATACACACACTACACACACACACACACACACACACACACAGACGCAGGCTGTCGTTGGCATCGTCATTTAACATTTTGCCTTCAAGTCTCGTTGTCTGGCGAATCGCTCACTCACTTAGTGCTGCCGGGGCATGTGTGTGTCTGTGGGAGCGGATAATACGCACTATGCCACAAATTACATTGCTGCAGCTGACGACAACGTCATACTCATGCCTCACACACACACACACATACTCTTTCACACTCACACGCGCTCTGAGACACACGCAGCTAGATGAGCTCATAGCCTTCGCCTTGTATCGCGCGCTGAATTTGTATTGCATACTTTGCGGCGCTGGAGTTTTTAACCTGTCGTCGCTGTATTCACATTTAGCTATTTCATCCGCACTGTGGGCTGGCATCACTAAAAAAATAGGCATAAATAGAAAATAACAATATTAATATTAAATTAATAATAATAATATGTATATATCATTTAATATAATTTTATTTCTTTCTGATAACCAAGTGTGTGATATTTTGCGGACAATTTGTGTTTGCTTTGTACGTCTATAAATATTATAAGCTTCAACAATAACATTGAATAATTAATTTTGATGAATATTGATACTATATAGCATATTGTATGATTATTTAATTATTATTGTATTTAATATCTATGCAAAATTAGTTATTTGTTTCACAGTGCAGAGGCAATGTGCTTTTCGTAGAGTCAGAGCAGAGCTGGGATAGGGCAGAGCGTAGGGCATGTGCTAGTCCGTGTTACTTATAAGCCATCACTCATTTGTCTGCGTGTTGCATTGTTTATCTTGTGCAGCTGTGATGCGAAAGTTCATGCCATCAACTAGCTCTTTTTTTGCAGTGTATGTGCTCTGTGTGTGTGTGACTGTTGTTTTAACGTGTTGTCAAATGTGACAAAATTAAGTTAACTGCCAACATTATCGCGCATACAGCAAAACTTTGTCGCGGTTTTGCCAAAAAACGACTTTTTCGCATGCAGCCAAAGCCAACAAGGCTCTCTCTCTCGCTCTTTATCTGTCTCTCTCTTTATCATCGTCTCTCTCTGTATGCTAACCAAATTTTTGTTAGCAATTTGCAAAAATTCGCTTTAAATTGCGACTTTGTAGACAAGCGAAATTAGATTTAGAAATAAGCATGTTTTAGCATTACGTTTATGCAGGTTTTGCCTTTGTGTCTAAATTGTATTAAAATTCTGCATGCGATGGTACGATGGTAAATATATACTCCATAGAATGTATTTCAATGACGTAAAAATCTAAGCGACAACATAAACGTTTCCAATTCGCCTATCAGCTCATTGCATAATTCACGCTTCGTTTCCATTCAATGCAATGCGCTTGAAATTGGTTTTATGCCTTTGTGCGTTTGCCATTGGTCTAACCAAAATCAACAGTTGCAAATGTTTGTATATTATATTTATATATAAATACACACAATCAACAAGTCAACGACATATGTACATGCGGGTTGCCCTTACAAAATAACAATTCAAACAGCAGGTAAAAACTAAATGAAACTAAAAATTAATATTTCGGACAATACGCAAGTCAATAAGAACAATTTATTTTTTAGCAAATATAATAGTATAATAAAAATATAATAATTTCAAGAACTGAAGTAAATTCTCAGCTGCTTTAAAATATTTAAATTATCCTTCAAGTGCGGTGGTATTTATTTGCGCACGCAACACTGCGTATGCGCAATATGGTTGCCAGCAAAGCAATGCAATTGTACTTATATCAAAAACATGTTGAATCTGTGCTGGTGCCTCTAACTCAATTGAATATCAGAACATCGACTGGTCAAAGCGTGTGCTGCATGCTACAGAGGCAATCACTTGGTGACCCTTTGTGGCATTATCCTCAGTGCGCACTTGAGCGAGTCCAAAGGGGGGGCACTTTGATCTGCTGCCACACATGCGGCCGACATTAAGCTGCCACAGCAACGGCAACGGCAACGGCTACCTTGTGCCACAGTTGCCAGCTCTCGTTCTCTCTCTCTCTCTCTTTCTGCCCCTCCCACTCTCTTTGTATGTGGTCACTAAGCAATGAGTACCCAAGTGGCCTGGTACTTGAAACATGCACATTATCGCTTTACCGGTCGCTGTTGATGCACTGATTGGTTATTCCGCACACCCGCTGCCCCCCTCCAACGGCTAACGAATCCTTTGAACGCCTTTGCCATTCGCATTTCCAATAATTAAACAATCAGTTAGTCAGTCGGCCATAAGGCACTCGTGTCCCTCGATGCCATGCACTCCACTCTGGCTGCATTTCGTTAAAATTCCAACTCGCGAACGGGGTTCAATTTTCAATGCTATTTTGACAGGTGCAACTTGCCAAATAAATTGCAATTATACTGGAAATTATAATTAATTTAAATAATATTAATTTTGATATTATTTTGAATGGTATTTAATAATAATAATATCTAGAAATTATAATATATAATCAATTTCTGTCTTAAAATAAAATGTTTGTAATAAATTTACCAAGTGGAATATTTTAAATATTTTATTAATATTCTCAATATGTGCTTTCAAGTAGTTACACTTCTTTTAAAAAAGCCCAATTGTAAAACTTGTTCAAGTCGTTTGATTGTTGCTTGGCAGCAAAAAACTATTGCTGACTCTGGCAGAAACTGAATGGAATGGAATACTGGGTTCTGGCATATTCCATTTGTGGTGTTTCCAATGTTTCTGTTATTTTGAGGCCTAACATACCGCAACAGCTGCCAATTTCAAAGCAATCGCCGGCAGCAGCTTCATTCTCTTTCTATTCGTTTTTTGTTTAAACCTTTTCTGCTAGTTTTTTGTTGGCACAAATTGCAACTGGGGTAGCAAACGCTTCTGTGATGACTGTGGAGCGTTCGTTTTGCCGTACACAAATCAATTTATGGCTGACCAACGTTTTAACAATTTCGGTGCCGCTTTGTGCAATTGACGTGCCGATAATTACGCCTGGCAAGCAAATACAACTGCGATAGTTCATAAAGCACGAAAAATGGGAAATGATAAAGCCCGAATGCTGCTGAAAAAGGGAGTATTCTTTATGAACTGTAAAAGAACTATCCAATTCCAATGATTTAAAAGCTTCAATTGAAGCAGGTTGACACTTAAAAATTAAAAATAAAATCACATAATTATTGTCAGGCAGTCTGACTCTTGCAATCAATTCTCAGTACTCGAAATTGCCTTATATGCATGAGAATCTGCAAAATCTTGGCTACAAAGTCAATTTCATTGTTTATTTAAATTTCAAAGCGACACGCTCGCCACAAAGGAAAGGAAAATCGCTGCTTTCCTTGGCTTTTGCTATTTCCTTTCGTATTTTTTTGGTGTGTACCATAAACTGGATTAAATTTCGTTTAAAATGTAAATGGGAAAGACGCCGACAAAAGGTGATAGACAAGCGCTGCTTGAATTATATCAAAATAAAATATATAAAAAGAAAACAAAAATGGCGTCTTATGCGCAACATCAAAAACTAAACAAACACCTCATCAAAAACATCAAAGGCTACAGTCTAAACAGGCTGAACAACTACAGAAAAGTGCTTGTGGGGTAGGCGAAAGAAAAACGGAAAAACGAAAGCCGAAAAAAAAAATTGGCAAGAAAAAGCATTTTCTTGTGCAGAACGCAGAAAATAAAATCAAGAATTTCACACCTTATCAATTTTGTTAGATTATCAAAACGAAAGAATGGCGCCAGCTCAAGTCGAGGGGAAGCCAAAAAGCTCTTAAATTGCATCATCAACTTGTGGCGCCCCTCCCCCCTCAGCTGTAGATGATGCTGATGGCATTGATGACGTCGTTGCTCGTCGTTCTTCTTCATCGTCTTTCTGGTCGTTGTGGCTGTTGTCATCATCATCGTCGCCGCATTGTCATTAAGGAAGTCAAAAACTTAGACCCCAAAGTAGAGCAGGCAGAGCAGGAAGAGCGGGGTTGCTTTTTGTGTGACAGCAGCGTTGACATTTATTTTGATTTCAGGTCGAGTGCAACGGGGAACCAAAGCTGAGCCGTAAGTGCGTGAGTTCCCTATCCACCTTTAACCTGAAGCTGCGAACCCCGACCTCAACCTGAAGCTGTTGTCGGGCTCTCATGCTAATGTGCATTCAGCTTAGCTATAGAAAAACCTCTGCTTGCCACGAGGGTTGCTGCCCTTTTCTTTTTTGTTGTCGTTGTTTTGGCATAAAAGCCACTAAATTGAATTTTATGTGACACTGCCAAGTTTGATGTGTGCGTTTATTAATGGCTGCTGGGACCAGCACTAACACTAACTGCGGGTCTGGGCGCTAATGATGGCTGTGAACTTCCTGCTGCCCCTGCTCGCTCTCACTTTATCAAATAATTGATAGCTTTTGGCTAAGCTGGTGCTGGCTGTGGTAATTGCAACTCTTAAATGCAATGAAATATGGCTTACAAAAGTATTTCGCGAATGCTTTTGTCAGCGCAACTTACGCTCACAAATGCCAGCAATTCAGCTAAAGGTCCTCGGCAAATTCCCCGCATAACTTGCAACAGCAACTAGACGAAGCATATGTAAAAAGGCGGAACAGAAAAGCTGTGGTCGCCATAAAAAAGAACAGCAAACTGCACAAGCAGTAAAAATACAAAAAATAGAAAGAAAAGCTGCTAAATCGTATAACCCTAAAAGTGTCCGGCAACACATAATGCCAAGTTTTCAGCATGTACAGAGGCATGGACTCTCTCTCTCTCTCTCTTCACAGGAAAATCTGACCATGTGCCTGGCAGTTGAGTTTATGCAGTGTCTGAGCACCCGATGGCCGCAAGGAATGTCACACAATTGCTGGGAAAAATTGCAGGAAAATTGAAAATGTGCGAGAGCATATAAATTTTGACTGCGTCACTTGTGAATGCTAAATTGTTGTTATTTATAGTCACGAGTCGTACAACTCCAGCCAACATTTGCTTGCAATTTGCCTGCCAATAAGAATCGGCTTTATTAACAATTATAAGCCAGCTTTGGTAAGCATTTTAAAGCTGATAATAGAACCGAAACTTATCAATTTGTCTGCCAATAGGAATCGGCTATATTAACAATTATAAACCATATCATTTACAGCCTGTTAATAGAGCCGAGTCTTATCAAATTTGGCAACAGGAATTTCCTCAGCGCATAGAACCAGATGTTGGAGTATTTCTGCAGTCTGCCAATGCCAGAGCAGGTCGTCGCTGAAAGCACAACCATGTAAATGCCCAATGATACGGAATATTTGTTGGATTCCAGCCAATCGTAGCCCCAATGCCAACAGCTTGTCAGTGGACGTTCTGGCTGCTTGAGGCAATCCTGCTCCTCAATGCTTCTGCCGTAGAGCAGCAAATACGTAATCTGTATGCAGTTTGCATCTTTGATGAGCACCCGCCTCCTCCCGCTCTCCGGGCAGACCTGCGAGGGCACCAGCAGATACTCCACAACTGCCACATAGCGCAGCATGGAGCCGCAACGAGAGGCGCCCCAGCCTGGAGCGTAGCAACTGTGCTCCAGTGCCTCAGACATGTTGCAGTACAGTCTCAGAGGTTGATGAGGGGGCAGACAGCCCAGATGCAGCAGGGCATGCAGCTCATCCAGTCTGCCGCTGTAGAATCCCAGCTGAACTGTGTACCGATTGTAGAGGCTCATGAAGGCCTGCGTGTGCTCGCACTTCAGGCTGGGCGTTACCTCTATCATCTGGGTGGGCTGCTGGGCGGTCACTGGCAGCTTCAGATGCGCATAGACGCTGTAGAAATTGGCTGGTGCCACTGTGCACAGTGTGACGTTGGTGGCATGCCGCACCAGCACGGCATGCAACAGCTTGAGCACATTCCGCTGACACTTGCCCCGCTGCATGTAATAGCGTACGATCTCCAGGCGATCTAGCTCCGCAATGGCCTCGAAGATCTCATCCATGTCCTGGAACCCAACGGGACGGGGACGCAGCAGCAGATGGGAGCGATGACTGAAGGCTGCGGCCAGAAATAACGAGAGACGCACATCGCAGGCCATAATATCCGAGTGCAGCTGTTGCTGCACCTCATGGAGTTGCCTCAAATTGGGCTTGGCATCGTTTGACGTTTGGCAGACGCCTGGGAAGTTGTCATCAAATGAGATTAGCTTCATGCTTCAGATATCGATATAGCAGAAAGCAAAAAAATTTATTTCACTACGATTTAGTATAGATTTTTATGTTGTTTTCATCTGAAGTGTGCCTCAATGACATTTGCAAATGAAAAAGCAGCAGCTTTTCCTAGCTTTTCCCCAGGTGCCAGCTGAGATTGACGGATTTTGTGCTTCTTGGGCACCGTTAGCTTACGGTTTTGTTCAATTTTTTATGTATACCCTGCACCTATAGAAAATGGGTGAAATAGGGTATGATAACTTTGTGCGAATGCATAACAGATACGTGGCAAGGTATCAGTATAAGCTGATCCGAAATGATGTCTTTAGTCAGAAAATCGATGGATAAACACAGAATTTATTTACAAATATAATTATTTCAGTTCTAGCTCTGTCACTGTCTCTCGCTGGAGCCAAAAGTAAGAAGAACATTGCTGCTCCTCTTAGTAGTTGGAATTTCAGGTGCATCCGACTGGCTACGTCCCTACTGGTTTTTTTCGTGTGCTGCTGTTGAGCAGATTGAATTTAGACACTTGTGTGACATGCCGTGATTGTCGCTCAGCCAACCCAAGGCACCAAGGGGGGCGACCACGTCCATGGCATGGAGGGTGCGGAGGGTGCGTCTGTAATTGATTAATGGAGCTGATGCACGACGCGTAGCTTATGTCAGCTTGCATGTTAACAGGGGAGCGGAAAGGCATACTGCAGGCCATGGGGACAGAGTACAGAGAACAGAGTACAGAGGGCAAAGGGCAATCAATTGGAGCGCATTGAGTTATGGTTGGACACGAAATCCACCACCAACCAGTCAATGGCTGGTCAGCACGACTGTCATACGTAGACCTAGGGTAGCAACAATAATAACCTTTTTTTCAGAGTCGTTTGTTTGCTGCATTTCAACGGCAGTCGCTTTATCTACTTTAAAAACTCCTAGCAGCAGTATGCGTAATTTATTGATATACTCTTGCTAAATTATGAGTCTCCTGAGGGGAGCAAAACCCAGAGTGTGAGCGTGAGAGATCGACTTTTTTCGCTGCCTGTAGCTGCAGGTGCCCGGCGTAGAAATCAGTTAACCGAGAAAGTTTTCAACTTTTTGCTGCTTTTTTGGAGCTTTTTTTGGTTTTTATGCTCATTGAAATTGGGTTTAGAAAGGGTATATTAACTTTGTATAGGACACAAGCAAACAAGTTGAGGCTTATTTTGGCAACTAGAAGAGCTAGAAGAGCCAAAAATTGAATATAACTAGGGCTATATATTTCAATATCGATAATCATTGAATAACTAACGTGGTATTATCCACAGAGGTTTGTTATTCTAAATACTTACTGTTTTATATTAAATTTATCACTAGTAAAAAATGCTTGAAAATAGATTGGTACATACAAAAGTTATTAGGGAAACAATATTGGATGTTTTGTCTCGCATGCTCTCTGATGTTTAAAAGTGTGCTGTAGGGTATTGTATAAACAGTTGCTTCCGACTGTAGCCTCTCCGAATTTTTGCTTTTTTTGTGCTCTGCAAAATCACAAGTTTCAGTTTATTCAAATAAACGCCGACATTAAGAGAGTTGCAACTGTTGCGCCGCAGCCTCAGCCAAGCGAAGCGAAGCAGCATAAATCAAAGCGGGAAGGAGAGCGAGAGTTTGGCAAGTATTTTTTCGTAGATAAACTTTTTGACGCAGCAGCAGCCACCACCTTTGCATCATTTAACCCTCTTTTTTGCAGGCCCGAAAGCGTTATTAATATACGGCGTATTCCTTTTGCCTTTGTCTGGGAATTCCCCAAGGAATGCCTACTGAATAATTGCCTGGGCATATGCCCGAAATCGAAATGTCTTCTAAGCGGTATCTCTTGGCTGATATAAACTAAAGATTAGTTACATTCCACGCAATTTAAAAGCCGTACAACATATGGAATTTCTTCTTACAAAACGTTAGTATTTATTAGAGTATTGTTTGTTTTGGATGCACTAAAAGCTTGATAGTAGGAAAAACATTTTCAGCGAATTGAATATTCTTTCCGTGTCAATGCCAAAGGTTTGCAATCTGGCATTTAGATCTCTCGTGTCGGGGCATTTCTGCAAGAAAAAAATTAAATTAAATTAAATTAATATAAATATTTATACATAGTTAAACATTAGAGAAATAGCATATCTTCTTGTTTATATATTTTGGAGCTTTAGCTATTTATTTATTATTTATTTATTCCCAAAGTATTGATTTGAATTGAAATCTATTTGCAAGTATAACTAAATGATACTAGAGTGCTAAATCTGAACCTCGTGTGATTCGCACTTTATTCGAAGTAGATAAACGAAATGAAATTCTATTAAAAGTCAATTCCATTTCGGTTTAATTGCTGTGCCATGAAATACAATATCCCGCCGGCTGTTTGTCAAGCAATGCCACGAATCGGGAATATTTTTATTGCGGTTCGAGACTGAGTGTGTTTTCAGCTTTTTTCTTTCAATTATGGGCTTTCCATTTAGGCCAAATCAATTGGCATATTTTCACACATAAACATAAATTGCCTGCGATGCAGAAGAGGATGAAGAGCCTAAATAAAAGCATTTGGAAAAACAGACGCGTTTTGGTTTTTGCCATCTTGCCATTTCATAAATATGTGCATCACGTAGCCCAGCTCAATTGCCAATTAGAAGAAAAACGCCTTGCCACTTCGGGAACTTGGCTTTAAAATACAGTGCAAGAAAAAGCTGGGCACAAACCGCCGGAAGTTGATTTGTATACGAGAATGTATATACTATATACATATACTACGCTCAACTTGAATCGTAGCGAAACGTAATAAAGCATCGAGCCCAATAAAAATGCTGCTATGAAATTTCTCTCACGTCTGACGGGCAAAATTATTAGGCAGCCCAATGCCAAATGCTTCAATACACACATACACCTATATATATAATTGTTTAAAACATTTTTTTTAAAAGGGCCTAGATCAAACCTTTTGAAATTCATGTACGTGCCGCAGGTAAGTTTGAGGGCAGGGGAATTGGACTCACCTGCAGATTGCTTATGAGTTTGGCGAAGGCGGGCGTGCTAATGCTTCTGGCCAGCTTCATGAGCTGTTGATCCGTTTCCATTTTATCGAAAAAGGCAGACAATATTTGGTCCTGAGGCAGCACTTCCAGCACCCTATCGACCAAACCCTCGACGCCGGCGGTTTCATCGCGCTGCTCCTGCGGCTCTTTGCGCTTCAGCAGCTCTGAGAGATAGAGAGATAGATGGGAGACAAATCAATATTTGGCTAAAATATTTAATTAAAGAACTGTAAGCCATGCTCTGTCAAGTTGGTCTGCATAGTTCGTAGTTTGTATAGTTGGTAGCTGCGCTGGAGGCGAGCATGTGTGAACATTGATAAGCCCGGCTGACATTGAGCCTGGACAGCTTGAAAAGTTATGCAGCAGCTTGTTTGTCATGTCTAACTGTCGGTTTGTCTGCCCAAAAGTTGTGTCCTTGCTGCAAGTGCTGCATGTGCACGTTACGCATACGCACCGTACAACGAGTCGTTGCTGTCTTCGCCCAAATGCAGCGTTCTGTTTGGCAACACTGCCTGCTTCAGGGACTGCGCCAGCCTGACAACATCCAGCCCACTCGCATTCAGAAAGCGTATGAACTGCTTCACTTCCGGCACCAGACTGAGGCGCAGTTGCTGCTGCCGAAAGTAATCGCTGCTGAAGAGCATGTAGGCACGCTGCACCTGCTTGTCGTTGTCGTAGTAATTGTTGACAATTGCCTGGACCTTCTCTGTGGGTATCATGGCGATGAATGGACTCATGTCAATCGGCGTTGCCGCTGTTTGCTCCCATTCCTGCTCATCTGATGCGGATGCGGATGACGACTCGGAGGCATCTTTCTCCGTCTCCTTCTCCGTCTGTTGCTTCTGTTGTGTAGCCTGCGTTTTGTGTGTGAGAAATATCAAATCATCCGAGACCTTAGACTCTTTGCTCTCCCTGCTCTCCTTGCTCTCCTTGCTCTCCTCGCTGGAGCTGGAAACGGATTCGCTCAGCGTTACCAGAGCCACGCTGCTGTCCTTATCACCCACAATGTCCTCGACCATGACAATCTCATCGGACTTGCCATGGGGCCAGGGCACAGCGGCCACAATCGCAAAGATCGCGATGAGCAGCGTTGTGATAAGCAGACGGTTCATTTTACAACTGAGCATAGCTCGATATGCTGTATATATGGGA
This sequence comes from Hypselothyrea guttata, assembly GCA_035045125.1. Taxonomy (NCBI): domain Eukaryota; kingdom Metazoa; phylum Arthropoda; class Insecta; order Diptera; family Drosophilidae; genus Hypselothyrea; species Hypselothyrea guttata. The sequence goes on from JAWNNJ010001381.1 coordinate 299,193, forward strand.
TATATTCTCTGTCGAGTTTGCGACACTCAACTGAGTGCCAGCGATTATTTAATTGAGTTAAAGGCAGAAAAGCATAACAATAATATGATTGTGTGTCACGAGTGTAATATTTCAAGCTTTAATAGAACAATTGATTTATGCAGGCTTATAAATTATGTTTATCTAGTTTATCTGCTTTCAAAAACAATTCGATTGGCCACGCAATAAAACATGACCCCGGGGCCCTTGACCAAATGCATTCAGTGTGTCCAGTCCATCGAGGCAAACATGAATTATGCGCTAGAAATCACAGTCTAAACTCGCTGTACATAAAGTGTATGTTTGTATGTATGTATGTATGTATGTATGGATGTATATGTATTTGTCTCTCTGTCTGTCTGCCATTCACACTTTGACAGCTGTTTCGGTATCATTCAGTTAGTCACTGGCTGTCAGTCATGCTGAGTTTCAATTCGCTCGCATGTCAAACTCTGCATAAAATATCTACATACTCACGCTCGAAATGCTCACAGAAAACACTCACACTCACACTCACAGTCACATTCACAGTCACATTCACAGTCACATTTACGCTTGATATATTCATTCATTCATTCAGCAAGTTAAGTAGGAATAAAATTGTCAATTTTCATGTCATTATTTCATGTTGTCGTGGCATTCGCGTTCACTTTCCCATGCGACTGCGACTGCGACTATGAAATGAATACATTGAATGAATGTGTGTCCCCTCTCTATGTCTCTCTCTCTCTGTTTGGGTGCACACAGTTATGATTTATTCACTTGGTTTGATTTATTACAAGCCTCCTTCGCTGCCTACAACAATTCCCTGCAAGCGTGTAATGCGAGTGTAAATTGTGCCCATACAAAACCAATAATTGTATCGTCATCAACTGTGACAGCTCTGAGCGAAGATACTTTTTAGGCTAAATTATACGAGTTGAAGCAGAAGTTATAAGTTATATTCTTCCACTAAAAAAAGCCCGGTTTTTTGGAGAGAAAAAAAATATTTGGCTCGATTAGGCATACGATTAGTACCGAGTTTTGTTCGAAGTTTTGGGAACTCCGATATTAATAAAAATCCAAATCATTTAAAAAATACCTTTTCTGTACACTTTTATTGCACACCTCAAAATAAGTTGTAAAAGAAAACAATGCCAAAGTAAAACTCATAAATAAAATAACATACCATATGACACTTTATAAATTTTAACCCTAATGGCAATTGGCTTCGCTTCGAGTCACGCCAAACTTTGTGCCCAGGTTTTGTGGCCGTCCAAAAACTTATAAATTAATTTTGCCCCACGAAAATACTTTGGCATGCCTCAGCTGCGGCCTAAGGAATTGCAACGCGGCAGCAAGTGTTGCGGTTATGGCCAACTTACTCATAATTAACTGCAGTCCGGCCTGAGCAGGGTTGATGCCGGGTCCGGGAAGGCGCACCTGTGACAGCTTACGCTGCATACTTTAAGGGGCAAAGTTAATTTCATGCCCGGCCAGCATATACAGAAGCATATGGGGGGAGGGGAGTGCGCCCGGGGGGGCGCTTTTGTTTATGTTGCGGCACAAGAACTCGCATTTTACCGCAAAGTGTCAACATTTATTTCCAACTTAACACTTTGGCGTAACATTGCGCTTAATCCGACGCGCCAGAACTTGACTAATTTTGTGCAAAGTTCAGCATTAACATTACCGCAAATTAGCAAAAGTTTTCGCGCGCAAAAGAAAAAAAAACGAAAACAAGAACAACAAAAGGGGAAAGGAAACTGAAAATAAAAATGAAAATAAAATCCAGTTACAGCGCGACGAGCCGCCATTTGAGTTGTTGTCTCTTGTCTGTTCAGGCAGTTGCTATTGTTGTTAATAGTTGTGTGTGTTAGTATGTGTGTATCAGTGTGTGTGTGGCATCTGCCTGGTTCAGTGACTGCCATAAATTAACTTGTCCTGGCAACCGGGTAAACTGCTTGCTCCAGCATTTTCCTAGTTCTCGACTTGCCAGATTTTTGTTTTTAATCTGTAACTTGCTGCTGCTGCTTTTATTGCTCTTCTTGTTGTTGCCGTTGCCATTGGGTTTTGGGGCACTTTTAATTATGTGCCTATGGACGGTATTCTGTGCCAAATGAGCGTGTTTTGCCAAATTGAGAAACAACCTTAAACGTTTGCCTGGCTCAAACATAAATAGCTTTTTATTACTTGGCAATTGCATCAAACAAATCAAAACAGTTAAGAGCAGTTATATGAAAAGTCAGCTTATACTTTTGGCAAGCATTATGATTTACTTAAAATGTTCCAGGAATTCTTTAAGTCAATTCCTGTAAAGCACACTCATGTGATTGCTTAGCTTGAACATAAATAGCTTTTTATGGCATAAGAAATCAGCTTAAACTCTTGGCATGCATTCTATCTTATAACCATGAAATTATGTCAGTCAATCAGTAAGTCAACTGTTGAGCCAACTGTTATAGATATATATAGATTTTTGTTATACTTTTAAAGTCAAAATAAAATTTTAATCTCTTTCTAGCTTAGTTTTACAAATTGTTCTCTTTATTTTATTGCACAATATGAAGCTATTAAAATGAGTATATATATTTTATCAATAATTCTGCATAAATGCCATAAATTATTATATAGTTTTATGGCTATTTTGAGACACAGGGCAATAACTTTTATGCTACATTTGTGGTCATCTGTTGTCTATCAATATTGCTCGTGTTCAATCTAAGCACTTAGCAAAATGTCACACTGACAGTGACTCGGCCCATGTCCACAGAATGTCAGTCATCAGTGATAGCATGAACTTTGATTTCTGGCCATAAAAATTGTAAATGAAACAAGGAAAAGCTCGAATATACTGCCGTTGGCTGTTGTCAGCTTGTCAGTTCGCTTGGGGTAAAATGTTTTGATAATTTCCATAGTTGTTTTTTCTGCTGTTTTCTCTGTTCAGCTAACAATTGCAGCGCGTTTGATACACGATCTGTTTATCATTTATATGGCTGAGTGAGCACAGAACTGGAGACACAGCTGCAGGTTGTTCATAGTTCAAACCGGGGACAGTTCTCCCAGTTCCCAATTCTCAGCTCCACCTGCACTCGCACAATGTCCAATCAATTGTATTCTCTGCTAGAGATTGTTGGCGGGGTTTGGCCCGATGCTATGAAGCGCAAAGTTTGCTACGCTTTTGACACGTTTGGCAAATATTTGAGCACGTCTAAAAGCGCGTAACGTTCGCCGGGGTGTTCATATTTAGACCCTGTATTTTAAAAAAGTACAAAGGGGTCTATCAAGTTGTTGCACTCGAGAAATGTATTTAGCACCCAAAAGGAAGCTTGGTAGACCCCACAAATTATATACATATCTTGATTAGGAAGACGAGAGCTGAATCGATATAGTCATGTCTGTCCGTCTGTTCGTATGAAAACCTAAATCTCGCAAACTATATGAGCTAGAGACACCATTTTTGGTATGTAGGTTCTCATAAACTGTACATTGATTTGCATGTTTTCGATTTTTACAGATTCGTAATTTTGCAGAGAAATAGCAAAGATATGCAACAGACAATTTGTTCACTGGGCAGACAGGAGAGTGGTTTGTAAATACTTGCATAGATTGCCTCTATGGATGAAAAGTGATGAATGATTATGGACACATAAAGTACAGCTTCTCCTACTGTCGGTTACGTCCGTCTGTAGCCTTCTGCCCCTTCCTTACTGATTTGCATTCAAGGCATAGACTCCGCATTCGATGTCCCTGGTTGGACGGTTGGTTGGTTGGTTGGTTGGTTAGTTGAGAGCATCCGACTGTTCAGTGGAGGAGTTGCGTGCCTGCGCGTGCTTTGGCCTGCTTCGTGGCTTTAATTAATTTTCGCTTCCGTTAACAATTTTTATGTGCGGATTTGAAATGGACAGACGGACGGACAAACGGACGAATGGAATTTGCTATGTACGGTTCAGTTGCATGTGCTGATTTCGTGTTTATGCTTTCTTTAATTTGCCACAAATAAGTATTTGAGCATTTGTATGGCCAGTCGGTCATTTGTGGCATGGAATTATTTGCCGGATACATGCGATTAGATTTCGCATTTCGCCTTAACTCGGAGGCGCGTGCAACAAGTTAATTACGCTACGATTTCAACTGCTATTCGCCATAATTTTTATAGAGATTTTCTATTTGATTATGGCCCAAATAGAACGCCATTGGGCAAATTAAATATTTAGTTGTTAAATTTGGCAAAACACTCAGTTAAATGCGGAGCAAAAGAAAGCAGAAAGCAGAAAATATAAGTATATACACCCAAAAATACATGTAGGAAAAATAAATAAGAAATTGCTAGCGGAGATGTGTACAAAAATAAGCTAAAAGTCTTTTGAAGTTGCAAAGTAAAAGCAACGGCAACGGCAACGATGGCAATAGCAACGATATAAAGTTGGCGCTTTTTGGCTTTGACGCACGTAGCTGCCGATTTGAAAGTTTGTCCTCTGCATGTGTGTGTACCAAATATATATATATTTATATATAGTATATATATGTATTTATGTGGAGCACAACAACATGGCCAGGCAAAGCCACGGCTGCCTGTCAGGCAAGCCGAAAAAGGCATCGTCTATAGCTAAAAGTCGTGCGACTTTTGCGAACCGCGTTCTCAGTTCTCAGTTCAGTTGCCTTCGCCGCTGCAGCGCTTTTATTAAGCTTATAAATTTTTTATTTAAGACTTTTTACTTTGAACGAGTTGCGGAGCTGAGGCTCGCGGGCCAGAAACTACCATATACGACACTCGTGTGACATTTATTTGAGTTTTTACTCGCATTTTTTTCACGTCCTTCTCCGGAACTTCTCTCTCCCTCTCTCTCCACGTTGCCATTGAATGCTGTCAGTTAATCATGCCCCAATTTCAGACTGAGCACTGAGCATGCATTTGCCATTTAGAAACTGTCAATGCGTCATAGGCATCATGCAATATGCAGTGCGTTTTAATAACAAAATCTTCAGTTTTACCACTGTGCATCGACTCTATCAAATCCATCAAATCCCTTTGTAATTTAATCAAATGCGCTTTTGGTTGCTTTTGCGGCAGCATTTGCCATGTTAGAACAGTTTTTATGGACTTTTTAGCGACTCATCGACAATCAAAACGCTTTTCATATAGGCTTTCAAAATTTGACACTAACAGACCGTAAAATAAAAACCATAGAAACTGTATTCTATAGCTTTATGCATATAAAAAATCTGTCTATTGCTATGACATTTTCTAGTTTAGCATTGTATGTACAACAAAACGTTGAATAGTTCATCAACTGCAAGCCTAATGTCATATTGATAAATGTATACACTATTTTGCATTCAAAGTTTCAGGCATATCAGTTTTTTTTTTAATTTTTTGTAGACCTTGGTGGTTTAAAAAACTGGGGTATCAATAGAAGAAATGAGAAAATAAATCCCTAAAAAGTTTTTTTAATATATCCATGTAACAATTCTAGAAAGTTCACCTTTAATACATGCAAGTAGCCAAGAAGTTTTCTCACATTTGCTAATAAGCAGAAGAACGTGTTACAAATTGCGCAACGTGTCGTATGCGTAATAATCATAAAGGCAAAGGCAATGGCAGGCCACGTTCGGCATGTAAATTGCTAGTTTGATCATATTTCAAAAAATTTATTAAAACCCATGCTGGAAAGAGGTGCGAATTGCTTTTGTTTTTATGCGCTTGACAACTGTCAAAATAGTTTGGCATGTGGGGATGGGGGGACTGAGCATGCATAAGTAAGGCATATATGACACCAAAAGGAAATCAATTTCCATATGCAAAAAGTTTTTAGTGGACGTGCCGGACTGGGCCGAAATCGAATTTCATACATAAAATATTCAAATTGCGTCGCATAAACATTACTTTTTTTATTCGTTCCTCTAACCGAATGCAAGTCAGAGTCGGACTATACAATTATACATGGTATATACACGATGTGTGTCCCTATGGTGTTTTACCTTTTGCGCCTTTTGCTCGCCTTCCACCTAGTGCATAAATTTTTATGTTAAAATGCCAAAAGCCATAGGCACTGTGGTGCGAGTGTAAGAGTTCGGGTTCGATCACTTAATATGTCCCGTGGCAAAAATTCAATTTGCAGCACATCCGTAGCAACAGCAGAACAACAAAAAAAACTGCAAATGGTGTTGCCTTTAATGTTCAAAAAGTGCAAATGTGCCGCATTCCCAGCTTTTCCAGCTTTTGCAGCTTTCCCAGCTGCCCCAGTTGCCACTTGGAGTCAAAACAAAGCGCAACAACAGCCCGAAAAACGAAAAAAATGCCGTTAAGCTCGCTTGGCCCTCGCTCGGAAATAAAGCGTACGATCAAATCGAGAGAACACAATCCACACCCACTTACACACACACATACACGACTTCCATTCCACACACACACACACACAGACAATGTGACATTTTGGTCAGTTTGGTTACATTGTTGCTGTTAGAGTTTTTGACCATGTTTCCATGTCGTTGCGATTGATTGAAAATTGATTTCATTATGAGCATTTGACGCATTCTACCTCGGCATGTAGAATGTAATTGGATTTGTGAGTGGCTTGTGAGTGCTCGTGAGACATTCATATTGTTTTTTAAGGGTATAATAACTTTGTGCAAATGTAACAGGCAAAAGTAGGCGTGGCAGGCCACACAACGCAAATATATTCTTGACAGAATGACAAACTGTGTCGAGATAAAAACTATACGAGTTGGAGCAGCTTAATTTGTAATATATGTAGATCGAAATACACAGCTGAGGTTTACTTGTAATTTTGAATGCCACGCCCCATTTACAACAAGCGTAATATTGAACTAGAAGATGAATATTCAAAATATACAGCATCCATCGTAAAAAGCTTCTTTAATTCGGGTTATAAATACAGAAGTTATTTAGGATAGTATACTTTGCATAAAAAGTAAGAAGAAGCATTACTGCAGCATGTTGAATAGTAAGGTGTATGGCAAACTACGTCCGACTGTAGCGTTTCGCATTTTTCTGTCCTTGTTTTTATACAGAGTTATTGTAAATTAGTTGCGGCGTTTTCTTTTTGCTCTATGCAAATTTATTTGAATTTGTCTGGCAACACTTGGCAGTTGGGACGGTCTCCACCTCGGGCCCAGTCTCGACTCGGTGGAATTTTAACAAGTAATGTTTCGGCGCCCTCTCAGCGGAATTAAGCCGCTTACGGGCAGCCGTTTGATGCTTTTCTGCTTTTGTTTTTTAATGCGATGCGTTCCGTTTCCGGTGGCAGAGTCCTTGGACGGAATATAACGATGTTGCCATTTCACTTAAGGCCGCTGCCCAAGCCGAAGCTCAAACCCAAGTGCACTTGTGCTTGCCACAAAATGGCTGTTGTCATGGCCTTTCCTTTTGGCTCTTGCCGAATATATTTAGCATAAAAGGTGTGCGAGTTGGACGGCTGCGTGTCTCGTTTCTTTTGGGGCTTGCGCTCAAGTTTTGAAGCTGTTGATATTTAGCATCAAATTCGTGGAATCCGCAACGACATTCCGAGGTGTCAGCTTTAGGTTTGTGCTAACCGCAAAGTGCACTGGCTGCATTTGCATAATGCCAAGGACTCTGGCAATGCAAATGAGTACAAATTAAATGTGACCGAAGTGCATTAAGCACACTTTGAAATAGCATATTTAATAGAAAATATGACTTGACTCTCAGCAAACCTGGACTCAACTGATAAACAAACCTACACAGAGACGTAGATAGAGCTTCAACTAACACTGATTAGAGATGGAAACCCGTAAGCGAAGGCAGAAACAACCGCAGGTGGAGTGCATTATGCAGCCGGATAAGCTGCTGGCGCTGGAAGGTCTTTTCCGGAATACGGATAACTTCTGGTCTACGGGACAGGAGACACAGCTTTCCAAATTGAGCGGATACGACCGTTGTCTGGAGCCCCTGATCAACAAGGGCATGATGTTCTCCTACCGGGAACGACAATTGCTCTGTCTGCACGGTCGATTGCCCTTGGCAGTACGCACGATGGAGCAGCAGCTGATGGCCTGCGAACGTATGCTTAATATGTGTGGATCAGATCGGGCAAGGTATCTATTTCTGCTCAACCTAGAAGCGGAGCAGCCTGTGGTTTTCTATCGTTTCGTGATGAGCGATCCGTTCAAAAACATGAAACACTTCATGAACATAAAGGCCGCTGCGGATGCGCATCATCTGACACTTTTCACAGTGCTCCGGAGTATGTTTATCACGCCCCAGGATCGCGGTCACATCTTCGAGCTGCTGCAAAATTGGCCAAATTACCATCTTGTGCGCTGCGTGATTGTCAGCAATGGGCGTTGCGTGTCCGGTTTGGGCGATAACGGTTTGCCCGGGGCTAGTTGCGTGCACTACATCAACTACTCCAACATTATATACGGCGGCATTTATCCCTCGTGCTGTTTGCCCATCATCCTGGACGTCGGCACCGACAACGAGAGGCACCTGGATGCTGCCTCCTCGTATCCGGGTCTTAAACAGAAGCGTATCTCCGATGCCGAGTTCGATGAGCTCATGGACGAGTTCCTGGTGGCCGTCATACGGCACTTTGGATCACGTTGCATCGTGCAGATGAAGAATTTCCACATGAGCGAAGCCCTGCGTCATCAGCCGCTGGGCGAACGACAATGCCTGCTGGTAATGGATGCGCAGTGCAAAGGAGCCGTTGGCCTGGCCGGCGTCATGGCTGCCCAGAAAATCACGCAGAACTGCCTAAAGGACAACCGAATACTCTTCTATGGATTAAGCATTGCCAACATTGGGATGGCGCGTTTGTTCATCGTTCAGCTGAAGCGCATGGGCCTGAACGAGGCGGCAGCCATGGAGCTTGTCTGGTTCTGTGATCAGCAAGGTCTCATCGTCCACGAAAGGTGCGAGGTGCCCGAGCAGCTCAAGGAGTTCAGGCGGCATCATGCGCCGATCGACAATCTTGTGGATGCCATCAACGCCCTCAAGCCGCATGTCTTGGTGGGTGGCAGCATGGAGAAGGGTGCGTTCACCAAAGAGGTGCTGAGGGCAATGCAGAACAGCACCAAGCACCCAATCATATTCACCATATCGCGTCCGGTGGAGAATATCGAGTGCACGGCTGAAGATGCCTTTGTCTACACCAAGGGCAGCTGCATATACTTCTCGGCCAACGAGCTGCCGGCTGTGAAGTATGCCAACAAGTGGTATCAACCGGGCTTCTCCCACCTCAACTATCTCAGCCCGGGCATAACACTGGGGGTTCTGCTTTCCGGCATGCACAAGGTGCCGGATGAGACATTTTTGGTGGCAGCCGAGCGTCTCGTCAATCTGGTCTGGCCCAATGACTTGGCCAAGCGGAATGTCTTTCCGCCGCTGCGTAAGCTGCAATGCATCAATTTGCAGATAGCTGATGCAGTTTTCAACTATGCCTATCGACGTCGTCTGGCCACGCTCCGGCCGGAGCCCAAGAACTCCATGCACTATATCGAGAGCAAGCTGTACAGGGCGAATTTCGATGATGCCATACCGCAATTCTACTGCACGAGCGAACAGATGATTGGCACCTCCGAGTCGGCAAAGAACTACAAGGCATAGAGCTTTGCGCATACCCTGTATTTATCAGTTCAATTATTAAGCACACAAATTACACAGGTTGCCACTAATGGCGGCATGGAGCACATGGCACACACATCTTGCAACAGTCGCAGTTGCAGAAAGTCAGAAAGCCGCAAACCTGTAATTTCAATGCGGCCTGCCTGCATCGAGAGTCCTCATAGAATTGCAGTCTAGTCACAGCCAGAGGCCAATTAGCTGCATGCAATTTTCACATGTCAACCCAGATACACTGACAAAAAAATAAAGCGAAAGCGGTGTCCAAATTTCATTGAGTTCTTTATACTTACGCAAACTAATTTCCTCAGTAAAGAGCATTTTTTATTTTCTTATTTTCAAGACAGTTTTAAATTCATTGCCCTAATTAATCTGAAATCATTTTATATTATCTGATTTATACATAATTTTTCTAAGTGTAGTAGAGTTGTTTGTGAGTGTGTGCTGTTGACCTGCGGCAGGAGTTAAAAACTATTAAAAACAACAATCCCAATTGCAGTTGTATTGTGTAATAAATTGAAACAACCACCGGAAAATTGCATAAAACAAAGCCGCAGCCAAAAGGCAGCCAAATTAAATTGCAGACATATCAATGTACAAGTGTGTGTATCTGTGTATGTGTGTGTGTGTGTGTGTGTGTACCTGTCAATGACAGACACACCACTGGGGAGCACATTTTGTGTGTTCATTCCTTTGGGTTTCATTTCATTTATATGGATGACAAATGAAACACATTTGGTCAAGCTCAATGCTCCGTTTGCAGGCAATTTATTTAGTCAAGTTAACTTCCACTAGCATGCATTATAATTGATGTATTGAGCTTATAATTGATATGCGGAGACAAGTGTACACTGAGAAATTGTAAAATTAAAAAATTATTATTTTTCAGTGAATTTTTTTTATAATTTTGTTTGATTTTGCGATTGATGAGAATCTTTCTGACAAGCCGAATTTATTTATTAATTGTTCTCTAAATCTTATTAAAGTCGAGCCCAGATTATTTCCTTTTTTGTTCGATTTATTTTCATCTTACGACAACTTGAAGTTGCCTTTAAAGCAGCCACAGAAAATGTCTCCCTAAGCATTGCATGCCCCTATTAACTACCTACAGACACCTTTATGAATAGATACTTACAGTGGAACGTACTTAGCGTCGCCATCGTCAGCTGGGAGCAGCAGCTGTAAATGTTTAATATTTCTTCGACTTAAGCCCCGGACACAATACACAACTGATGCCGTTGGTTGGCTGAAGGTGAAGTTTGTCAAGTGTGCTGCGACCATAGATAAAGTATCTGCTTCAAGGGCAGATACAGTATCTTTAAGTGGTAGGCTCGTATAAGCTAAAAATTTAACAAGTTGTAGATATAAACGAAGGTTAACAAAGTTGCCAGAGCAACTATCTTAATACAAATGTATCTCATTCGTTTATCGTTTTCCAATTTTCCTATAATAAAACACATCAGGCATTTCTATTAAAGAATCTTATCACATTTATTTACTGCATTTTTTCTCATTATGTTTACAGCTAAGTTGTTTTGTTTAATTGTAGGTTTTGTCATAATTTGTATTATTATTAATCTGATTTCATTATCTGAAATATTTAGATAGCTCATGATGCGTTACTCTGGGCAGCTGGGTTTCTTTTGTTTTGTTTTTACGTTTACGTTTTTTGTTTAATAATAATTTCACGTATTAAATATTCTTGAAATATTCATTATAGTTTATCATAGACAGAAAACTGTATACATACATATATGCAAATGTATTTGTAAGCGCGAATTATGTTTATTGTTTGAATACTTTGTAAAACGGGGATTTTTCTTTTGTTTTTCAATTTTTTCCATTACGTCTTTGTTTCGTTTTTTTTGTTTTATTTTTTGCCCATACGCTGCGATTAATTTTATTTGAATTTTTACAAGGACCTTTTTTATTAAACTATTTTAACTATATAAAGTTATATGTGTATATATATTGTGTTTATTTTAAATTTGTAATTCATTAGTTTTTGTATTTTGTATTTTATTTATTTATGCTTTTTTTATTTTGTTACATTTTTATTCAATTTGCTGACATTGCAATTTGCCTGGTTTATCGGGTCATCGTACATACTCTTTAATATAGTTTTTAGTATTTATTTGCTCAACATCATGTGATTGTCATACAAAACATTTCACATAATCCATGAATTATTTACATTAAATCAAAACTCAACTGTGACTACATAAAGCAAAGGAAACTTGTGGAACAAGTTAGAAGCTCAGAGCATTAGAGTGTGTACTAGCTGACAAAATACAATACAAATAGTTTTAGTTTAGTATCTTTTGCTCATTTACAGTGGATAGATTCGAGTACATAGCTACAAGTTCTGCTTGGAAACATTAAAAATTTCTTGCCGTTGTTTTTTTTTCTTTACTGAGAAAACCTTTAGAAAAATATTTGTATTAATTTTACGCGTACTATATATTTATAAAAGTACATTATCGCAATGTATGTACTTGGGCTTTTCTTCCTTTTGCATCGCCAATTGAGCATGGCTTTAACTGTTCAGAGAGAAGCGTTTAGTTTTCCATGTGTTGAATACTTCGATATTTTGTCAATGTCAGGGAATGGGAAAGGGGAAGTTGGGGAGCCTATGGTGCTAGTTGTAATGGGTTTCCCTTATTTCGGAGTACCTTGCATTCTTCAATGCAACTTTAATAAACATTACTAAAATGTATTTGCCACACCAGCTGACTTAAGCTACGATTAAATACTATATGCTATAATAATTATGTATGTGTGTGTGAGAGTGTGTGTGTGTGTGAGCATGTTGGTCTCCATGTGTATGCATATATTGCTTATAGTAAACATCAGGCTAACGCGCATTATCTGTACAAGGACGGCTGAAAAAGCCATCAGCGTGTTTCTTTTAGCCGCAAAAAACTTGTTAAAATCATAAGCTAGATCTGAATAAAATATGAATGAAACGAATCAAATGAAATGAAACGAATTCAAGTCAAGTTCCAGCCTGCATGAAATATTCAATTTATTTATTGATGCCAAGAGCGAGACATGAAACTAATTTCTATGCTATTTCCTATTTGTGATAGACCTAAATGCCATGGATTTATATATATGTACAAATCGGACTTAACCTAAAGACCATAGCCTGCAGTTGGGCTGTGCGCATCATGCAATATAATTATATAGTATATAACTATTGGCAATATCTTTTGAAAATGTTGGTTCCATAAAATACAAAAAGTACGCCAGAGCTGTGTTTGTATTCTATACTACATAAGTTGTTTAGTATCTATGGCCTATTTATACATAGTTGCTAGACTAATTAGAATTAAACAAATATTGCTAGTTAATATACAAATTCGTTTAAGATTTTTTTGTCATTCCCATGGCCAAGCGACGCGATCTCTGCTCGAAACTTATACACAAAATATACACAAACTCAGACTCAGACTCCGACTCTGGCAAATAAATGTTCGTTGAGCTCAATTCGAATGAATAATTAATAATTAATAATTATAAAACTATTTCGTCATGTGTGTGTGTCATGTAGGTGGTTCTCTTTATCGATATACATGTTTAATGAGTTAGTTAAGTCTTAGCATATGCGATAATAATGTTTTCTTGATTCCGCTTTGAGTGCTGGAAATGCAGTAGAATTCGAAATAGAAATAGTAGATACTCTCTGTGCTATGTATGTATGTAAAACCGTATTTTCCATTTTCATTTGATGGCAGGATCCTTTTGTTAGTAACTTTTCACGTTTACTTCTCTCACGCTTGATACTGGCTAGTTCTTATTGTTGTCTGTATTTGATATTTGTCAATGAATGCCAAAAACGAAGAGCATTAAACAATTTCGATTGCTATATAAGTGTGTGTGTGTGTAAATGAAGCAAACCCATTGAAAACATATGGAAATATTGTCTTTCAAAAGCTTAAAAATTTCAGTCTTTGTAGTTTGGTTGCTCGGCTCTAGCTCTAGCTCTTGTTCTTGTTCTTGTTGTTGTTCTTGGTTTTGATGATGATGTTGTTGTTGTTCTAGTCAGTTCTCAACTGCTTTGCATTTCATTTGCTGGCTGTGGAAGGGAATAAAAACAACACAGCAGACATTAGTACATCAATTCAGGGCAGCACTCTCACAGTTCTCTCCACAACTTACTTCAACTAGCAAATTTAGAAACTAGCAGTACACATGGCAAGCACAAACACCAAGGTGGAAATGTACAATTGATGGCCAAAATTGGGGCGCACGCCCGCCGACAAGAACTCAAAGCTGTACAAGTACTCTAAGTGTGGGCAGCATATCAATTTTTTCATGTTTTCAATAGGTTTAGAGGAGAGGTACAAGAGGTTGAGAAAGGCCATACGTTAATTTAAGTTTCGGGGTTTTTAACTCAAGAAATGTACACTTATACGACAGCTTGGCGCACGGGGCGTATACTTACTTCTGGGTCAGACCAAGGCGTCATTGCTGAACACGTCGTTGACATGTTTGCCATTGCTGGTGGTAGGCGCCGTCTTATCCTTGAGCCCGCATTGCTAAACATTTAATTAGACAGAGAGAGAGAGAGAGAGAGCACAAGAAACCAAAAATTAATTTCGTTAATTGCAACATGGAAATTGTGCGATTTGCATGAAAAATTAATTAAAAACAATTAATGCCAGCTGACGTCGAGCTGCCGACTGCCAGTTGTTAAATGTATATTTAATTGTTGTAGCACTTGTAGTATTACCTCCTGCTTGGCCTGCCACTGTTTCATGGCCGATTTGTATTTCTCGAACTCGTTGCACCAGTGCGAGTAGATCTTCTGGTAGTCCTGTTTCTGTGATGGCGGCGAGCATCTGCACAGCGAGAAAGAATTAAGAATTTCGTGGTTAAAACTGTGCCTTTTTAAATTAATAATAACCTTAGAAGTGTACCTTATTAAAGAAATAAATCTTTATTTAAGCTTAAGCAAACTTAAAAACTAAACAAAATAAATTAAAAGAAAAAAAAATTTTTTTTTTAATTATAAGTACAAATATTAGTTCTTAAAATGTTTATGCTTATTTGAAATTTCATTCTTGTATCCAGAATTTTTGCTTAGCCAATTTAGTTCACATTTTTTCGCGCTGTGTGTTGGCAAGCGGGGCATAAGTTATCGTGAATTGAACATGCAAAAGTCGAAAACTTTTGAACAAAATGCGCACAACTTTCTAATTGCAGCACGGATATTTTGACGCTCCAAGCGCCAAATTTAATTGCCAGCCGAGGAGTGGGAAAACTGGAAGAATCACAAGTACTCACCTGTGCGCATCGACTGTAACGCCATAGCTGCATAACAGGGTGCCATCCAAGTAGCTATCATATCGTCCGCCATCGCCCTCATTCACCGCCAGCAGGACCAGGCCGCCCTCATTCGTTTCAATGTATTTGGTGGGCGTGTAGCGCACCTCGTAGCTGTCAAGAGAGGGGAGAGTGCAAGAGATGGGGAGCAAAATAAGCAGATTTTCTATTTTCACTTTGGTTGGGAAGCAGAAGAAAAGTGTGTCTCTCTCGCATTGGAAACGCACAATAAAAATCAATATAAAATGTGTGAAACTTTTGGCAGTGCCAAGCTGGAAACTTTTTCCATTACAGACAGACTATTACTTCAGACATACAGCAGGCATTTGCCTCCTTGGAGCTTCAATGCGCCAAAAAGCAGACTTCAACAACATTTTAAAGTGTCAATTTACCGCAGCATTGGCAACGCCAGCGCGTCAAAGTTTCGTTTACACTTCCGATTTCATTATTTGCTTTCAATTTTCATTGCTTTGGCTCTTTAAGGCTGTCTCCAAGGAGCTCACAGCGCACTGTGCACAGCTCGCCATTTGCCATTTGAGCACACTTTTATGGCATACTTATTTGTGGATTAAATTACAGCCAAAACACTGAAACACCCACCGTCCCTTCTCCGTCGAGTGATGATACCAGCGCGTCTGCTTCTTCCTCAGCACATCGGGCATTCTCACAAAACAGGACAAATGCAGCGTCTGGCCATAGGAGGAGGTCACCCGCTTTCTCAGCACACTCGTGTCGCATATGCCCGACGTCTCATTGGCCACATCCTGCAACAGGCCCAGCTGATAGGGCCGACAGGCATTCACCTCCTTGTCCCAGCCACAATAGGGATCTGCCACACAGCGGAAGCAGCTGTCATACCGTCTGGCACACATGGCCAGATCGATTTGCTTCACCTGATGGTCCGTGGCCAGATACAGCGAGCCCGTCTTCTGGCTCAGCGTCAGCTCCCGAATGGGCTCATTGCGAGGCGACGCCTCAAAGATGTCCACCAGATTAGAGTGGCGCTGGCCGTAGTGCATGAACTGCACTATCTTGTAGATGTGCCCCGAGCTGGTGGCCACAAAGTACACCAGAAACTCCTGGTTCAGCTTGTCAATGCGGATTCTGTGGGTAAAGAAAAACAGAGAAACAAATAGAGTCACATAACACGCGACTTGGGCGAATTTTTATATTCTTTATTTTATTTGCTTATGTTTTTATACCCTGCATTGCTAAAGGGGCATATTAACTTTGTAAAAATGTATGTAACAGGCAGAAATAGGCGTGGCTGATTTGTTCTTAAACTTGCCAATCTCAGCTCACCTCAAAGATACAGACAATAAATTTGAAACGTAGTTAGCTGTACACCATGTGCAGATTCAGTTTATTTAATCACAAATCAATAAAAACTGTTTTACTAAAAAACTGTTTGACATTGTAGATTGTCATTCAGAATATATATTTGATATCTTTATACTATTATACACTGAAAATTTCATTGCCATTGGTTAAAGAAAACCAAACTTATTAAAGAAACAACATTGCATGCTTTGTCTCGCTTTCTGGCAGTGCGGCCATAAAAGCGTGTTTCAGCAAAACAGCAAAAGTAATCAGCAGCACTTTTACTTCTTCTGCTGTTGATAGCGTCCGACTGCAGCTTTTCCGAATGTCTTATTTTTTGTATTTTTCTGCAAAACAAAACGTTTAACTAAAAGCATATCCTGCGGCGTATTGCTCATAAGTTCCGGAGCAAGGAAAAAGAAAAAGAAGCCAGAGCAAAAACATTTTTGCTGTCAGTTCAGCGAGTGCTTCCAAATGTCAGGAGTCTGTGGCCAGCACAGAGAGTGCACTGTATAAACTTGGCAAATGTCAACAGGCAACAGACACGAATGCGGCCAAATTCACATAGATACTCACACACACACACACACACAAACATGTGTGTGGCGCTAATGAATACATTTACACATTTTCCATTACACATTTTACGCTTTGTGCCTTTTACTTACTTGTCGACGACGAGACGGGTGAGGATGACGTCTCGTTTGTAGAACACCGGATTGCCAAATTCATGATCGACCGCCTTGTCCATTAGCGGATGTTTGCGTATGAAATTCAACACGGAGTCCGGCAGCGTGGCGGTGTCGTTGTGGCATGTGCCCGGACGTGGCTCCGGCACTTTGGAGTTCAGCACGGGCAGCCAGGCGCTGTTCGATGTGGCCTGCTCCTTGAACTTGCCTAGAGAGAGAGGGAGTACACAATGCCAAACGTATTTTATATGGAGTAGTGCATAAAAGTGCAGTCCCCCAAAAAGTATGCTATGGTAAATTTATGTGTGTCAGCGCTGTGTGGCAAATGATAAATGGGCGGAGCTCTTGGCGCTGATTTGTGGCCACAAGCCACAGGCGCAGAGTCTGGCCAACAGATAAAAAAAAAACAAAAAAACAAAAACCACAACAAATAACAAACTGCTCAAACTACTAATTGCACACGGATGCAGTTGGAAAATTGTTCACGATTCAAGAAAATTTACTTATTAACATAGAATTTGAAATATATTCAAATGTAAATATTTCCTGAAAAATTCTATAGTCTTTATTACAAAAAATTATATTATAAATTTCCCAAATATTTATTTTAAATTGCTTTTATTGAATTCTATAATTAAATGTGTGATAGTTAATTAATTTAAATGAAATTAAAGCTCTTCAATTATTTTATTTGCATTAAATTTTATGTAATTTGAGCAAATCAGAATTCAGGTTTTTTTTTCCAAAAACTAGTCTAAAAATGTAACAATTTTTATCTGATTTAATTGTAATAAAACACAGACACAAACTCAGACAGACGCCAGACAGATCGAGCTCGGCAGCAAAGTGTTTGGCTGCATTATCATTTGCTTTTCATAATTAATTGCTTTGGCTCTGTGGCATTTGTAGCACATATAATTTGGCATAAAACTGTGTCTTGTGTGCATGCAACATGGCCGCAAACATTCCATAATGAATTTTAAGTATATGCCAGATTTTTTACTGCCACTTGCCTGCAGGCGCTGTGTCTGCGTCTGTCCTGCTGTCCGTCCATCCGTCCGTCTGTCTGTCTGCTGGCACACACACACACACACATCTATATATATGCCAGATTTTATATATGTATGGTATAAATAGGTTTTTCATGGTGTTAATGAACTTTGCAACAAAGTGTGCGCACAACTTTTGCTGATTGGCGCTAGTTGAGTCTGTAGTCTGTCAGCTGTCTCCGAAATGCGGGTACTCATGCTGCCTGTTTATGAATAACTATTTGAATGTGTGCACGAAATCATGTTTTTGCAGTCATGCCACAAGAATGTTTTACTTTGTCAGCGCAAATCAAATTCAATTTGTATTTTGCCAACGGAAATGAATTTTCCCAGACGTCAGTGTGCAAAATCTATGTTGTTATTACTTTTTTGTGGCATGCAGAAGTCATGCGTAGTATTTTGGCAGCATGCAGATTGCATAATAATCAGCAGAAAAACCAAAATATAGTATATAAGCACATACATATATAGTGATTTAAATATGACATGCGTTGCAAGTGGCAAGTGGCAAGTGGCAAGTTGCATGCCAGCGATTTGCAGACTGCATCTGATGTGGCATTACAAATTGCATGCGTCTTTGCGTGTGGCAAGGGGCAGCGCACGTTGGGGCGTTGTTAGCACCTGTCACGCATATCTTGTTACCGTTAGCCGAGCAGCACGCCATTTTGTGGCAAATGTTAAAGCATTTAAAGCCGAGCAGCAGGCCGAGGCAGAGTCGTGGCAACAACTCCCCTCGCACACGCCAAGGCCCATCAATTCAGCGCGCGCCATTTAACGCTAAAATGCCAAGCCGGGAGAGACATAGACGGGGGGATGGAGAGAGGGGGCAAACAGGTATGCACACACATACACACACACACCTGCAGGCAACTGTGAGTGTAATTTCTTCCGGCAGCTGCAGCCCAACGTAATGGCGAACGCTGAAAGAAGTCAAACGTAGCCACATGCACGTCCGTAAAAATGGCGCCGCAGAGAATTATTGCCAATGCAATAAATCTCATGCTCACACACACACGCAAGCAAACATTCTCACACACACACACATAGATGCCCCACCCACTAACCTTCAAAGGCCGCATTGATATCTCTTATATCGTAGCTGCAGACGGCGGAGCCAATCAGTCCGTTCGTATTCGTTGTGAATGTGGCATAGAACTTGGTATCATCGTTGGGCATCTTGTAAACCGATTGAATCTCGTTGAAGTAGAACGGAAACTCGCTGGAGATGCTGCAGTTCATGCGGGCCTTTAAATACGTGGCCCAGTTCTGGCTGATCATGTACTTGCCACCGCGATCGTTCTTGCACACACGTGCCACACGCGAGTAGACCGCCTTGCCACAGTTGATGTACTCCACGGCGTGCTCACGGAAGAAGAAGTACACGAAGTCGCCAATGTCGAAGGAGCCCACAAAGTTTGGTTCTAAAGGTAGAAGGGAATTAATTAAAAAATTTAATAATATTTAATTGTTTTTTTTTTTCAAAATAATATTAAAATAGCTTCAACTATTATGATATATAATTTAATTTTTAAATACAATTTTAGTCTATTGATTTTCAAAAGTAAATCTACCAATTATCGTGCATAAATTAATTTTGTAATTTTTTAAAAATATTTTTGAAAACAATATTTAAAACAATATTTTAAAACAATTTTGAAGTTAATTGTGCGAAGCTAATTTTGAGTAACAAATTTCTCAAGTTAGAAAATTTTTGCTAAAGCCCAAAGCTTTCTAGAAGCCTTTATAATTCGATGCGATATTGTTTATTTTTTCAGCGTTTCATTTTATTTGTACTTTCGGAATTTTGTAAAAAATATATATTATATTTTACCTAATATTTCAAATTATATTTTATATTATATTCACAAATATACACACTTATGTTATCAAAAATCTACATACTGTCCAATAGTTTGGAATCGTATTTAACGGTACGTTTGAAGTTGGCCTCCTTGCGTCCATTGGTGAAGTTGTACAGATCCGAGCGGAATATAACGGAATCGGCCTTGGTGAACTCGGCATTGGTGCCGGCGTACTAAATAAGTTGAGAAAGAGACAGAGAGAGAGAGAGAAAGAGAAAAAGAGAGAGAGAGAGAAGCAAAGGCAAATGGATTATAGACGTTGTCTGTGCTGGATCGCAGGCAATGCAGGCAAATTAGCGCCAAATATTCGGGAAATTTGATTTTCTCAAGGCAAAGGGAAAGCCAGAACACGCACGCAGTGAAGAGCAAGAGATGAAGCCGGAGAGAGAGAGAGAGAGAGAGAGAGACTCTCACACATATATGCTAGCACACACAGGCACGCACACAATTACGCGTAAAGTGTAAGCACGTGCCTCAGACCCGATTCTCTTAGCCAAGAATTGCTCTATGTGTGTATGTGTGTGCGTGTTTGTGTGTGTGTTTGTGTGTGTGTGTATGTGCCTCACTCTAATTTAATTTCAGCTGCTTTATTGCGACTCTTTTAAATTTCTTGCCATTTGGCCTGCCATAGAACTTTGCTTTCGCCTCCTCCAGTACAGTTTTCACTCGCTCCTCCTGCTTATTCCCACTCCCGTTCCCGTTCCCATTCCCTTTGCCAATCCCCTTTCCCTTCCCCTTCCCATTCCCTCTTTAGTCAAAGTTCCATTCCCCAAAGCGTTTCGCTCCCCATCTACCACTTCCTACTTTCAACTTGTTTTCGCCCTTTGCCTTCACTTTACTTTTGTAATTTTATTACAATTGACATTTTTCGTTTCGTTCTCTCGCCGTTTCTCTGCTCTGCGCTTTGTGTGTGTGCGTTTCCTACACTTTTTCCTTTTTTCCGTTTTCTTATGCCTTCTGTTGGTTTTATTTTTCTTGGAGACTTGAACTTACCAGCGCTGGCAAACCAAAGGGATTTCCGTTTTCCACATAGACGGCGGTTGAGTTGTCAGCAGGATCGTAGGGACACTTGCCAATGCCCAACCCAATGCCGGGCACGTACTGGGATCTGGGTAAATGTGTTAAGTTGGCCTGTGAGATGGAGATGGAGATGGAGAGAGAAAGAGAGAGAGAGAGAGAGAGAGAGGGAGAAGAGAGAAAGGTAGAGCGTGTAAAGCGCATTAGTTGAGTTTAATTTTGGCATTTGCCATGGCTGAAGGCAAAATTAACTTCCAGCTTGACTGACGTCCACAATTAGACCAAACGCCGGGCGAAGGTCTCTGAAATAACCTTAACCCTTTGCTGGCTATGGGAGTTGGCTCTGCTCACATCGGTTACTCACATTTATGACATAATCCTTGGGGTTGTGCGCATTCGTGCCGCACACATACAGCCGATGTCCATTGAAGTTCATGGGCTGAATGACACGTATGTGGTTGCGGCACTCCACCTTCTTGTTGTGTGCCCAGAGTCGGATTTTATTGGCGTGTTGTTGTTGTTGTTGGTTTGGTTTTTGTGATTCAATACAATATAAACAATAGTTAAAGCAACAAAGATAATTGTGTTTATGTCATGTACAAAGAATAGATAAAGATGGGAAGGCAATGCATAAGTTTCGTACATCGAGATGAAGGCCAAAATTTCATTTCATTTTTTGCTCTCGCATGCAACTCTAATCAAATTTCGCTTTGATGTGAGAAATCATAAGGACAACAGTGTTAAGAAGCCATGTTTAGTGTATGGAACCTACCTCGCGCTTGCCCTTGGACACACAGTTCAGTATATCGGAACCAGTGGGTTCCAGTATTAGAACATCGCGCTGCAAATAAGAATAGGAAAAATATAAAAATTATTATTTATTTCTTACATTCAACTAAGGTATGTACATTTTTAACATGAATGAATGTTGAACGTTAATATAAAAATGTTCAAGAATATACATTTAAAGGAAAATTCGTCATTTTGTTTAATTAAACTTCAATGGTCATAACTTCTCCAACTCTCAAACTATCTCAACCGATTGAACTTGGTCGAAACTCAACCGATTTTTAATCGTTGTGGTTTTTTATAAATTATTTGAACAAATACAGAAAAAATATCATTAAAGGGAAGCATATTTCGTTTAAATTTAGAAATCATTAACTGTGCAAAATGTATACAAAACAATATAAAAATGTTTTCAAATGATGTACCTACATTTCGACACGCCTAAGAAATATTTCAAAAGTTTATTGAAAGCGTGATAAAATTTCACGCTTATCAAAAAGTCGACGCGACGGAAGAAAAAGAAAACAACAAAGCAACGCGAGCAACAATTGAAGCGGAGAAGTATAGAAGTGTGTGTGTGTATACACTGAGTGTGTGTGTGTCTACCAAATACACAAAACACGTACAATCAAGGCGCACATCTCATGTGGCTCTCTCCCACACACACACACACACACATTCGTATATATTAATATTTGTTCTTTTGGCTTG
This sequence comes from Hypselothyrea guttata, assembly GCA_035045125.1. Taxonomy (NCBI): domain Eukaryota; kingdom Metazoa; phylum Arthropoda; class Insecta; order Diptera; family Drosophilidae; genus Hypselothyrea; species Hypselothyrea guttata. The sequence goes on from JAWNNJ010001381.1 coordinate 321,562, forward strand.
CTCTTATTTTCCATTGTTATTGTTATTGTTGTTGGTATTTCACTCACGTTGAGCATTTGTTTATTTAATTCGATTTTCGCCTGCACTTGAATTTTGAACGCCAACGCGAAAAGCACAAAAAAATTAGAAAAAAAGCAGCAAAGAAAAACTGAAAGCAGAAAACCGAAAACCGAAAACAACTTTGGCAATTTCCAAAGGCAACTTTGGCATTGTCGCACGTTTTCGATAAATGCCCGATTTTTTGTTGTGCTTTTGTTAATGCGAATTCCTTTGGCAAATCAACGAAAGTTATATAGAAATCTGTAGAAATGACACACTTTACGGCCGGCCATGTGAACACACAATATCCTGTGCTGGCTGACAGTTTGCTTGCCTCACTGACTACGCTTCTATATCTATGTCTATATATATATATATCTATCGCAATCCCTAGCCATCCCTAGCTCCTAAAGGCGCCACTCGCAGCTCTAAGTGCTGTGAATCAACTTGAAACGCAATTTGTGACGGTCGAAGCGTAGCTCTAGCACAAATAATTGCTGTTGAAAGCTTTGGATGGCAGGCTGCTCCTGCCTTTTCTTCTGCATCTGCTGATGGGGCAAAGAATAACTCAAAAGATGTGGCAAACGGCAGAAAATGGTTTGTCCAGTTGCAAGTGCAAGTGGCAAATGGCAACTGGTAAATGCGAATGCCACAACGAAGACGAAGACGAAAGCGAGTGCAAATGCGAATGCGAATGCGAGTACGCAGACGAATACCAATGCAATGAACTTGAAACGGAAACGGATATTGATAGTTCAAGACGAAATCATTAAAGTGCAATTGTGTGCCTCCCCTCTCCATTCGCCACTCTCCCCTTCTGCTGTTTCCATTCCATTCCCAGAACGGATGTGCCAAGAGAGCACCAAGAGCCAGCGTAGTACCATCAAAAAAGTTTCGATTTGGCTAGCAGTTCCGAGTATCGTAAATTCTAAATTCTTTGCGGTCTTAAATAACTTTAGCTGCGTCTGCATTCTTTAAGAAATCGCAAATATATTTAATAGCAAATTGCCTGAAACTGTCGTAAATCTCTTAGGATATTATTGTTGATTCATGGCTAAGGCGAAATAGTTGCTAGAGTTTGTTAAAATACGAAATTCTTTGGCATGTTTTGTATAAATAGAAATATTAGTTGGTATATAAAATAAATATATATTATTTTATTGTATATATTTAGTTTTGAATTTGAATAGAAATTCTATAAAATAAAGTAATTGAATTTAATTTAAATTGATATTTTATTCAATTTTATTTTTTCCTTGTTTATGACTGCTTAAAATTTTGCCTATTTAATAAATTTATAGCCAATGTTGTAAAAGAAGACTCTTGTATTTCTGTGCGTTTGCTTAGAATTGGTTTGTTTAGAATTTCTGTATAAATATGAAATTCCTTTGACGCAATATTCGCACTTATGAATGTTGACATAAATTGCAGCAGGATTTTTGTAAACAATTTGTAATGATTTAAAATGCTCTGGTACATGAAATGGAAATGCTGCATAAATAGGTGCAGAGCGAAAGACAAGTGTGAATGTATGAGTGTGCGTGAATGAGTGTGTGTGAGTGAGTGTGTGAGATTGTGTGCGTGTGTGTGTTTGAGAGTGTGTTAAGAATATGTCACAAAGTGCATGAACGTAAGCAAACCGAACTGCAGCTCGGCAAACCTCTTCAACATCTGGCCAGGTGTAAAGCCTGCCAGTGAGTATGACAGCTGTGCATGTGTGAGTGTGCACATGTGTGTGTATGTGGGTGTGTCTGACTGTGTCAACAACTGTGTCTGTCTGTCTATCTGTCTGTACATGTGTATGCTTGTTTCTCAGTCTCTCTGTCTGTCTGGCAAGCAACACTCAAGTGTCTCTGAGTGTGTGTGCATTTACATCTGCTCAGCCTTTATGTTTTTTTACGCTTTTCTCTTCCCTTTTCCCATTTCCCTTTTTCCTTTTGCATTTTGCCTTTGCTGCAGTCAATTGACATTTGCTTCACTTTCACTTTTACGTTTGCTTTTGGCCCGACGTGTTTGCACTTACCTCGCATATGGATTGACTGATGTTGCGCAGATTCAAGCGAAAGATGCGATCCCTGCAAATAGATAATGAGAAATATATGAGGCGCTTGTTTCTTCACTTTTCCCCCCGATGTCCCGATGTCCCGTTAAGTTCACGCTGAGCCCACAATCAGCACAAGGGCATGACACAATGCCAACGTGGCGCAGTTTGTCATGTTGTCGATGGGCCCAAGGCAGAGATACGATACTTCGCCTTTAAGCAATTGAAATTATTTGTTTTGCTCGGCGTATGGTTGAAAAATCGTTTCGTTGCATGCCACAGTCAGGTGGCTGCCACCTGCCACATGCCACATGCCACCTGCTAGGCTTATTGCAGTGGCTTCAGTGGCTTGTGATTGATTGATTGATATATCGATGTCGCAATATTGCGTCTGTTTCCGCACCCGCTGCGCCAACTTAAAGCGCCAGACACATTGCCAGCGCCACTTTCCGGCCACTCCAAACTTATATTTTGTGTGTACGGCGAAGGGGGAGAAGGGGGTGTGCTCTATGTAGTTTGCTGGCAGAGTTTAGGCGCCGGTCCTTAACAACTCGCAACCATTAATCTTCATTTCCAGTGGAGCCAGTCACCGATGATGCCTTCCCTCCCCCTCCCCTAACAAAAACCGAGCTGTGGCTGCGTTGGAAAAATGGCGCTCGAGTCAAGTGGTAATTTTGGTTACTTTGTTTCGACTGTTGTCGGTGCAGGCAAGGGGGGCAGGCGGGGCGGGCAGACCACAACTGTTAAAATGCGGCCATGTTCAAGTTGCGGGCAGACAAATGAGCAAACGACGGACATTGTCAAATTTAGCTGGAGGGAACTAGCGGGCCCTACTTTGACCCATCGACCCGTCGACCCGACCTGACCCTAACGGCGTACCCCAAGCCGCACGTCAGGCATTAATTCATAATTATGTATGCCGACAGTGTTGCCAACAAACTCTCAGCTGGCTGCATGAAATATGCGGCAGAGCAGCGCAGATTTTTGAAGTAGCCGAAAACCCAACCGGAAGTTCACACAGTCAGACCGGAAGTTTGTAATTAACGCGTTCGTTGCGACGACATCAAGTGCTGCAACTGAACTTGCTCCTCAAAGTTGGTTTGTCTATCTGTCTTTCTGTCTGTCTGTCTGCCTGTCTATGGCCTGCCCCTCGGTTTGTCTGCTTCGTCTGTTTATGCAGTTATAAATCTAGCACTTATACTTCAAAAAGTTCTCGGTACTTACATGGCGCCCACATAAAGCGCATTGTTGCGCTCATCCATGTAAAAGGTTTTGTAGTGTAGCGGGCCGCAACTGAAATCCCGGACATGTTCTGCAAAAAAAGCAAGAAAGAGAAAGCAAGTGAGCATAGGTAAGTGCATCAAGCATACGCAGCGTGGCGCATAAAATATATAAATTGTTTGGATACCCAAGTTAAATATTTTAGGTATAGTTTAAAAATATTCAAAAAATATATAATCAACCTATTTTAATTTTGTCATATTTTATTTATAATTGTTCTTTTACTTTATTATTATGTACTACAGAGAATCTTTCAGTTGCATTGAGTTGCTCATAGCCTTTGCTCTTGTATAAAATATTAATGTAAATGTGGGCTTTAAAGGTCACTTTGGTGGTGGAAGGGGTCCTCGGTGGTGCCTTGGTGGTGCCTTGGCTTAATTAAAGTTCATGCATCTATTAATGAAACTGTCAGCGACAGCGTGTCTCGAGCGTGGCGTACAAAAAACTAATTAAACTATTATAATTTAGCACAGCCTGCTAATTTATGGGGCGGCTTCACTCGCAGCATACACGACAAAAGAACAATGCACACACACTCACCTACAAACGCATACACCCACACATACACATACACCCACACACTCATGCAGTAAACAAAATATGGACGGGGCAGATCAGTGGGACGGAGGCTACAGTCGGACGTAACCGACCGTAGGAGACCCTTTACTTTGAGTATATGTACATACAAACACAATCAGACGCACACATACTAAGCTACCCGCGTATGCAAGGCACACCACCCCCCCTCTGCCTTGTGAGGCAAATTGTCTGTGGCATATGTTCGCTGTTTCTTATCCGATCGAAACAAAATTCACAGCGTCGGTAGAGAATGTCATAAACTAGTTAAATACCAAATTACAAATCAATAGCTTGGAAACTGTGGCTACAGCAGCTTTTTGCGGTTTACGGGGGAAGGGGAAAAGGTATTCAAAATCTAAAACAAACTCGTGCTGCTTACTGATTAGGAGAACCTAAATCCCAAATATGGTGTCTCTAGCTCTTATAGTTGCTGAGATCTAGGTGTTCATACAGACAGACAGACAGACAGACGGACAGACGGACAGACGGACAGACGGACAGACAGACGGACGGACATGGCTATATCGACTCGGCTTGTCGTCCTGATCAAGAATATATATACTTTATGGGGTCTGCCACGACTCCTTCTGCCTGTTACATACATTTCCTCTTTGCACTAAGTTAATAGACCCTTTTTACTTTTTTAAAGTAAAGGGTCTAAAAAACATGAGAGGAGCTGCTTGCAGATTTGACAAGCAATGGGGCCAGAGTGTCACGTACTCGCAAACATCACGTGCGAGGTAACGCTGCATGTGAGCAAAAGAGGGACACTCAGAAAGAGACAGAGGGAGAGAGAGAAAAAGGGAGAAAGAGAGAAAGAGGGAGACAGAGAGAGAAAGGGAGAGCTAGCTAGTCAGTGTCAATGCCATTAACGAAAGATTGAGGCATTTAGCCAAAATTTTTACGACATTAAGTTGTCAACTCATTTGGCGCAATTAGTAGTCAACCTCACCGCCAAAAGTATACGCAACAAATTTCGCTTTTCTTTGTTTTTCTGCACCCATTAAATATAAAAATAGAAAAAAAAATCTCGCGCGCTTTGGCGCGCTCGACCTGACAGTCGGGCAAGCCCGACTGTCTTATACCCTGTACCGCAGCTCGCGCTGCGCGCTCGCCCGTTCAGTATATAATAAAATTCTTTAAATATAATTTAATCTATCTTGATTAAAACGATCTGACGAGGTGGCAACGCTACCGCCAAAACTCAATTTGGCACATGGTATGGCGATGAAGGTGGCGCTCGAACACTTGTCGCTTGGTCTCTGACGTCACGCGTCACAGACTTTTGTTATTTTGCGCAATCTTATTTTGGCACCTTGCAATTGGTGTTGTTTACATGCGTACATGCACACATACATATATGGTATTCGTCTATTCTACATGTATGTGTGTTTCTGTTTATACATACACACATACACTTGCTGGGCTGCAGGGCCCGTGCGAAGCAATACATGCAGTATTGAGTAGCTTATATCTCCTATGTTTATTAACCGATTTTAATGCGCTTTTCAGGATAGTTAAATATAATAGAGGAGAGTATACATACCAAATAACAACATTCTCTGTTTAATATTACGCTTGTTATTCGTTTTTTTCGATTAGGGCGTAAAAGGGGCGTGGCATCAAAAATTTCAAAAAAGCCTCATCTGCGTATGATATAGACCTACCAACTACTGAAAACAGAATTTATGTAAATAGCTTAGTGTCTCTTAAATAGGCGAATGTATTTTATTTTATTCATTGTGGGCGGCAGGGGCGTGGCATCGAAGATTTGTAATAAACTTGATCTGCGTACGTTATTTATCTACCTACATGTCAAAATTGGCAGCTCTAGCTTTTGTAGTTTCCGAAATCGACGCGTTCATACAGACGGCCAGACAGACAGACAGACAGACAGACAGACAGACAGACAGACAGACAGGGCTCAATCGACTCGGCTCGTCTTCCTGAT